>WOVY01013205.1:50000-152500 GCA_013436015.1 Rhipicephalus annulatus | reverse complement strand
AAGTGCTACAACACTGCGGCCACCAAGGAGTGGTCACAGACAGGGCGAGCTTGCCTACAACGTGAAGCACCCGTATACAAGTACTGTTTCTTGTTTCCCTGTGTAACGTCCTAGACAAAGAGATAGACTGATGGTAACCAGTGCATCTTTCGGGGAATATTTCAGCGCTTTCTGTGTGTGGCGCTTTCACTGAAACATTAGCAAAACACTGCAGCACTTCGCTGGTTGCACGCCTTCCATGATGCAAGCAGTGTGGCCAGCTCGCGCTGAGGCTTCTTCATTGAGCGCACCAACCTTTAGGTTGTACACAATGCCTGCCCTTGTTTTCAGGTCACCTTTGCTGTGTTTCAGAAATTTCGCTTCGCATATGGCGTCAGGCGTCACAAGAACGAAGACGAAACGAGCAGCCTAGGAATAGAATCTCTGCGCCAAGCGCTTCCTCGCAGCCGTGGGACGTTTGCCCCGCAGTGCTACCGTTACTTTTTGTACGCACACCAGTTGGCACGCTGTGATCGCGGGGCTATATACTTCTTGGAAATATGTCTGCACAGCACGAGCTTTCGTTACAGTGCTCGCCACAGCGTATAGGGAAGTTCAAGTTAGTAGTTATATTAGATGCATACGATATCCGAGCGTAAGTTTGTTCAAGATTAGAGTCATTTAATGGTCAGAATAATTATGAAAAATTCTTGTTTGTTCATTGAAGGAGCAGACCGTTTTCTTTCCCGATGATGATGATGATGATTTGCTGCTGTTACCTTTTTAACGGGTGGGTGTACTTACAATATGTAAAGACAGCCTAGCACACAGACGTGAAAAATAAAAAGAAGAAAAAAAAAGCAAAAACAATAAAAAGCAAAAAAAAAACACCAACGGACGTGCCCAACAAGAGGGAAGAAAATCGAACAAGCAGAAAGGGTGGGGAAATCAGAAGAAAGCACAAGCACAAGGGCGTGCTAAGTTTGTGGTTGCAAACACAGCACCTGGCATCGTTACTACACCTGGTGAGGTGGATGTAAACGACGCACTGCTTTCTGGTCGGCCTCTGAGATTCGTTTCGGCAGTGAAACGAAACAAAAAGTTAACCTATACACCATGCATGGTGCACGGACGCCAAGGTGCGAGTGCCGCTGCGAGACATCTAAGTGAAGCAATAAATCGCTGGCGTTTTTTTTTTTTTCACTGACAACTTGTGATGAGCCAATGACTCCAAAAATCGTGCGTCCGATTCAGCTGTGCCATACCAGGAGAAAATAGCGAAAGGCCTGACCACACGTCAGTGGCGGATTCAGAGGGGGGGGGGGCGGTAGAGGCGATCGCCTCCCCCCCTCCCAAAACCTGTCAGCACCTCTGTCTCTCTCTTGAGTGCTTGCCATCCACCTGTTATCACCAGTTAGGACAAGATAGCGGGACCACTGTGAGCACACATGAACAGTATTTATGCCAATACAGAGTTTTTGTGCTAGTAAAACAAAAAAGTAATGACCACGCCCACATTCAGATTGTTAATTCAAATGACTGCCCCCCCCTCCCCTGAAAGTGGGTGGCTGGATCCGCCCCTGCCACACGTACGCCTTGCGGCACGCCCAAACGTGGCGTGTAGACTCGGTGCTGCGCCCTCTCGCTACGAAGGGAGAGGGCAAGCAGCTACACGAAGCTGCGTGTCCCCCCCTCTCTCTCAATACGAAGAAAGCGTGCTGCCGAGCCCACAAGCCACGCGCTGGAACGCGTACGTGTGGTGAGGCCTTCATAAGACCTTCGGCTTACGAAGAGGCGTTTTGCATTTGCCGTTTCGGCGAATGCCCTGCCAAACGGGGAGCCGACAGTGTTTCACACGTGTGGTTTAGTTAGCTGGGAAGGCGTCCAACACCTGCTCTCTTCTCGGCAAACTGTCAACGCACCGCTGCTGTCCCGACAGGCTGCCCGGCTCGTTCTTTTACTATGAATAAACTGCAGCTGCGCCCAGCTGCCTCGTGATCCTCCCCCTTCCTCCAGCCTTCTCACAATCCCGTCGGTGAAGAGCCTGCCCCTCCTAGGTCTTCCAAAAAAGAATCCAGCACATGTCTTAGTTAATTCTTGTTCATTGCCAGAGTCTTTTCCCCCATTCAATCCGTCACCTTCTCTATATTGAGGTTATCACTGGTCGCAAAACACGTGAACAAAAAATATGGAAGGAGGGGTGTGATATCGCAGGTAAGCGCATAAAAATGACAGACGTGTCGCAAGCCATCTTGCCACACTTTCGGCCCGTCCAAGAAAAGGGCAATAAAAAAAAGAGAATTGATAAACAAAAAAAAAGGGCCAGCAGCATTGCTTCTCGACTTACAATTCGTTCCAGGTGTTTTAGATGCGTGGGGCGATGACCGGGGATAGCACCGTTTTCTACTTTCTCTAGCTTGTTTATATTATTGTTATATACACTGGGCATCCTGTCGTTCACGCTCATCTTGAGTCCCTCCAAAATGCGGAGACCCCGTTCACCGAGGTGCGACCCGCCTCGTCGTCGAGATGACAAGTCTTGCGTAACACCTTTCGCCATCCTTCTTTCTCGTGTGCCTTCTAGCGTCGGTTATTCGAGGATCTCTCGAATTACTGATTTTTTTTTCCATCGCGTGTTTTTGGATCATTGCTCACGTCCCAACGGCGTTTCGGTCGATTTAACTTTCTCGCTCACTCGTGTTGGTGTTTCACTACAACTCAGCTTCTTTCTTTCTTTCTTTCTTTCTTTCTTTCTGTCTTTCTTTCTTTCTTTCTTTCTTTCTTTCTTTCTTTCTTTCTTCTTTCTTTCTTTCTTTCTTTCTTTCTTTCTTTCTTTCTTTCTTTCTTTCTTTCTTTCTTTCTTTCTTTCTTTCTTTCTTTCTTTCTTTCTTTCTTTCTTTCTTTCTAATCAGTTTGAACTTCGCCCTTTCATCACCTATTAGTGGAGGCTTCGCGCTGTTCTCAAAAGCTAAACTTCCTAATATCATACGCTTACTATAACGTTAAAACCACGAACAGAAACCTGATTCTTAGTTTTATCGTCATTACAGCCCACTAGCATCATCCAATTATATTTGAAGAAGGTTAACGTCAGTTTAGTTTTCTACGCTCTTCAGTTTCTTTACACGGTGAATGTAAGTGCATACGTCTCGGAGATTACGCCAACGCGTTCGAGAAAATAAAAAAAAATTCCGTACTGAAATGTTCATTGCTTTTGAGAAGTTCTTGAACGCAGACGATGAAACAAGTAATGTGCTGACGTCACTGTAGAGTCGTAAACCCCGACGTCACGTAAAATACCTTGGGGATGACAAGATTACAAGTGTCCATAAAGCCACCGTACTCCGCAAGCGGCTGCAGATGATTTTTGCGGGTGTCACATGTAAAGAGTATGAAACAAAATGTGGACTAAATATGCCGTTGTAGTAAGCTCAGTTTAATCTCTTACAGGGTGGAGTCAAGGGCACAGGTTCGAAGAAAGGAGGGGTTTTAGTCCTTCTTTTTCTTGTAGCTACTTGGGGTATCCAAAGATAAATTTCACCCACCTCTACTTGATGCGTTAAAAACGTAGATGGAAATTTATTGTATTTATATATGTATCCTGGAATGAAATATCTATTGACAACCTCAATGACAATCTCACTGTTAGAGAGACAGGTAAAATTTATTAATTTCAGGCCGACTTCTGGGCTGGTCTCCTTTCTAGGAGCTAATGGAGAGACTTTGTCTCTCGGCAGCTTCTTCTTCCTGATGGATCGCCCAGAGCTGCTTGTCCAGACGCGAACTGAGCTGCGCAGTCCGCCAAAGCACCGAACGGTCTTCACTGGAAGCCGCTACCCCAGAATTGCAGATTAATGCTGGAAGTGCCTATATGATATGATCGAGAGTTGCTCTGGCGGTACAAGTACTGGCATAGATTATTTATATAGACATCGAGATACATGTGGTGCATGATGACGGGTTTGTCTAAGTGCGTGTTTGTAGCTGCCGCCATGGAACACACTGGGCCCGATCTAGTTTAGGTTGAAGCAGAAGGTACTCATACCTTTGTATTCGATAGTGCTGAGTTACTTCACAAAATTTAGTGAGCCGATCGTCTCATACCGGCGTAGAAATGTCCATTTAGGTAGCTGCTTCATCGAAGCGCCTCGGAACGTAAAACATCGAGCCACGTTGTGTCTGGCTAAAGTTTTGCTTAGTAGACCCGCCACGGTGGCCTAGTGGCTAAGGTACTCAGCTGCTTTACCGCAGGTCGTGGGATCAAATCCCGGCTGTGGCGGCTGCATTTCCGATGGAGGCGGAAATGTTGTAGGCCCGTGTGCTCAGATTCGGGTGCACGTTAAAAAACCCCAGGTGGTGGACATTTCCAGAGCCCTCCACTACGGCGTCTCTCATAATTATATGGTGGTTTTGTGACGTTAAACCCCACTAAGCAATCAAAGTTTTGCTTAGTATGTTTTACTTTGTCAATAAACAACGGGAAACATGAGGTTCTTGTCTTCTAGGGTCACAGAAGCCGCACCGTCTCCCAGTACACATCAAGGTTGCTGCCAGGTATGACTGTTCTGAAACGTACTTTCGGCGTAGTCTACCTTTCCATCTATTCAGAGCACCGCATGATAGGCACTCAGCCGTTATGATGCGCAACATACGCGCCTTGAGATATCTCCTTCAGTCGGTAACAACAAAATGTTTCTGTGAATAACTGCAGCTTGGTAGCCTCACTGCGGCGTAAAATAAACCGACAGAGGTCGGGTGAGGGGGAGGAAGATGGTTCCAAAATATGTTCCATATCGCTTCTCCTTGAACGTTGTCGGAGGACCCGGCATTTAGGCGATCTTTCGTGCTCGCGCACATGGCAAGGACGCTGATATTGCAGCTTTCAACCGACTAGCTAGCACCGGTTCGTCTAAATTTTCTGGCTGGCCCAGAGAGAGATAAACGTCGGACGACTGCGGTTCGTCTTCCACCACACGGCGTCCTGGCGCGTTCTAAGAAAAGCCGCTGGCCTAAAGTGCAAGCCCGGCTAGCGAGGGAAAGAGAGAGAGAAAAGGAAAGAGCGAATTGCTTGCCGAACACCACCTCACACAGACACACGCGCCGTTGAACTGCTTTTTCCGCGGAAGAGAACGCGTCTGCTGCCTCGAGAACAGAGCGCAGACTCCTGTTGCTGTCGATCGGAGCTTGGCTGGACCAACCGTGCCTCTTCTCTCGGTCCCGAACTGTTTTGCTGCCTCCTTGTTTCAATCTCGCCGGTTTCCTCGCTCGCCCTCTCCTCCTCTCGTCGTCGACGCTCTAACCGCTGCTGGAGACGGGCCAGGACTCCAAATAGGGCCCGCCCACGCCCACAGACGACGGTGGCTGGCGATACGGTGGCGGTGTACGACTGTTCTAAACACGCCACCACCACCACCTTCAGCGGTGGTGGCATCAGCGCTCGCGAAAGCTAGTTCCCGGCACAAGAGGAGGCACCTCGGAGGAGCACGTGTCAGCGCGCCATGCCTCGGGTGTCTGAGACAAGCGCGTTGCCCACTATAAGCAACCGAGCACAAGGGACAAGCTATGATGGCCGGTCAATCGCGTAATGTGGGCCGCGCCACTTCTACGACACAGAAACGTTGCTTCTTTACAACGAAATCTCGAACTTAGAGTGGGAAAGCATTGAAATGGGGATAAAATCGGCCGGTGGGTTGTACTAGGCAGTCTATTTGCAACAACTTTGGGTCGTTTGATCTGAGTAGAGATGCCGCGTATGACGTCATTGGTCATCCATTGTCATACAATTTGAATGATAAGCAAGGTTCTGCCTGGAGCTGCGTAAGTATCGCTATATACCCAGTCGTTGACCTGTGGCGTTGGGGGGGGGGGCGGGGGGGGACACATCAACGTGCGACGCCATGGTCATCTAGTGGTGGCGGCGATCGGTCGCTGACCAAAAGGTCGCGAGATCAAATCCCGGCCGCGGTGACCGCATTTCGATGTTGGCGAAATGCTAAACGTCCATGTTCCTAAATTTAGGCATACGCTAAAAAACCCCTGGTGATGAAAGTTTTGGGAACCAATGCTGCGGCATCCTCCAAAACAATATCTTTGTTTTGGGGTGTAAAACTCTTCATTTTTTGTTATTCTCCCAGAATCACCTTATTTGCAATGTGCCACAGCTATGCAGGGTCGGACGAGAACCGGTGCGTTGAGCATGGTATGTATGACCGATGGCGAAAGCTATGTAGGGTCGACAAGACTTTGCAGTTTAAGTCGCAACCGCTCTCTGTGAATGACGTGGTACCTGGCGTTTGGGTTCTGGCCACGGGACTGCCTGCGGTTGAGGCGCGAATTCACTCAATTTGCCATACAGAGTGGACCTGGCAGTCATAATGCATCATTACGTAATTTCCTACAACGTGTTTAGGTTTGTGAAATGAAAGTCGCGTTCTTTGTCGTCTTTTTTGCTGGGGACAATCTGTACGCAGAAAGTAAACGGGATCAAATAACCGTATTTGCGTGTGTTAAGCGATTTCGCTGTAGTAGGAGCTCCTCTTGCACGTTGTAGTGGTATTATCAAGCGCTAAATCTTACATTACGGTGCACGTACCAGCATTGTGATGTCCGATGTTGTTGTCGTTGTGATCACGTGTACCTTGACTCAGCATTTTTTCTGCGTGTCTTTGCAGTACGTTTTAAATTGAATGGTGACCTTCAGCAACGAAGTTAATCAATAGTGCTGCGCAAATGGCACAGGACCAGAGAGAGAAAACGGGGCGAGGGGGAGGGAAAGGAATTTGTAGAGGAGGAAAGAAAAGGTACTGTTTCCATGGGCGTAACAGTCTCACGTTTGATATCACAGACGGCGAATAAGTGCGGTATCCTTGAGAAAGTGCAACATTGCTTTCGTTGATTTTCGTAAATGTTATGGGCAGCCCCGCGGTTCAAATATGTTTAACAGGACAAGATGGAAACACGACCACTTTAGCTGAAGCTACGGGCTAATTATGCCCAATGGCAAAGTTGACGACCCAAGGTTGTAGCAAAATGGTGCAGTAAGAAAGAGAAAGGGAGGAAGAAAATAGGAAAGGTATAGGAAGGCTAACTAGACAACACGTCAAATTTCTTGAACTCACACATGAAGAGCGGCGTGCCGTCCTCTCTTTCGCCGCTAGGTAGTGCGTATACCATAAAGCTATCGCTTTGAAGAAGCAAGTGAAAAAATTCCTGTCGGTACCCCTTTAATGAGGAGAAGGTGGTCTAAGTTTCCCGGATCCCTCCACTACGGCATTCATCATAATTAAGTCCAGGTCTTGGCGTGTCAAACTAATAATAATAATAATAATAATAATAATAATAATAATAATAATAATAATAATAATAATAATAATAATAATAATAATAATAATAATAATAATAATAATATAATAATAATAATAATAATAATAATAATATTAATAATAATAATAATAATAATAATAACTTCTCTCCTCTTTTACCGGCTATCACAAACTATCAATTCGAGCAACATGTCCCCGTCGGCTCGTTGATACACTCGAGTAATATTCCGCGTCCCTGAGTAAAAAAAAAAGAGTACAAAGACGTCCCTCGTGTTTTTCTTGCTTGCCTTGAAACAAGCAAAACAAAAACAAAACAGCAATAAAAGGGAATGAGAAACAATGAGGAAAAAAAAAAGCTGACAGACTGGACCCTTCCGGAGCGTGGTCCAAATCACGTGCCAAGTGGGGCAAACGAGCGGCCTTGATTGCCCCGGTAAAAAGCCAGGTGGCGGACGTCGACGCCTGGTCGGGCAGTTAGAGCGTGTAAACAAGCGAGCCCTGCGACGCGCGTCAACATAAAAGCTCGCTGCAATGTCACGCCGGTGATCCTAGAAATAGCGGTTAGCGCGGAGAAGCTATACAACGACGAGCGATTCGGTGGTCTAGTGGCTAAGGTACTCGACTGCTGACCCGCAGGGCGCGGGTTCGAATCCCGGCTGCGGCGGCTGCATTTCCGATGGAGGCGGAAATGTTGTAGGCCCGTGTGCTCAGATTTGGGTGCACGTTAAAGAACCCCAGGTGGTCGAAATTTCCGGAGCCCTCCACTACGGCGTCTCCCATAATCATATGGTGGTTTTGGGACGTTAAACCCCACATATCAACCAACAACGAGCGATTGTGCACCGCGTGACACTGCTCGCTTCATTAAAGCCGAATGTAACACTGCGGCCATGAGAGAAGCCGTAATGTTGTAACTGTGATTTAGTCATGCGGAATCAGCCGGGGAATGAAACTTGCCGACGACGTTGTCATGACTATCCACGAAATGCCCGCATTCGCTAAGATCTGATCACGCCGCTCTAACAGTACACTGTGGAGTGTTGATTTATGGATCGTTTTTGACAGCGGTCTGTTCGTTGCAGCACACTTAATTTTAAGTTTATGGTCGTTTTTCTTTGTTTTTTATTTTTACTGTGCTCCTGGCCACCTTTGCCAGCCACAGAATCCGCGACTGAGTGCTCAGTAGTGGAGCGTCATAGCTATTTGGTGATCATTGCTAGCACATAAAAAAAACGACATTTAAGATTTACTCTAAATTGGTTTGAATTTCTACATCATCCTTTCAAAACAATAGTTGCAGTAAGTTTACCGTTGAAAAGTATCGCTAGAAAGTGTAAGCGCTGCCATTGTAATTATCTTTATGTTCCTTTGGTAAAGTGGTACGATGATTACCTTCGTATGATTTTTATTTATTATTTATTTATTTATTTATTTATCGATACTGCAGTCCAATATGCTGGCTCATGCAGGAGGGGCAAATACAAGAATACAATGACAAATTATTCGCAAAAGACTAACGATGCAAGAAGACAAATGTACAGTTCAAGACGCTTGCTTCGCAAAAAAAAATTTACACAGGTGATAACTACGAAAAAAAAAACTCTTTGGACAATAACAGGGCACTACACACAGAATGGGATTCACGACACAATTGCAAGAAATGTTTAAACTCTGCTCATATTTATACTCAATATTGAAAGAAGTGGTTTTCTAATTCTTTTGTTAAGTTCTTCGATTGTATGACGTCAACAGGTAGATAGTTCTATTATGTTATAGTGCACGGAAAAAACTGTACATGCGAGATTTGGTTTTGGCAAATATTGGCGTAAGAAAAAAAGCTGTGTCTATCTAGTCGACCGTGTGTTGGAAGGAGGATGCTCCTCTTTCCAATATTTTCGTAACACGCAAGTCAGCCTGGGACATTTGAAAGTGTCTCCTTATATTGATGTAGGTGGCTGCTTCACCACGTAGCCTAAAAAAAGGTGTGACGCCACATGCTTTTGTATCAATTGTGCGTTTTGCGAGAATAGTTAACACGCCGAAGAAAAACGTAAACTGCATTAGCGCCTCTAGTAGGTTTGCTAAGCCACAGTACACGTCTGTTGTACAGACAAAGCACGCTTTACAGGAAAATACAAAACTGTATGTTGTGTGTGTGCGCGCGCGTGTGGGTAGGGGTGATACATGAGAAATTCATGTTTACGTGTGAAGACGCGCATGGAAGCATGACACAAAATAAACGAAACGACTGAAAAACTACTGTAGTCTAAACTAGTTTATTTTAAAATAAGATTAGTATACATGCATGGCAGATTATCACATGTGGCAATTTGTCCTCTCGTTTCGTTACTCTTAGGCCTTGTGTCAGTGCGTTTCTTCACACGTAAACATGAACTATCACCAACTCGCCAAACTTTCAACCTTACTGTGCATGAGAAAAAAAAGACAAAAAAGACATCTCTACATTAGCTGTTGTGCGTGTTCACGCGCACGTAGGCCTATATCTTAAAGGAACACCAAACAGATACTATTAGTTTTTCTTTTACAAAGGTATTTTTTCCGAACTACTGTATCACCATGCTTGCCACGGGAAGACAGTGAGCGAGAAATCGTACAAAAATAAATTGTGAATGCTTACGCCCCCTTTAAATTCGTGCACCATACGTCGTGACGGCGCCTTCTAAGTCCTCTGTAGTTTCTAATCGGTAAAATCGTAGCATAAGGTCCTGTAATAGTGACATAG
Source organism: Rhipicephalus annulatus (assembly GCA_013436015.1). Classification (NCBI taxonomy): domain Eukaryota; kingdom Metazoa; phylum Arthropoda; class Arachnida; order Ixodida; family Ixodidae; genus Rhipicephalus; species Rhipicephalus annulatus. Next base: position 142,456 of record WOVY01013205.1, on the reverse strand, counting down.
ACATATCATATTAAGTTTCTAAATATTTCATTGAATTAAGGTCAACGAACAGTCCAATTTGAAGTCTGTGTCATCACGCGTGAAGATTTAGGCGCGAAATTAAAAAAATTATTTTGTATGATTTATTTTCCGTCAATCTATGATTGGGGAAATTAACAAAATTGAAGTTTTCAGAGCAGAATTTGCCAATATTAACCGATTCATTGTTTTGCTTCGGTGTCCTTATCAGTACCGAGTAATCTCAATGCGTTGATGTTGGGGAACGGATGAAGAAACAGCGTTGCCAAACTGCGTAGCGTTCATATGCATGTTGAACTAATGACAACAGCAACAAAATAAGAGCGCTTTTGTAAATTTTTGCTCAGGTTGTTTACCACTCTTATGCGCGTTGTCTTATATATGCTAAGGGGACTTTATTACTTGTGAATGCTTATTTATTGAAACATACCTTCATGTAAAGCCCATAGCTTAATTTTTATGCCGCAATGAATGAACTATAGATATTTCAATAAACTAAGAACAAAATTAATTATGACGTATCGGATAGTTTTCAAGCTTGAACGTCAATTTGTTGCCTCTGTTTTGCAAATACTTTACCAAGGACGAGAAACAAAAAATGAAAACTTTGTTGCAAGCTTCATTGTGTAGAATAGGACGCGGGAACTGCAGGACTAAACGCTATTGCACAGTCGAAATAAAACGGCTGACCTAATAAAATAAAAAAAATTATGTGGTTATGTCTTAATAACAATAACACAGCCAAACCTGCCATAAAACGTGCTGCCGTATTCTTCTGACAAGTTCTGACAACTTGATTGATTTGTGGGGTTTAACGTCCCAAAACCACCATATGATTATGAGAGACGCCGTAGTGGAGGACTCCGGAAATTTTTACCACCCGGGGTTCTTTAACGTGCACCCAAATCTGAGCACACGAGCCTACAGCATTATCGCCTCCATCGAAAATGCAGCCCGCCGCAGCCGGGATTTGATCCCGCGACCTGCGGGTCAGCAGCCGAGCACCTTAACCACTAGACCACCGCGGCTGGGCAAGTTCTGACAACTTACACATTTTTATGGTATAACTTCTTTTGGCGCTACGAAACCCACCGGCCACATGAGAAGTAGATGTGACAGAGCGCCTGTTTTTTCGCTCTGTCTCATTGTCCTTCCTTGTGGTTTGTGTGTTTTTTAGCCTCTAAAGCAGGGGTCTCAAACACTCGGCCCTCATACGACTGTCTTTGCCCCATTTTTTGTTTAATGTTCTTATTAAGTATGTTCGTAAGGTACACAAACCTGACTGGTTGAAGGCATTCTTCCGTGTGACATCCGACGTGTTCGACGTCTTTGTAACGTAAACGTAAACAAAAACTGTATTCCATAATCGGCGTACAGATTTCAGTCATTTTCGAGATCTTTATCGACATCTTGAAATACAGGCACCGAATGTTCTTCTGAAATGACCTGTATATGCGATATATAGGTTAGTTATCTTTCAAATGGCCGGATTTTCAGGCAAGCTGTGCAAACTCCCCCACCCCCCACTCCCTCTTCCTCCTTCTCGTATCTTCACCACTGCCTCGGTCCTTACAAGACTAAATTGCGTGACTGCGGCCCGCTGGCTTAAGTGAGTTTGAGACACCGGTACTAAAGCATGAACATATACCGATTCGCCGAAAAAGTTCTCGGAAAAACTTATTCAGCTAAGGCAATGCTGTTGGCTTTGTCGATGTTGAACATTTCTAGAATAAATAGTGTTTTTAAATGGGCGTCGAGCATGGAGTCATGTTCAACGGGTATCAGGCTGGAAGGTGGATATTAAAGAAAGATGCAACAGTTTTGATTTACAGCGTAACTTGCGGATTCATTCTTCAGAAGATTTGGGCAGAAGACAAACGGAGAGGTTTTGTAATGAATGACGTCAGACGATGGAGAAATGACAGCGTGTATAGTCTTTGTGGCAGAGTTGCGTCAGTAAAAAGCTCATGATGAAGAATAATGTCTCCTATATCGAGTTGGCGAAGAGTGTTATCTTCCAGGTGCAGTTCGGGACGTAAAGAGAGCTACTGAAGCTTGATTCTGCGTTGCAAGTACATGTCTTCTACAAGCCACGTTGCTCTCTATGCATTTTCATCTTTTCTTCGATTATCGGGGATCAGGATTTTATTATTTGAAGAGTTTTTACCTCTGTTGACTATTCAAACACCTCTTTCGTGGACACCGAGTAGCGTAATGGTTTGGGCGAGTTTGCTGCAATTTAAAACTGCACACTTTTCACGCACGTGAAGGTTGACGAAAAAAAGACTCTTCTCACGTTTTAAGCTGTCAAGACTTGATAACAATTGTTCTTTATGAATTTCGCTCCAGGTCAACGTTATTAATAGACGTAATTATAAAGCAAGATAGAGGGAGATTCTCTTTCTGGTTAATATAACTTAAAGAATGGTGCCGTGCACATAACGTTAGTCTATAATTTATGAAACAATGTGGAATGTAGCCATGACAGTCAGTCAGCAAGTATTTGCAACTATTGTTCCTTACTAACGAGTTATGAAAGAGTGATAGAGCTGCAAGCCACTAAATAAGAAGTAAGAGAAATAAGATAATGCGCGTGTTCTCTTTGTGTCAGTAATGGAATAATCCGTAACACCAGAGTAAAGTTTTTTTTTAGATTTCTTACTCTCCTCAGAAAAGCGCCGGTAACAGCTGTTCAACGACCCACTTGCGTTTATTTCTTATTTTTTGCTATTGCGTTTAGTCTCTTAGATTGTAAGGATATATATCCGCTACGTTTGCTTAAAAAGTGGGATATCACATTGATGGTGGAGTTTACTCCTTTAGATGACTTGGACTGAAGCACATGGTAATATGACCAGTCAGCTACTAGAATGTCTTATTTGCTTCGGTTTCCGGATCGCGTGCTCATGTATCTGATCGTGCTCGGTTCGGAGAAGTGCTTGAAAGCTAAGCAGAGCGACTGTCACTGTTGATGTCTTTAGTTTAAAGGTTGCGTGACTTAGTGGACGAAAATGTTTTATTCGTTGCAGTATATTTCTGTTGCGTACCCTGTCATGACGTAAAATAATAGCAAATGTTCCGTAAACGTGTAGTCAAGCTGGTTAAGCACTCGCGGGGTCTACGTGGTGCCTGCGTAGGACTTTCAGGGGAGGCTTTCTACGCAGCGAGGAGAGCGGAATAGTGCTTGACGATCGCCAGTGCGATAAACCTTTGCTGATCGGGCATCCAGGTTTTCGCCGGTTATAACTGTTCTGACTGTTTTAGCTATTTGTGCGCTGACGTGACTGCGCACGTAAATAATAGATAACGAGAGGGCAGGCGGCCCTTTCTTCCTTCGCAGATGTTAAAGCGCCGTCGCTCCACAGGCCCCGCCACTTTTATTTTCGGTGGCTTCGCGCCAGTTGGCGCGTCTCTTGTGTGATTGCTTGCCGTGTCGCAATGAGGCAGTTTTCGGAGATGAAAGTGCATTCGTAAAGCACCCTAGTCAAACTCGTCTCACATTGTTAAAAATAAAGACTGCCTCTTTTTTTTATTGAATCTCGGCACATGTCACCATCCCGCCACCTGCTCTTCGAGTGACATGACGAAGAAAAAACGAGATAATACTGTTGAAAAAGCAATATCCTCAAATCCGCAGCGCAGTACGTAGCTGGGGTGCGATGGTGTTGCGACGCCGAGCTATAAATTATGCCGGTGGTGGCTAAAGGATATAAATTAGGGAGACTTTTTAAATACACGCGCTAGCTAGTGCATAAGTGCAGGAGAAAAAGTACTGAACCAGTGTTGTGGAGCTGTTCAGTCATCGATAACGAATGCCCATCGCAGATTAGCAGTATCTTCTGATTTATTGGGGATTTTATCTTCACCTGCCGCCATGTTCTTTCTTCGTTTAAATATGGCTCCTCTAAAGTCTGATGTTCGGACGTGTCATTTACCTTCGTCGTCTATTCACGTCAGGTAGTACCAAATTTGGTAGATGGGAAGCTTGCGAAACAGCTGCGAGCGCGATATGAGCGTGGTATGTAGTCATATTCTTACACGGACGCATCTAATGATTGTCTTGTTTGCACCAGTGATATACCTTCGCCATCCATTCACGTCACGTAACACCACATTTGGTATATGGGAAGCTAGCAAAATGGCCGCGAGCATATCATGAGCGTGGCATCTAGTCATGTTCTTACATGGACGAATGTCATGATTGTCTTGTTCGCGCCAGTGATAAACCTCCGTCATCCATTCACGTCACGCAATGCCAAATTTGGTATATGTAAATCTAGCGAAACGACCACGAGCGCATCATGAGCGTGGCGCGTAGCCACGACTTGCATGACACGCATGTCATAATTTACATGTGAGGGCTTGTCACTTGTGCTTGCCATGTAGAGATGTCATACCATAACAGTTCTGCAATATGCCATGTGAACGACACCACCGTAGGAGCAACAAGACCATGACACGTAAATCATGACAATCATGACATACATATCATGATTTTCATGTTATGTTATGAGTAGTCACTTATGCTCGTCATACAGTCATGTTATGCCATACCAGTTTTGTTATAGATCGCATTATCCAAACGGCCAGGAGAGCTAAAATCGTATAAGCAGTGAGATGGATGGATAGATAGATAGATAGATAGATAGATAGATAGATAGATAGATAGATAGATAGATAGATACGCACGCTCAAAGTCGCCGAAGTTTGCTAAGATACGCTGCACATTTAATAAATTAAAAGTCCTGTGGATTTGATTTAATGCCGTGCTTCTTTCACATGCGATGCTATCGGCAGCCACATCAACTGCTCCTAAGAGCGGCGGGTTTCGTCACCGAGCCGCACATTTCAGTTGGCAGTGCCAGAACGTTGCAATTTGTTGCAATGTGTGATCTACCGTAGACGTCATCCCATTTTTATTTCACTCGGCCTCATAAGAAACGGTAAAACGTTTGGCGAATCAGTGGGTTCAGGCTTCATGTAGCCCCGCCGCGGTGGTTTAGTGGCTAAGGTACTCGGCTGCTGACCCGCAGGGCGCGGGTTTGAATCCCGGCTGCGGCGGCTGCATTTCCGATGGAGGCGGGAATTTTGTAGGCCCGTGGGCTCAGATTTGGGTGCACGTTAAAGAACCCCAGCTGGTCAAAATTTCCGGAGCCCTCCACTACGGCGTCTCTCATAATCATATGGTAGTTTTGAGACGTTAAACTCAACATATCAATCAATTAGGCTTCATGCAGAGCGAATTAATCGGTAGGCTATATTTCCAACTGCAGGTTTGATACAGTGTGCGCTGTATTTTTTGTTGCACTGTGATGCTTTGGTCGGAATTCTTAAGCCCTTTTTTTTCATTCCAATTATGTTGCGATTACATTAAAGTAATTACGTTGCTTATTTGTTAAGGGGTTCACCGTAATCTCACGATGCGATTTCCAGCTGTCTTGAAAGAGAGAAAGAGAGACTTCATTAGAAAAACAGAGATTTTCGCTGGCGTCTATATACCGCTGGTATGCTACTCTGCATATAGATAGGGAATGGGATTCAAAGATTTGAGAAGAGAGTGAAGAAAAAGATGATAAAAAGAACTTTTATATAAAATGTGCAAGTGAGACTAATAAAAGTATTTACAAATAGGCAGCTGTCTTGAAACTTACAGCTCTGATCGTCCAGCTAGTGATAACGAGATGCAAAGCAATATTAGTAGGGGATGAAACAGGATTATTCCCAGATTGACCCGTTGCTGTTACTTACTGACTTACTACTACTACTACTACTACTACTACTACTACTACTACTACTACTACTACTACTACTGCTTGTAGTATTTGTATTAGTAGTAGTAGTAGTAGTAGTATATCTGCTTGTGCTTTTTTGCGAACAATGAAAATGTCTCTCGTAGTTGTTGATGTGTGAGGCATTTCATCGTGCTTGTTGCCTCATCGATATTTACGAAGAGAGGGGCGGACAGTAAGAAAAAATTATAACAGACTATTTCTTGGACCGGCAGTGCCGTTCTCTGCAACCGAGTCACTAAAGGATCAGCAGCCGTTCAAACATGTTAGGGTTAGTTCTGCGCCGTTCGTAAGTTTAACGACGCGTAACTAAAGTAGCCCGGGTATTGCGAATGGGTATTCTTCATGCCAATCTACTATATGACGCGAGCAGAGACACCAAACGAAGCGTTTTTGGCGTGCTGCCCCCTCGACCCACTTAGGTTTTCTTGCTTTCATTCGCGAGCGAGCTTCCAGAAGCCCCCCAGTCGGTGAGCCCGCATAGTTTCAGGCGTTGATGTCTGCGAAAACAAACAAGGTAGATGTTTTACTGCTAAGGTTGCGCAGACGGCGCTGAGCACGGAGTCCAGGTGTTTCTCATGCCGCAGTAGGTAGCTGGTTATCACGGCGCCGATGGCGTTCTAAATCATTGTGTGATGTAATAATTCTGCATCGCAGTGCGTACACGTTATTAGACACGGTAAATGTATGTTGCGGCAGTTTAGCTGTGTGCTCCCGTACGTCAACGCAGTCCACACGTTGTTTTATCGTGATTTAGGTTGAAGCGTACCTAAAGGGCCGACTTCGAATTGTTGATGCTGAGATTAGACTGCACGTAACGGACAATAACACAAGAGGGAAAAAAGTGAATCATTGTATAATTACAACGATTGATGTGTCTCATCTATTTGTTCGTGTGTCTTTTTCTTATACGGAACGGGATATATTTCACAGACGACGACGTTCGCGTATAGCGAACGCCGTAGGAAATCTTCGCTTCGGATCCTGTCTTCAGGTGGGCTGTACCTTCTGACAGCGTGCTATGACCGTATGTATACCCCTGAAACGTTAAAGTAATTACGTTCACAGAACATCTCAGCTACAATAAGTTCACGAGTAAGGTCGGCATAAGTGCAGTCACGACTGCGCTGCATATAGCCTCGGCAGTGAAGGCAGTCGATTGCAGTGAAGGGACTGACGCAGGAAGTCCATTGCCTCCAATGAAGGTGGAGTTATTTGTACATATGACATGCGTCGTCCAAATCGTAGCAGAGTATTGCTCTCAGTACTAGGCCATTTAAGAAATTTCGCCCGTAGTCACGGAAAAAGATCGTACGAATGTTGAGATATCGCGCATAAGTGACGACCCACCTAGTCGCCAACAGCCATCACCCTGTGGTGGGCAACATCAGATTATGTTTAGAATCACAACACAGTGTTCTAAAGTGTTGTGATAAGACTTGACGTTTGTGAACACTTTCTCTCGCATGCAATATTAGCGAATTAATCCCTCTTCATCAGATCTCCTGAAGGTTAAGTCACCGTAGACGCTCAAACTAAATGTGAACTGGTGTTCTCCGGCATTCGTTCTTAGTCCAGTTCTGCTTTACCAGCACGCTCACATCGGTTGTCTAGTAGCTTGGTCTGCAGTCCAGGTGCATCTCGATATCCAGTAGCCGACGGGTAAGCATCCAAGTTGTCTCGCGGTTCTCTCGGAGCGCGCCGTTCGTGCGACTGTTCACCGTCCGCTGCAAACCGCTTCAAACTTTCAGCCGGGTCAACGAAGTCCAGCAGGACGTCGAAAACGCAGACGCACCTGCGTCGCGGTTCTATCGAAGGACGTCAACTCACCTTGCTGGCTCGTAGCTGGCCGGTGGTTAACGCGATGCCTTCGGGCAAGGTGTCTGCTGTTCACAAGCGTCCCAAGGGAGGGTGTGCTGCGCCTCACAAGAAGGATCGGGGTTGCGAGATCGCCCCTAGTGGCCGGGTGTGGAGAGAGGACGGGTGCCCCCTTCACTTCTTCATATAATGGGAACGTGACGTCTGCCCCGAGGAAGCCCAACGCCAGCCACCGCCACTGGGCCCGGGGAGTCCCACCCGAAAATAGAGCCGGCCGGCTGCGCGCTCGCGGGCGGTAAAAAGAGAAGCCGCGCAGCGTCGCCTCTCCTTTTCCTCGCTTGCTCCGTTGCCTCTAGCTTTTGTGAGGCCGCGGGTGCATCACTCGGCTGCCTGCCGCTTTTGTTTTTTGCACGATTATTTGTTTTAGTGGCACAGCCCGTTCTGTAGTAGTGCTCCGTTGCAGTCACCCTCCTCCCCCCCTAAGGTGTAACCACCTTCCTCACCACTGCCTGGCCGTGTGTCCTTTGCACGCCAGCAGCTAGCGCCCCGATGCTGGTGCGAGCAACTTCTCAGCCCAGTTTTTGTGAAAAAACAATTTCAACACGTACGTGCAGTGGGAATGCCCTGCAAGGTGTACGAAAAGGCACTGCCCTCGCATTTCGCCTACGGGTCCTCAGAACTGAGGTCCCCGACCGTGCGCTTCGTTCTGCTCGATGATGCGATGGATGTACCCGAACGTGGAGCCGACGGGACTTGGAATCCCGGGCTTATTTTGGTTTCTCTGCCCGTCAAGTATTCCTTCGTGAGCTCATTCTAGCGAAGAATTCGCTGACTTAGCGCAAACCGAGTGCATCGGAAACTGAATATGTTTAATATTGAGTTGAATGATACAGTAAGCTAAACATATCCCTGATAACATGCCTACACGTCCATGAAGTGATTTCGCACGCCCGCCCGCACGCACGCACGCACGCCCGCACGCACGCACGCACACACACACACACACACACACACACACACACTCACACTCACACTCACACTCACACTCACACTCACACTCACACTCACACTCACACACACTCACACTCACACTCACACTCACACTCACACTCACACTCACACACACACACACACACACACACACACACACACACACACACACACACACACACACACACACACACACACACACACACACTATACTGTACATAATTGCATTTTCGCCCAGTGGCTGGTACTTATAATTGTGCGAATAAAAAAAATAACGCAATTGCTTTCACACGAGCGTGGCTACTTTTATCTGGCATTTGCGTTAGTTCGCTATACTTTTTGGCTAGTTTTGCTTATTTTTTCGCTACGTTTTGCCTATTCGACCTGACCGTGATTTTCATAATGATCATAATCATGGCAGTAATGATGGTCAGAGTTCGCCGGGGTGTTGTGGTGGTTATACGGTGCTGGGCTGCTGACCAGCACCGTATGTATGCTCGTGGGTTCAGTCTCGGTAAGGGCATTTTGAGGGAGGCGAAAGGCGAGAGGGCCATGTGTCCACTGTGCAAAACCAGTGCAGGTTATAGAGCACTCACGTCATTGTACAGGGAGAGGCACACAAGACGAAAGGCACTATGTGGTTTAAAATTCCGCAGCCCACTGCTACGGTGTGTCCCATATTGATATTGTGATCGTAGCGCGTAAAACCCCGTATATTTTGATATTGCCAATTTCTCAAGCATGTTGGAACATGTGGCACAGAATTACTGGTCCAGACAGAATCTGAGTAAATGGGCCACTAGGGGCAGTGGTGTGCTGGTTTTTTTGTTTACGCCAAGGCGCCAAGAAAAGATCTTATTCAACACGGTGGGCAGCCGTTCGTTCCAAAAACAAGCAGAAGCCTCGAGAGGAGAAAAAAAGCAGTGATTCGCATGAGTATATGCTGGCAGGAATATTTTGCTTTTTATATTCTCTCAAGAGTCGGATAGGCACGTTAACCATAATAAAAGGGATCATAATAATGATTAAAGCACTGTTGTGTTTTCTTGCGAAACGCATATCAAGCACCGCTGCCACTGTATAGTAAAGAATGAGCACACAGGAAGGCGTGCCCTCGGTAATTCTGTGGCTTTTGTAAAACTCTTGCGGGCAGTGTTACGAAGGGCTTTTTCTGCGAGCTAAGAAAGCAATGAAACGGATAGGTGTGTTGTCCCAAGCTGTGTGATATATTATATGGTCAACATAGTGCGACGTTCTCAGTTATTCATGTCTTACTTCATATTTCTGCGAAATAACGGGAACGTCTTCCAACGAGTAATTTAACTGCGATTTAAGTGAGTTCTTTATCTTTCTGTTCTGTCCTTCGTCGTGGCTTTTGTGTGTTGTTGTATACCAAGTAAGGGGGGGAAGGAAATTTCCGGAGGTACTGCTTCTTTGTTTGACAGACTTTTAATGAAAATCAATAGATAATGAGAGGAAAGAATTTACAGGGAATGTTAATTGCACTTTTTAAGTGCATTGTAGCAATTGAGATACCGATGTGACGAAAATAATGTAGACGAAAAGACAACTTTCCACTGGCAGGAACCAGTAGATAATGAGGAGAAAAAAATTCACAGGTCATGTTAATTGTACCGCAAGTGTATTCTAGTAACTGGGATACTCACGTGAAGAAAATATACTGGGCGAAAAGAAAACTTGCGGCTCGCCGGATCGAACTTGGCGACCTTCGGATTAGAGGCTCGATGCTCCTATCGAATCAGCTACAGCGTCGGTCTTCACCCCGTCCACTCAATCGGGTGTTGACGTGCATGAAAACTCCGAGTGTGCTCGCCCCGCTTGCCATGATGGCGAGTGTGGAACGCTCTTTATTTTTGGCCGCATGGCGTCACGTATAGCACCTGAACCTGTTTTGAGCGGACAACTGACCATTAAACTCTCGCATAATATATACCTACATGCTGTACCGGAAATGCTTAACGTGCATGGTGTTTAACACAGGTTGAAAGAGGCTACTGCCAGAGGGTGATACCAGATCGGCGTGTTCTGCGCTAAGCTGACTCGCAGGTATGCGTGAGAGGGCTTCGCAGCTAAGCAAAACATGCGATATCAAACATGTCAAGAAGTACTGTGGTATATGTCAGCCCCCCCCCCCCCCCCCTAGTTGTGATAAGCAATACAATAGACAGTCGGGCAAATGCATTAACGTCACCATCTTCTACCTTCTGGCTGTGGTGATAACCTTCCACTACATTGTAAGCTGTATGGTTGTACTCCATGCTTGGAAACGTATCGCTTAGAGGTAAGGCTCAGCCTGAAAAAGAATTGGCTGAGGCGTACCTTACTTGGGAACTTGGTCAGGAAGAATGAAGCGCACCTTCAGTATTTTTGAGCGGGATCGAGTTTCACCCCCGTATTCACGAACACTCCTCGACTCGACTTTCACCCTTCACTTGACAGAGTTGAGTGCTGCGCCACCTCTCACCTGAAAATAAAGTTGCGCTACTCAAGAGTCGGAGCAGATTGTTGCTGACATGCAGTGACTTGCCGTGCCTAGAGATGGCGCTTCCATCGTTTTTCTTCGGTGAAGGTGAAGCTCGAGTGAAGGGACGTTCTAGAATACGGGGTAATTATTCTCTTGAACACTCGCGAATTGCATGGAAAAGATTGGCGCAGTGACATGGTAAAGTGATTTTGCGCATGCTCTGTACGTACTTATGGAGAGGCGTTTTTTTTTTTTCGGAAATAAACGTCAGTTGTTAGTAGCCACCCCTGAGTTACTGTCTTCGCTTCTTTCTCTCTGTCATTTTACTTCTTCAACGTTTTTCGTGCCTTTCTTCGAGTTTAAGTACGTACAGCGGTGAGCACTGTTAGGATGAACACGCGAGCGCGTGGCCAACGTCACGTATCAGCGCCACGTAACAGCCATCTTTAGAAACAATGCATATACCCAGCATTTGTGCAGCGATACACTATTTCCACCACACGTGCCACGTCATGGATGCACTTTTTTGTCGTCTGCTAGCGGCATTTTTGTCTGCTAAGCTGATGCATCGTGCTTTTTAAGCTATTTCTTTTGATGCAGTTCTCTAATAAATCTCTCAAAGATAAATTGTTTTGTAGTATTTTTTTTTGCATTTGCGCATTAATTTTGAGTCAGACACACCTTGAAATGCAGAATGCACCTACTTATCCGACAAAAATGCTGTGCATCTGCATTGTTTCCAACGATGGCTGTGATGTGGTGCTGACAGTGCTGTTCACCTTAACAGTGCTCACCGCTGTACCAGCTTGCTCAACGAGCAACACTCGCCTGTAAATAAAGCAATAGTTTGTTGAGCGCCCTCCAAAAATCCTGTTGGCACAAATGCGAAGCGAGCTTCACTAACCAGTCGAGTCACCTCAGGCGCTTCGGGTATCCGAAGGGCCACCGGAGCACGGCTGTGATACTTTGTGTGCACGCCATTTCGTACTATCTGTGAAAGATGGACCGATAAGCTGCTGTTCACGTTAAGTCCTCAGCATCAGTGCGATTGTCGGGTCTCTGCAAAAAAGTTCAATGAATGCGCTGCTTCTCCGCCAGCCCTCTCTCAGAGACGACGCGTCACCGCTGTCAGTCATAACAGCGTGCAGTACGTGCATATCATGTTCTGCTAATGGCTACAGCGGTAGCTCTGCTCTAAGCAATACAACACCGTGTTTTCCTGCAGGAGGCAATGTGTTTTGGCAGCTGGCCGGTGCGAACTTAACTTTTTACAATATAATCACGAAATGGAGGCTATCACCTTCACTTAAGTGAACCGACAGACTGACTCATCGAAACATGTTCACCACGTAGAAACAGCGACGGAATACTAACCATTAACGCACAAGGGTGGCCAAAAGCCCCAGGCCTTGATGTCATAGAACTGCGCGCGATAGAAGCCTGGGAACTTTTGACCAACCCTGTACTTCATATGTTGGAAGATTACACGGTGGCGGTCGTTGCTCTTAACCCATTAATTTTGCTGGTCATAGTGTGCCAAGCCTTACGCAGTCACGGCTAAGAAAACCTCGAAGATTCAGCGGTGACCGTCCGTGAACTATAGACCTGACACGCTATGGGCTGCAGCACGTCTATACGCACGTTTTCGACGCGCTGTCGCCCCCATTGACATGGTTTCGGAACGTGTTTTTCTTTTTTTTGTTCCCTTTTCCTCAGCCGGGTCAGACAGCTGTCGCGGCTGACTTGGCAGGCTTCTTCGAGCTATACAAAGCCCAGCACCGCACCCCGATTTTCGAGTTGAGCATGCAATCTCAAATAAAAAAAATTGAACGGGAGGCTGAATGTGAGAGAGAAGGTTCAATGACTGGGAGTGATGCATGACTTTGTTGACTGGGGCGCGTCTATGCAATACTGTGTCGATGTTTACCTAATACTTTGGTTACAGGTCGAGTGCCTGGTCTTTAACAAATAGTTGGCAACGGTGGAGCTGAAGCGGTTCGACGGGCACTGAAACCTTCGGTAGGGCTGGGGAACGCGATTCGTTTGCTAGGACGAAATGTCGAGAGATTTGACACGCGTGATTGGAAACGTTCATAATCCTCATATTTCCTTTAGCTTTGCGGAGTGCACAGGCGTTTGTTACGGGGTTCACCGTTTTCAAATAATGCATGCTCGTTATTTGCAGGTCAGACCTCTTACAGTCTCCCCTGGTACTGCGGAAATATGAATAATTTGATACGACAAAGATACGTATTTTTATACTGTCGACATACGGTGGTTGTGCATTTGCCTATTTAGGCGAGACTGTGCTCATGTTACGGGGGAGCAAAGTCAAGGGTTAGGTTTTGTCTTTTTCGGTACGACTTGTATTATATCCCAGGCAGAATGAAGAAGTGATCTCGGGAGGTTATAAACGAACACCACAGATCGCTAAAGTTCGAACATGGGGTGCATTTCTGAGTACAAGCATGTGTGCTATAATTACTGTGGTTACAGGTAAAATAGCTTGTGCGTAGGTGGGATTGTTAGCGATTGGGTGGAACCCAATCTTTTCGGGCATGTCGCGTTCTGCAGGACAAAATGAGGTTATTATCCTTCCTTTCTTTCTATTAGTAACATATTAACAGCAATAGTTATAATTATTGCCAATCTCAGTAAGTAACATACTTGGAAAGGGCGTTTGAATAACACTGAAAGCATAAGACGGTGAACAAATTGTACATGAAAAGACTGCTAAGCAAGGCACTTGCTTCCCTGATGGACACAACTTGTCGAAACGATGGTTAGAGCCACTTTTCCTACTTAACTATTTCTTATCGCTTCATCTTTCCACCTTCCTTTCTGTCTCGTGTAGATTTCTACCTGCCTTGTTACTCAAGATGCCTAAATCACCCTTTACTCAAGAAAAATAAATAATCGTGCACAATGGAGCACTTTGCTGAGTCCTGTCTATTTGGCTGCGTTTCCTCAGCGTGAACTGTCTCGTTCTGTATGAGTGCTCTCGTGAGCGCCCCAGCTGTTCTAATCCGTCGGCTGTCGAGGCCAGCGACGGGGGTCATAGTTTCACAACGGCCAGGAACTCGGTGTTTCGGGATCGTTCGAGATCTTCCGCGGTGATGACACGACAGGAGCGAGATGAACCGGAAGGTTAGAGTGGAGGATGGGGTAGCTGGTGAAGATGTTGAGGGAAAGGTCCTACCGGCTCCCCCTGCTCAAAATACTACGTGCACTAAACACAGATTGCCCTTGGAGACCCTGACAAACATTTCCGCTGTCTCGTTCTGGCAATGCGAGGGAAAGGGCAGAGGCCACAAATTATAGCTAAGTCGAGCTGCTTACAAAGCAAAGGCGGTTAAGCAGTGCGCTCACGCGAGTTGCCTTGACGAAAAAAAAACGATTACACAACGCATGGTGTAATCAAAATATCGTGTATATTTTATTAGCATATCCGTTTCATTATTCTGGGTGTAAGACCAGCGTTGGAGGAAATTTGGTGGGTATGCGCTACAGCAAGCGGGTATGCGCCAAACAGCTCCTATCACAGCATTGTCAAGCACAGAATGGTATAGCAAGCGCGTGAGAAAGGAAAGCGAGGAGGAAGGAGAGAAAGGAGGAAAACATGGCATAGTTTTGTAGAGTGTACTCTATGCGCCACCTACAGTGGGCATGTGTCGAGCAGCTCCTGTCATAGCTTTGCCATGCATGGTGTGGTATAGCAAAGTGCTGGGAAAGGGGAATGAAGGAGAGTAGGAAAGAAAGGAGGAGGGGACAGGGCAAAACAGAGCATAGCCTTGTATATTATAGTTTAGCAACTGTATATGAGAAAATGAAGTGAGGGTGAGGTGTACGGGCTTAAGAGTGAGGAGGAGGCCAGAAGGCACACCGTAGCATCGTATACAGAAAAGCATTATAAGGGGTGGTGAAGAGACGTGAAGATGAAGAGAAGGGAAAGACAGAGAGAATAAATAAATAAATAAATAAATAAATAAATAAATAAATAAACCCTCCTTCGCCAGATGGCACTTCCTCGGCCGCTCCGCTGCTCTCACTCAGAATTCGTGGCACCAGATCACACGCCAGCGCTCGTACACAGTGATGACCGACGACCATGGCTTCCCTATTTCTGTTATTTATATTTATTCTTAATTATCTTCATGGGAGCGTGAGCAACCTGGACGCGCGTCAGCTTGAATGCACTGTGTTATATATATATATATATATATATATATATATATATATATATATATATATATATATATATATATACACAACATAATAGCCCGTGGAAATTGCGGCGTCGGCATCGGCAGCGTTGCCAATGAGCAAGAAATCACCATTAAAAAAGCAAAAAAAAAGAAAGCCCACGGTTCATACCTCTGTCAAAAAATCGGTATAACACGAAAGTGAAACGCGTCTTCACAGAGGCAGTTGAGCGTTTCTTGTGCATGGTTCCGCCACAAGGGCGAATGCATCAATGTTACAGCAACGAATTGCGAAGACGCGCAAAGAAATGCAAGCAGCTCGACACTTGCAGCAAAGCACGCAAGAAGTGAGCATACACTGGCTCAGTACGGACTGACAGCTCTTACGGATCGACTTCTTACTTCGTTGTGCGTGAGCAGCATGCTCCTTTCGCCAACGCGGCCGCGGCAGCGAGCGAGGTGATCTTCGTGCTCTATTTAACCACCGCAACATCAAAGCAAACTTGCGGTGGAAGCATGATGGGAGCACGAGACGTACAACGCTCCCGAATCAGATTAGCGCGTGCTCACGAGACCACGGCCCGTCGAGGCGCGTGCTCGTCGCAAATCTAGGGGTGACGACATTTAGAGCGCTCTCAGTGGTATCGCGCGGTGGAGCGAGAGGTCGTATGTTCGACGTGCGACAACGGAACTTTTTATTCTGTTCTTTTTCTTTACATTTTGTTAGTATTTATACTTCATTACGTTATATTTGTGACCAAAGTAGGTCAGCGGAGCTGTGGTATATCCCGACATAAACTACTTTCGCGTTAAAAGAAAAACATGGTTAAAACGTTGATCAAACCCAGGTAATTTTTTGGGGCGCTCAAAGGCTGTAACGGAGAGCCATGTCAAAGCATCCATCTGCTTCGGCAAACGACGGTGTAAAAGTGCCTTGTAGCGTGAGGAGTTACGTTACCGCATGTTTTATCGAGTGGGAGGAGAATCCAATCGTATCAGGTGCCACTCCCGGAATTGCGCATAAAGTGGGTGCTTTAAAGCTACCCTTAAATTAGTAATGTTCATAAACTATTGCTGTTATATCAACGAGAGCAGAGAAACAACGCGTGATCGCGGGGCTGGCTGTTCCATTCTAACTTCGTTGTTCTCTTTCTTCTCGATCGAGTGCGCGTGTACGCCCGAATGCCGAATTAGCTTTTTGTCTTTACACTGCTTTAACGAGTAACTCTTGCCAGTCTTGCGGTATCTCCCTTTAATTAATTTATTTGGCTCAATACGCTATGTATTTCTACTACTTATAACCAATTCCAATGTGCACATTGGAATGGGTTACGTTGCATGAGTCACGTTGCATGCCGCTTCATGCCGCTTCATGCAACGTGACCTAAATGTTTTCCCCATTTCTTAATATTTATTTAGGCACGTGTACGAATATTGTTCTTTGACGGATTTATGTATTATTTTGTAGTTATTGTCCTCTGGGCTTGGTACATACCGAATTCAGTGGATTGGCTGAGTATGGGGTGAATGCATTTCTTTTCTGGGGCACTATTTGGATGCTTCAACTTTTTCCACACCTTTTCAGTTTGCTGCTAAGTTGTGATCGTCCACTTTTCTTTAAATGCGAAGCATTTATTAGCAAACTTCGACGACTTCGAGCGTATCTATCTATCTATCTATCTATCTATCTATCTATCTATCTATCTATCTATCTATCTATCTATCTATCTATCTATCTATCTATCTATCTATCTATCTATCTATCTATCTATCTATCTATCTATCTATCTATCTATCTATCTATCTATCTATCTATCTATCTATCTATCTATCTATCTATCTATCTATCTATCTATCTATCTATCTATCTATCTATCTATCTATCTATCTATCTATCTATCTATCTATCTATCTATCTATCTATCTATCTATCTATCTATCTATCTATCTATCTGTCTGTCTGTCTGTCTGTCTGTCTGTCTGTCTGTCTGTCTGTCTGTCTGTCTGTCTGTCTGTCTGTCTGTCTGTCTGTCTGTCTGTCTGTCTGTCTGTCTGTCTGTCTGTCTGTCTGTCTGTCTGTCTGTCTGTCTGTCTATCTATCTATCTATCTATCTATCTATCTATCTATCTATCTATCTATCTATCTATCTATCTATCTATCTATCTATCTATCTATCTATCTATCTATCTATCTATCTATCTATCTATCTATCTATCTATCTATCTATCTATCTATCTATCTGTCTATCTATCTATCTATCTATCTATCTATCTATCTATCTATCTATCTATCTATCTGTCTATCTATCTATCTATCTGTCTATCTGTCTATCTATCTGTCTATCTATCTATCTATCTATCTATCTATCTATCTATCTATCTATCTATCTATCTATCTATCTATCTATCTATCTATCTATCTATCTATCTATCTATCTATCTATCTATCTATCTATCTATCCGCTTACGTTTGGGTGCTCTCGTGGGCACCCCCTTTACTTGGCGTGAACCAAAATTAGCATAGGGGTAAGATGGTTTGACGAACAGGACGCGCTAGCCAAGACGTGAATAATGTCACCTTCCCGTCGTGTACGTCATCAAACCCTTCCCGCCAGACAGTGGCACACACCCACGGGCGGGTATGTGCCGCTGGTATGTAGGTATGTGCCACAGGTGATTGACACTTAGTATTTACCCAAGAACGATGAGAAAACACATGGGCAATTTTAACGCGCGAGAAAAAATACCCTACTTCGGTAGCGTCGACCCGACGAATGCAAGAAATAGATGCCAGGGTCCCAGCTGGAATCGAACTGAAGCATTCTGCGTGGCAGTGAAGCATCTTACCATGGAGCTACGCCACGTCTCGGAACTCGGAACAACCACGTCTCGTGGTTGCAGTGCTGCCTACCCAATTTTATAAACATTACATATGTACTCTTTTGTTAAGGCCGTCACGTCGGCCTAACATTAATTGTGGTTAGTTGCCATGCACTCAAGATGATTTATGTAGCAGGGTCCATAAATCATCTAGCAGGGTCCAGGGCCAGAATCCTCGTGAGCATCAGCGCTTCATATCAGCTTCTGGTGTTGCTAATATGCATGTTCCAGTTGACATCGTTTCGCAACTGCAAACAACTGGTTATATACACAGCTGCAATTGTTCAACATATCTCGGCGCGTGCAACATTTGTACATATATTAACACCATTTTACGACGTGTCGCTCAATGAAAAAATTTCAACACGGTCACCTTCCCTCTGCATGCTTCGCATAACGTCGATTCCCAGGTACGAGGGATCTGCCGATTTTTTTCCCCCTGAAATTGTGTTTGTGACGTTTTCTTTGTAGTTCGCAGTCGTCGCCATCATCTTGATCCTAATCATCATCACCAGCAACGAACGTGCACGAAAGGCCACAGTATCGCGATCGCCGCCTGCTGCGTGTTCGATTACGCTTCGACCAAAAATTTACGCCTGACGTCTCAATCCCGTGTGACGATTCTTTCAAGACGCGTACTCGCGTACGTATTTGCATTTATACTTTCACTTCCCTCTAACGAGGAGCAGCTTTTACCTCGTTGCGTCGGTCTACTTCCTAGTAGCCAATGTATCAAAGGAACACAATTCCAAACAAGACAGCAGTTCAGACAAAGCGGAGGCTCGAAACGGTGACACACCGTGGAACAGGGACGTTGTTGGATCTTTCGACGTGTGTTCCGATATTACTTGTTCCACGATTGCTCTTCGCGAAGAAACAACGACAACCGCAGTGCTGAGTGGGAAACTTGTATGCTCTCTCGAATCATTTTACACGCTAAATATTTGTGGTGACATGTCCGGTTATTTGATATCGCCGACCGGAATTGACTAGAACTTCCACACGTTTTACTGGTTGGCGCAAGCCGTGCTTAGTTTCTCTGAAGTTGTGATCACACTCCATTGACGATGCAAGAATGAGACGCGTTAGTATTGGGCAAAGTAATGCACAGGCTACCGTACCCACCCATTTTTTGTTTAGTTAGCGTCACACCGGCTTGATGTATCTTGATATATCGTGGCTATGCCATAAGGCACTTGCATGTACCAATTATTATATTAAATGTTCTGCTACAACCAATTGAAGCCAGCATACAGTTAGGCCGGTAGAAGCATGGCGGGCATCAATCGTCGTACATAATTGTAGTGTAGTAATTACGACATATACTGAAGTTAAAGGGGCAGGTCGCGGGTTCCATTCCCGGCTGCGGCGGCTGCATTTCCGATGGAGGCAGAAATGTTGTAGGCCCGTGTGCTCAAATTTGGGCGCACGCTAAAGAACCCCAGGTGGTAGAAATTTCCGGAGCCCTCTACTACGTACGGCGGCTCTCATAACCATATGGTGGTTTTGGGACGTTAAACCCCACAAATCAATCATGAAGTTAAAGGGGACGTAAAACAACTTTTTTCGCTGGTGTTTTACGAACCACAACTTACGATGAGTACGATGACCGAACAATTTAGGTATGATAGTAGACGCTATAAGTTGACTTTATTCAATATTTCTGTATGTGTAATGCCCGGAAGTGTTAGCTAGCGCCACTCGTAACCAAGGCGGCGAGTGCGGAACTCTCCTTTTTCCAGACATGGCCTCTGAGATGGCGTGCTAATGAGTATGCACTCTCGAAGGCAATGTGCCAGATGGTGTCTCGTGCTTCGTGATCTTTGCCCGAAGCGCCAGCTGACAAATAAACTACCGTATGGCAACCTAAAGGGATAGTCTGCGGAGACGAATCCCTCGCTACGAATGAAAAGAGAATTGTTTTGAGGGGCCCGTTTTGTACATAACTTGTCGTTGCTCAACGCAGGTACACAAGACGTGGTCACCGTTTATGTGCGACAAAGGTGGCGGCGCAAGTTTTACGTGGACAGTCCACTACAACCACGACGGCCCTTGAAGGTTCGTGTGCTTGGCCTGTGCTTAACTTCGGAATGAAGGGCTAATGAACATACCGAAATTCGAAGCGTTATCCTTGTGATATAGGCTCGAAATGAGCCGTAAAAGATGAATTAACTGTTCTTTTCACTCGTTCGAGGGTCCTTGCTGAAAAACGATTCAACTGATTGTACTTGTACGTGAATGCGCACATGCTTTTTCAGCACTACAAATACGTGCGTGCATGAAATATTAAACCCATATATCACTAATTATTGTGTATGTCGAGCAGTTGTAAAAGCCTCTTGAAATCCCCATGAAAATGTGTAGGGCATATGCACGTGTCGACAGCAATCCTCTTTACTGCCATTTTCTGCACATTCGATATCTTGGACGTGGCACCATGCCAAAGGCCTCAAAGTGCTTTGAAAAAAAAATCGTTCAGTAGAGGTGGCACACACACCAGTGGAAGGCCGCTGAATTGACATCAGTGTTCAACACTATTTGTCGTGTGTGCACCGACACGACAGATACAGAGCTTTCACACCACTACAGTTCCAACATGAACGAAAAGAGCGTCTTCAACTTCGTTTCGCTGAAGAAGCGAGCAAGCCAAGATGAAGGTTTTTGCACGTAAAGC
Source organism: Rhipicephalus annulatus (assembly GCA_013436015.1). Taxonomy (NCBI): domain Eukaryota; kingdom Metazoa; phylum Arthropoda; class Arachnida; order Ixodida; family Ixodidae; genus Rhipicephalus; species Rhipicephalus annulatus. The sequence continues at coordinate 121,600 of WOVY01013205.1, read as the reverse complement.
AAGCTTGTTTTGTTTCCTTTTTTCTTGCTACCGATATACGTGCAGTAGCTTTGCAGTTCTGCGATGGTCCAAGCGGTAAGCCACCATTCGCCCGGTGCATGCATTGTATATGTTGAATTACATGTACGTAGAAATTAGCCGTGACCGCCTTCAGAATCGATATACCCAGTTTTAGACCGCAAGGCGTCGTTGTTTGCTCCGGAGCCTTCAGCACAATCTTAACCTGTCATGTTTGATAACAGGTCACGTTTCCACTGCGCCGGCGCAGGTTATTCTGGGAGCAGCGCACGGGACACGTTCAAGCTCAATACGTGCACGGGAAAGAGGCAGTCGCCCATTGAGCTCTCCACACCGAGGCGCAGTGAAAAGCTGCAGAGAGCCAGAGCTGATTTGCGCATGCACGGATATGACGGCCCGTTCTCACAGTACAAGGTGAAGGACACCGAATTCGGCAGTGAGTGACTCGATATTGGCTCGATCATCGTACTTGGACTCGTACTCGTTGCCTTGATCCGAGACCTGTATCTTAATCGTTTCTAGAAAATATTAACAATACCCAGGATTTTACGCCCCAAAACCACGATAGACGCTGTTGTGGAGGGCTCCAGAAATCTCCGACCACCTGGTGTTCTTTAACGCGCACTGCACACAAACATGTACCATTTTGCCTCCATCGAAATGTGACCGCTGCGACTGGGATCGAACTCGCGACCTCCGGGCCAGCCGCCGAAAACCGTAACGACTACGTCATCACGGCGGACGTCGTTCCTGGAATGTCTAAACCCGTAGAGACACTTAAGAATTCACTTTAAACCACCCGAAGGCGAAAAGGTATACCGATGTGGCTATTTTGTCGTCATCCGCGCCAAGAAACTTGATTTCCTCTTTAAAGGGGCCCTGCAACGCTTTTTGAGCATGGTCAGGAAAATGCCGCCGAATGGTAGTAGAGGCTCCCGAGAACACGTGGCCCAAATGTTATAGCGCAGCACGCTGCCTAAAACTCACAGTAAATTATCAAAGCCAGCTGAAAAAATGGCAGCATATCCACGGAGTGAATGATGGAGAGTGGGGCGAAGAATTCGTCCGTCCATTCGTTCTTGCTTCCGTCCGTCCATGCGTCCGTCAGTGTGACCGTCCATGCGTCCATCAGCCCGTCCGTGCGTGCGTCTGTTCGTGCGTCCGTCCCTGCGTTCGTCCATGCAGCCGCCCCTGCGTCCGTTCATGCGTCTATCCATGCATCTGTCTATGTGTCCGTTCGTCCATCTATTCAACACTCCAAGTACCACCATCTCGCATCTTTTCATCATATATTCCCCATATAGAAGCACCGCCATCCAGCGGACATTCTAAGGACTAAACGAGAGGTGGCACACGCACACTTTCTTACGGCTTGCGCTTCGGGTCCACTTCCCACCTTTAACCACCTTGTGTTCATGGTATATACTAGGTCACTGTATTCATGGCACTGCGGCCGAACGCTCGCTAAACCTTTCGAAAACCAAGGAGGTTACGCCCAGCGAGTATGACGTAACAAACTTTTTCAGTCAGATAGCGCTCAATGTACATGCCAACGGCTGCTAATGGGAAACGAGAGGCGGAGAATTCGGCTTTTACTTTCTTACGGCTTGCGCTTCGTATCTACTTCCCATTTTTAACCACCTCGAATTCATTCATGGTATATACAAGTTCATTGTATTCATGGCCCTGCGGCTCAACGCTCGCTAAACCTTTCTAAACCTAAGGAGGTTACACCCAGCGAGTATAACGTAGCAACCCTTTCTTGTCAGATAGTGCTCAATGTACATGCCAATGGCTGCTAATGGTGATCGCAGCCTGCGCGTTAACTAAAAGCCGAATGCTCCTGTCTCTCATTCCCCATTAGCAGCCATTGACATGTACATTAAGCACTATTTTTTATTGTTCAACAACGCACAGAAGAAGTCACTCACCGGCACCACCTTGAAGGTCAAAATGTTATACTTGTTACATACTATGGGGCACGAACGGGTGCCGCTATAAAAAGCTTCGCCCCTAAAATTGCTTTCTGTTCCCTCGACAAATGACGGAAGACGTTGGAAAATCACTCGTAGAATGCCCATCTATGAGCCATTGGCTGATGTGAACATGGCGCGCTCGGTCGTTTCAGAGATTGCCGCGGGAGGCTTCACTTGTCTACGCGTGCGCACGTAATTGCATTGAAAAGCCACTTATTTGAAGAAAAAAAAAAGAAAAAAAAAGATACTCAGTGCCACGAGGCGTGCGTGACGTTTTGTCGTTGCTTTCTCCTTGCTATTCCCAGTAAAGGTCCGAATTCTAGGTGGCCTCCAACCGAGTCTTAAGGGAACAGGTCTACCCGGCCGGTTTTTGCTGCACAACCTGCACTTCCATGCGGGTCTCGATGATTCTTGTGGCTCCGAGCACACTATGGACGGCAAGACATTCGCTATGGAGGTGAGGTCGATTATATTACGTTCTGTAGAACATCGAAACTCTTCCCGAAGGTTATTGGAACACTTTTGTTTTGTAATTGTCTAAAAACGTTTCGAAACTTTAAGCTCAGGTATGCAAGATCAAGTACAAGGTATTGTTGTGTTTCCTAAACCCAAAGAAAAAAAAAAAAACCCAAGCCTGTGCGAAATACGCATCACAATGAAAGCCGGAGGAGTGGCTTTTCTAGAGCTCGCTATAAGCTCTCTTGGGATGAGCACTGCAGGCATAGTCGCAGGGTGCCCGCTGCATATTTATCATTTTAATTTTCGAACAATACGGAAGCACCTGCTAGACCAATGTTCGTATTTATGTGGAGAATCGAGGGGACTAACCGCGTCATTATGAAATTATGTACATGCTGTTGACGCCTTGACTGATGATGAAAAATGCATTATGGCTGAGCTCTTTGTAATGGCTACAAAGCTTGAAACGAGGCAGTTTTTGCACAGTTGACTTTGTGTGACGCCTGGCGTTGCTTGACATTATGTGACGCGGCGGATTCCGCACCCCCGCCGCTCTACAGACGCCAGACGGACATTTACTACGTCTGTGGCAAGCTGGGTCACCATGCCGACGTGTGCCTGGCCCCGAAGAACACGATTTGTGGGGGATGTGGTGCCGCGTCTTATGCAGAAGACCACGAGTGCTCGTCCGAGTGTGCCCTCAGCGAGGGGCCTTATCTCACTGCGGGCAAGGATTGCAAGCAACGATTCCAAGTGATCTATGTCGTCGGCCATGAAAGGAGGCAGCGGAAACGCGCTACAGAAACACTTGTCATGCCGGTGGCATCCAGACGCCAAGGACCTGATTACCTGTATATCTGTCTATTATAACTTAGTCGCAATAAAAATTAAGTCTTGACTTCAACTCGCACGAACAATTTTGGGCTATACAAAATAGGAAAGCGCTAAATGCAAACGGCAAACGACAGCCTTGCCATTTCGGCTGAGAAATGTGGTCTGCAATCATTACCTTCACCATAGCCAAACGCCTGTTGCGCACAGTGATCCGAAATTCGCCCAGTGAAACTGAAAGAGGAAGCGCAGGTCAGTTGCTCTCACCAACCACCAGGTGCGCTAGAGTCGCTTGGGTGCTGGGGCCTATTGTAGTGTTCGCCCTTACCTTTTATATGCGAAGCATTTCTATCTATCTATCTATCTATCTATCTATCTATCTATCTATCTATCTATCTATCTATCTATCTATCTATCTATCTATCTATCTATCTATCTATCTATCTATCTATCTATCTATCTATCTATCTATCTATCTATCTATCTATCTATCTATCTATCTATCTATCTATCTATCTATCTATCTATCTATCTATCTATCTATCTATCTATCTATCTATCTATCTATCTATCTATCTATCTATCTATCTATCTATCTATCTATCTATCTATCTATCTATCTATCTATCTATCTATCTATCTATCTATCTATCTATCTATCTATCTATCTATCTATCTATCTATCTATCTATCTATCTATCCGCTTACGTTTGGGTGCTCTCGTGGGCACCCCCTTTACTTGGCGTGAACCAAAATTAGCATAGGGGTAAGATGGTTTGACGAACAGGACGCGCTAGCCAAGACGTGAATAATGTCACCTTCCCGTCGTATACGTCATCAAACCCTTCCCGCCAGACAGTGGCACACACCCACGGGCGGGTATGTGCCGCTAGTATGTAGGTATGTGCCACAGGTGATTGACACTTAGTATTTACCCAAGAACGATGAGAAAACACATGGGCAATTTTAACGCGCGAGAAAAAATACCCTACTTCGGTAGCGTCGACCCGACGAATGCAAGAAATAGATGCCAGGGTCCCAGCTGGAATCGAACTGAAGCATTCTGCGTGGCAGTGAAGCATCTTACCATGGAGCTACGCCACGTCTCGGAACTCGGAACAACCACGTCTCGTGGTTGCAGTGCTGCCTACCCAATTTTATAAACATTACATATGTACTCTTTTGTTAAGGCCGTCACGTCGGCCTAACATTAATTGTGGTTAGTTGCCATGCACTCAAGATGATTTATGTAGCAGGGTCCATAAATCATCTAGCAGGGTCCAGGGCCAGAATCCTCGTGAGCATCAGCGCTTCATATCAGCTTCTGGTGTTGCTAATATGCATGTTCCAGTTGACATCGTTTCGCAACTGCAAACAACTGGTTATATACACAGCTGCAATTGTTCAACATATCTCGGCGCGTGCAACATTTGTACATATATTAACACCATTTTACGACGTGTCGCTCAATGAAAAAATTTCAACACGGTCACCTTCCCTCTGCATGCTTCGCATAACGTCGATTCCCAGGTACGAGGGGTCTGCCGATTTTTTTCCCCCTGAAATTGTGTTTGTGACGTTTTCTTTGTAGTTCGCCGTCGTCGCCATCATCTTGATCCTAATCATCATCACCAGCAACGAACGTGCACGAAAGGCCACAGTATCGCGATCGCCGCCTGCTGCGTGTTCGATTACGCTTCGACCAAAAATTTACGCCTGACGTCTCAATCCCGTGTGACGATGCTTTCAAGACGCGTACTCGCGTACGTATTTGCATTTATACTTTCACTTCCCTCTAACGAGGAGCAGCTTTTACCTCGTTGCGTCGGTCTACTTCCTAGTAGCCAATGTATCAAAGGAACACAATTCCAAACAAGACAGCAGTTCAGACAAAGCGGAGGCTCGAAACGGTGACACACCGTGGAACAGGGACGTTGTTGGATCTTTCGACGTGTGTTCCGATATTACTTGTTCCACGATTGCTCTTCGCGAAGAAACAACGACAACCGCAGTGCTGAGTGGGAAACTTGTATGCTCTCTAGAATCATTTTACACGCTAAATATTTGTGGTGACATGTCCGGTTATTTGATATCGCCGACCGGAATTGACTAGAACTTCCACACGTTTTACTGGTTGGCGCAAGCCGTGCTTAGTTTCTCTGAAGTTGTGATCACACTCCATTGACGATGCAAGAATGAGACGCGTTAGTATTGGGCAAAGTAATGCACAGGCTACCGTACCCACCCATTTTTTTGTTTAGTTAGCGTCACACCGGCTTGATGTATCTTGATATATTGTGGCTATGCCATAAGGCACTTGCATGTACCAATTATTATATTAAATGTTCTGCTACAACCAATTGAAGCCAGCATACAGTTAGGCCGGTAGAAGCATGGCGGGCATCAATCGTCGTACATAATTGTAGTGTAGTAATTACGACATATACTGAAGTTAAAGGGGCAGGTCGCGGGTTCCATTCCCGGCTGCGGCGGCTGCATTTCCGATGGAGGCAGAAATGTTGTAGGCCCGTGTGCTCAAATTTGGGCGCACGCTAAAGAACCCCAGGTGGTAGAAATTTCCGGAGCCCTCTACTACGTACGGCGGCTCTCATAACCATATGGTGGTTTTGGGACGTTAAACCCCACAAATCAATCATGAAGTTAAAGGGGACGTAAAACAACTTTTTTCGCTGGTGTTTTACGAACCACAACTTACGATGAGTACGATGACCGAACAATTTAGGTATGATAGTAGACGCTATAAGTTGACTTTATTCAATATTTCTGTATGTGTAATGCCCGGAAGTATTAGCTAGCGCCACTCGTAACCAAGGCGGCGAGTGCGGAACTCTCCTTTTTCCAGACATGGCCTCTGAGATGGCGTGCTAATGAGTATGCACTCTCGAAGGCAATGTGCCAGATGGTGTCTCGTGCTTCGTGATCTTTGCCCGAAGCGCCAGCTGACAAATAAACTACCGTATGGCAACCTAAAGGGATAGTCTGCGGAGACGAATCCCTCGCTACGAATGAAAAGAGAATTGTTTTGAGGGGCCCGTTTTGTACATAACTTGTCGTTGCTCAACGCAGGTACACAAGACGTGGTCACCGTTTATGTGCGACAAAGGTGGCGGCGCAAGTTTTACGTGGACAGTCCACTACAACCACGACGGCCCTTGAAGGTTCGTGTGCTTGGCCTGTGCTTAACTTCGGAATGAAGGGCTAATGAACATACCGAAATTCGAAGCGTTATCCTTGTGATATAGGCTCGAAATGAGCCGTAAAAGATGAATTAACTGTTCTTTTCACTCGTTCGAGGGTCCTTGCTGAAAAACGATTCAACTGATTGTACTTGTACGTGAATGCGCACATGCTTTTTCAGCACTACAAATACGTGCGTGCATGAAATATTAAACCCATATATCACTAATTATTGTGTATGTCGAGCAGTTGTAAAAGCCTCTTGAAATCCCCATGCAAATGTGTAGGGCATATGCACGTGTCGACAGCAATCCTCTTTACTGCCATTTTCTGCACATTCGATATCTTGGACGTGGCACCATGCCAAAGGCCTCAAAGTGCTTTGAAAAAAAAAAAATCGTTCAGTAGAGGTGGCACACACACCAGTGGAAGGCCGCTGAATTGACGTCAGTGTTCAGCACTATTTGTCGTGTGTGCACCGACACGGCATGTACAGAACTTTCACAACTCTACAGTCCCAACATGAACGAAAAGAGCGTCTTCAACTTCGTTTCGCTGAAGAAGCGAGCAAAGCAAGATGAGGGTTTTTGCACGTAAAGCAAGCTCGTTTTTTCCCCCTTCTTTTTGCTACCAATATACGTGCAGTAGCTTTGCAGTTCTGCGATGTTCCAAGCGGTAAGCCACCATTCGCCCGGTGCATGCATTTTATATGTTTAATTACATGTATGTAGAAATTAGCCGTGACCGCCTTCAGAATCGATATACCCAGTTTTAGACCGCTAGGCGTCTTTGTTTGCTGCGGAGCCTTCAGCACAATCTTAACCTGTCATGTTTGATAACCGGTCACGTTTCCATTGCCCCGGCTCAGGTTATTCTGGGAGCAGCGCACGGGACACGTTCAAGCTCAATCCGTGCACGGGAAAGAGGCAGTCGCCCATTGAGCTCTCCACACCGAGGCGCAGTGAAAAGCTGCACAGAGCCAGAGCCGATTTGCGCATGCACGGATATGACGGCCCGTTCTCACAGTACAAGGTGAAGGACACCGAATTCGGCGGTGAGTGACTCGATATTGGCTCGATCATCGTGCTTGGACTCGTACTCGTTGCCTTGATCCGAGACCTGTATCCTAATCGTTTCTAGAAAATGTTAACAACATCCAGGGTTTTACGCCCCAAAACCACGAGAGACGCTGTTGTGGAGGGCTCCAGAGATCTCGACCACCTGGTGTTCTTTAACGCGCACTGCACACAAACATGTACCATTTTGCCTCCATTGAAATGTGACCGCTGCGACTGGGATCGAACTCGCGACCTCCGGGCCAGCAGCCGAAAACCATAACAACTACGTCATCACGGCGGACGTCGTTCCTGGAATGTCTAAACCCGTAGAGCCCCCTTAACAATTCACATTAAAACGACCTGAAGGCGAAAAGGTATACCGATGTGGCTATTTTGTCATCATCCGCGCCACGAAACTCGATTTCCTCTTTAAAGGGGTCCTGCAACATTTTTTTGAGCATGGTCAGGAAACGCCGCCGAATGGTAGTTGAGGCTCCCGTGAACACGTGACCCAAATGTTATAGCGCAGCACGCTGCCAAAAACTCACAGTAAATTATCAAGGCCAGCTAAAAATTGCTTTCTCTTCCCTCGACAAATGACGGAAGACGTTGAAAAATCACTCGTAGAATGCCCATCTATCAGCCATTAGGTGATTTGAACATGGCGTGCTCGGTAGTTTCAGAGATCGCCGCTGGAGGCTTCACTTGTCCACGCGTGCGTACGTGATTGCACTGAAAAGCCACGTATTTGAAGAAAAAAGAAAAGAAAAAAAGAGATACTCGAGGCCACGAGGCGTGCGTGACGTTTTGTCGTTGCTTTCTCCTTGCTATTCGCAGTAAAGGTCCGGGTTCTAGGTGGCCTCCAACCGAGTCTGAAGGGAACAGGTCTACCCGGCCGGTTCTTGCTGCACAATCTGCACTTCCATGCGGGTCTCGATGATTCTTGTGGCTCCGAGCACACTATGGACGGCAAGACATTTGCTATGGAGGTGAGGTGGATTATATTACGTTCTGTAAAACATCGAAACTCTTCCCGAAGGTTATTGGAACACTTTTGTTTTGTAATTGTCTAAAAACTTTTCGAAACTTTAAGGTCAAGAATGCAAGATCAAGTACGACGTTCATGATGAGACAAGCGCAAAAATACACACACTCAGAGAGGACACAGACAAGCGCTTACTATCAGACAGGAACTTAATCACAGGTCCCATTTTCTTTGCCATGTGCGGTGTTACATTGCTAGACGAAAACACATTCACGCAATTAGTACTGCACCTCAGTTTTTCCTCGTCCTTCACACGGCTTGCCACGGACCTGGCCACTTCCACCTTCTCGGCACGGGAGAGAACTGGTTACACACAGAACTTGGGTCCGTGTTGAAGAAGCCTTTTATGATGGACGGGCAAAGCCAGATCTCCTAGGATCATGACCTTTCCTTCCGTACTTGTGCGTTTTTTCCTTCTTGGGTAGACTTCTTCGTGCCTGGTTCCACAAAGCCTCTGTGGCACTTTCCGACAGCCGTAGCCACTCTCGGTAGTGTCGGTGTCCATTTCCTCTCTGAGTTATGTGTGGAACCAGTTCTCTCCCGTGCCGAGAAGGTGGAAGTGTCCAGGTCCGTGGCAAGCCGTGTGAAGGACGTGGAAAAATTGAGGTGCAGTACTGATTGCGTGAATGTGTTTTCGTCTAGCAATGTAACACCGCACATGGCAAAGAAAATGGGACCTGTGATTAAGTTTCTGTCTGATAGTAAGCGTGGAAGCGGAAATGTTGTAGGCCCGTGTGCTCAGATTTGGGTGCACGTTAAAGAACCCCAGGTGGTCAAAATTTCCGAAGTCCTCCACTACGGCGTCTCTAGTAACCATATGATGGTTTTGGGACGTTAAACCCCACAAATCAAATCAATCTGATAGTAAGCGCTTGTCTGTGTCCTCTCTGAGTGTGTGTATTTTTGCGCTTGTCTCATCATGAACCTTTACCAACACGCCCAACTGGCAGTCATCCTACAAGTACGACGAATTGTTGTGTTTCCTAAACCCAAAGAAAAAAAAAAGCCCAAGCCTGTGCGAAATACGCGTCACAATGAAAGCCGGAGGAGTGGCTTTTCTAGAGCTCGTTATAAGCTCTCTTGGGATGAGCACTGCAGGCATAGTCGCAGGGTACCCGCTGCACGTTTATCATTAAGATTTTCGAACAATACGGAAGCACTTGCTAGACCAATGTTCGTAATTCTGTGGAGAATCGAGGGAACTAACCGCGTCTTTATGAAATTATGTACATGTTGTTGATGCCTTGACTAACGATGATAAATACATTATCAAATAAAATGAAATGAAATTATGGCTGAGCTCTTTGTAATGGCTACAAAGCTTGAAATGGGCCAGTTTTTGCACAGTTGACATTGTGTGACGCATGGCGTGGTTTGACATTATGTGACGCGGCGGTTCCCGCACCCCCGCCACTCTATAGACGCCAGACGGACATTTGCTACGTCTGTGGCAGGCTGGGTCACCATGCCTACGTGTGCCTGGCGCCGAAGAACACGATTTGCGGGGGATATGGTGCCGCGTCTTATGCAGAAGACCACGAGTGCTCGTCCGAGTGTGCCCTCAGCGAGGGGCCTCATCTCACAGCGGGCAAGGATTGCAAGCAACGATTCCATGTGATCTATGTCGTCCGCCATGAAAGGAGGCAGCGGAAACGTGCTACAGAAACACCTGTGACGCCGGTGGCATCTAGATGCCAAGAACCTGATTACCTGCATATCTATCTATTATAGCTTAGTCGCAATAAAATTTACATCATGACTTCAATTCGCACGAACAATTTTGAGCTATACAATATAGGAAAGCGCTAAATTCAAGCGGCAAACGACAGCCTTGCCATTTCGGCTGAGAAATGTGGTCTGCAATCATTACCTTCACCATAGCCAAACGCCTGTTGCGCACAGTGATCCGAAATTCGCCCAGTGAAACTGAAAGAGGAAGCGCAGGTCAGTTGCTCTCACCAACCACCAGGTGCGCTAGAGTCGCTTGGGTGCTGGGGCCTATGGTAATGTTCGCCCTTACCTTTTATATGCGAAGCATTTCTATCTATCTATCTATCTATCTATCTATCTATCTATCTATCTATCTATCTATCTATCTATCTATCTATCTATCTATCTATCTATCTATCTATCTATCTATCTATCTATCTATCTATCTATCTATCTATCTATCTATCTATCTATCTATCTATCTATCTATCTATCTATCTATCTACTATCTATCTATCTATCTATCTATCTATCTATCTATCTATCTATCTATCTATCTATCTATCTATCTATCTATCTATCTATCTATCTATCTATCTATCTATCTATCTATCTATCTATCTATCTATCTATCTATCTATCTATCTATCTATCTATCTATCTATCTATCTATCTATCTATCTATCTATCTATCTATCTATCTATCTATCTAGCTATCTATCTATCTATCTATCTACTATCTATCTATCTATCTATCTATCTATCTATCTATCTATCTATCTATCTATCTATCTATCTATCTATCTATCTATCTATCTATCTATCTATCTATCTATCTATCTATCTATCTATCTATCTATCTATCTATCTATCTATCTACCTACCTACCTACTGACGCCTACCTGGCGTCAGACTATAGAGTTTTCGCGTTTTGCTAACGTAGCGTCGCTGTGCCCAACGTGCGCACGCGTCAACGCTACATTGCAGTATATTGGACCCTTCATAATGCGCTCACGGCCGTTTTGCTAGCTCTAGCTCGACATATACCACGTTTGGTGTTAGTGACGTCAATGGACGACGAAATATATGACTGGTGCAAACATGATAATACTGACACGCGTGTCATGTAAGAACATGACAACATACCACGCTAATAGCGTACCCGCGGCCGTTTCGCGAGCTCCACATATACTAAATTTGGTATCACGTGACGTGAATTGATGAAGAAGATAAACGACACATCCAAACATGATAATCATGACACGGAAGTTATGTATGGCATCATTTACCTCTACCTCGTTGCGTTGTGCTGATTGTAAAGTCACATGTCAACCTTTCTTATTCGTGCTTCGCATATCATTGATTCCCACTGTACGTGGGGTCTGCCAATCTTTAGGTGCGAAGCTCCTAAAACGCAACCCGTGCGTCCCTCGTAGTAGTATTAGTAGTCGTAATGTGTAACCAGTCGTACATATTTACCTCCAAGGTGGTGCCGGTGGGAGATTTCTTCTGTGCGTTGTTGAACAATAAAAAATTCGCAGCGTGTGCGTTACCTAAAAGCCGAATTATCCTGTCTCTCATTCCCCATTAGCAGCCATTGGCATGTACATTGAGCACTATCTGACAAGAAAGGGTTGCTACGTTATACTCGCTGGGCGTAACCTCCTTGGTTTTAGAAAGGTTTAGTGAGCGTTGGGCCGCAGTGCCATGAATACAGTGAACTAGTATATACCATGAACTCGAGGTGGTTAAAGGTGGGAAGTAGACACGAAGCGCAAGCCGTAAGAAAGATTGCGTGTGCCTCCTCTCGTTCAGTCCTTGGAATGTCCGCTGGATGGTGGTGCTTCTACATGAGGAATATATAATGAAAAGATGCGAGATGGTGGTACTTGGAGGGTTGAATAGGTGGACGAACGGACACACAGACAGATGCATGGACGGACGCACGGGTGGCTGCATGGACAGATGAACGCATGTACGGACGCAAGAGCGGATGCATGGACGAACGCAGGGACGGACGCACAGATGGACGTGCGGACGCACGAACAGACGCCCGCACGGACGGGCGGATGGACGCATGGGCGGCCACACAGACGCACGCATGACGGACGGAAGCAAGAGCAAATGGACGGATGAATGCTTCGCCCCACTCTCCACCATTCACTCCGTGGATATGCTGCCATTTTTTCTTTCTCTATGATTGGACAGTCAACACTTCGGTTGGCACAGGCAACGAAGATGGTGTTATATCCAAGTAGACGAAATGTAACAACGCAGAATAACAAGTCACTACAATAAAATGTCATGTTGCCACATCAAAAACAGCTGAGCACCGCAATCCCGTTAAGTAGAAAGCATCAATTACTGAATGATGGCGCATACAGATACGCATGTGGCCGGCGAACCTTCCGGGGCCGAATATCAGTACGTTCACACTGGCAACTGTGTGAATAGTTTAAACGAGCTGCCGGACAGTTACTTGCTCTCCCATACTAGTCAACTCACTGTGAGTGTTTCCTTGGCAACGGGACGGCTTTTTGCCTCCCATAGTAGAGTACCAAGTACTCTAAATCGTTAACCATTTTTTTCTAAACACTAGTAGAGTACTCTGTGCTGTAAATCGTTACCCCCTTTTTCTAACCCCCCCCATACTAGAGTACCTTTAAACTCTCCCATAGTAGAGTACCAAGTACTCTAAATCGTTAACCGCTTATTCTAAACACACTAGGACCCCGATAGCAGTGCAGTAAGGGCCTACGGGACGGCTTTTTGCTTTCCCATAGCAGAGTACCTGGTACTCTAAATTGTTAATAACTTTTTCCAAGCACACTAGAGTACCTCACACTCTGAATCATTAAACATTCGTTCAAACAAGCATATCTCTCTTGAACTCGTTCACGGCGTGATTTTTGTCAACAGGGCTTCATCAAGTGTGATGCCCACGAGATGGCTTTATGCTCTCCTATAGTAGAGTACCAAGTACACTAAATCGTTACCCACTTTTGCTAAACTCAAAACGCGTCGGTTGAAAAAGTAAAAAAAAAATCGAGTGATATTTCAAATCGCGGGCTGAAACCAGATCTGCTTCATTTCTGTTGATAGATTTGGAAATGCCATCACTGTCTACTTTTACCCTGTTTTTACTAAGGCCCATTTCGTCCACTACAACGACCAGTTCAGTAGCTTGGAAGAAGCGAGCATGGAGAGAGATGGCTTGGCTGTCATCGCGGTCTTCTTTAAGGTGGGAGCATCGGCGATAACATCTCCATAACATATCTACATATACCGCCTGCCGTACATTTATTAGGGGAATATGAAGGATGACAAATTATTGTATAGATAAAAGTGCTATGGATGTGTCTCCTGCAAGGTGGGCGTATCTGCGCTAACGACGTGTCGATAAAGTGTCTGTAACACCTTCCGTGCATTTATTAAAGCTATATAAAAAAGAATCATTGTTTAAGTATAAGTTTTACGTCGGGTTAAGCCTGCTTTGGAGAATTTTTCGAGGGTAACATTTCTGTGATTATTCTTTCAATCTGATTTCCGCTGCCCGGAGTGATAAAAAATAAATTTTGGAGACAATATTTTCACTGGGTATAGGGCCCACTGTATTACTCTAAATCATGCAAATTAGAATTTTAAGGACAATTGCAGTAATTGTTTCGTGTGACGGATGCATGGGATTACGATTAACCCGTCCACCCCAAGATAGAGGCAGTCTGCACAAAACGATATAAGATTATTTTCTGAAGCGAATATTTTGCCTAAAGTATGGAGCCCAAGACTTCACAATATGAAATCTTTTGTTCGCAACTTCAATTGTTCTACGCTGGAATGCAAGCAGATCTCAGCTTGCGATAATAATATGAGTGTCTAAAAAGTTGCTAAACTGACGCCACCTCGACTGTCTAGGGAAGCTCGTTTCGAGTGCTGTAGAAAACGTCGATTTTCCTCGTTTTGTGAGTTGCACGTGCGACGAGATGCCGCACCTGATATTCTTCTGTTATTTTTCTTCCGTTATTGGTAACATTGCAAACGTGTTCTTGTTTGCGAAAATCTTTGAAGAATGCCCATGGTTGTGTTGAAGGAATCTGTTGGCCTGTACTTAACAGGAAATCACAATATCTTTCAAATCCCGCAGCTGTCCTACGATAAGTGTCCGGACACCCTTCATACTATTATATCTGCGATGGACTCACCCGAAAAGAGCAAGGTACGACTCCATTCTCAGAGCACTGGAAAGTAATGCCTGAAATGATTTCTATAATAGCGTAACTGGCATTGTATTTTTTAAAAATGCATTACTTAAGGAATAAAACTCGCTGGGCCTCCAACTCTGCGAAAGCTTTTTGCACATAACGTGGATTTGCACAGCCTCTGTGATGGGGGTATGTTTGGTCATCAACCGACGATGTTATGCGATAACGTCAGCGTTTGATGTCACGTTGTGTGACGTCACGAGGACGTCACAAGTTCTAGCGATCTGTGACGTCATGGTGAAGCCATGTGCTGACATCATCATGCTGTGATGATTTTTCGCAGCGCTCGTGTTGACGCTGCCAACGCGGTACGCCGGCACCGTAGATTTTTAGTTGAACGTTTTATGAGTCGTCTTTTACATTTACGTGTAAAAGAAAGCTATAGATTTTCTCGCTACACCAAGGAAAAATCACGCCATGAGTGGTGCATATGTTTTTTGCTAGTTTTTTTTTTCAGAATGCGAACCATTGCGTGGGTTATGTTATGTGACATGGTTAAGTCCGTTCGTCGCGACATTCGGCTGCTTATTATCCGTCCGGCTGCAGCCTTTTCGCTAAATTATCGAGCTTGCTCTCGCACTTTTTTGAACTAAATTATCGAGCTTGGTCTCGCACACACCGCCATTGATATTAAGTTAGTTCAGTAACAAGTCATTTTCGTACGACTCGTAATGGTGCGGCATCTCGCCGAAACGAAGCGAAGGAGTTTGCGAGAGTTTAGCCGATGCTAGGTGAGCTGGCGCTACCTGTCCGCGGGCTCTGCTCAGGTGGGTACCTTTACCGCGAATTCGAACTTTATGATATATTTATATGGCTACTGACCGGCGAATGTTGTTACATAGCTTAACACCGTCCTCGATTGGAGCTTCCGTTTTTCGTAAACGTTTGGGGTCTTTAGATTATGCAAAGTTGTTGCAAACAATGCAGAATGTTGTATAACGAACTTCTAAAGACAGGGCTAGGACGAGGCACATAATGCAGAGAAAATACCAAGCGCTCACGAACAATAACGAGTTTGTTTCGCCGTAGCGGAATATATAATCTTGGAAAAATAAAAACAAATAAAGCTATATGACAAGCAATCCTTCACGGCACATGCGCTATGATTAGAGTTGCTGCATGTTGGCACTCTTCTTTCTTTCTTTTTTTTTACCACGACTACAGAAGCCTTGCTCACGGCTGAGTGAGTGCATGTGTTGAGCCTCGAAGATCTCTGTGGTGCGCTGGTTATTGTATACGTTTTCAAAACACTTGTTCAAAACCTGTGAAGAAGAGCTTGTCTCGTTATAATGTTATTTATTCTGATTTTCGACGCTATATATTCCGCTACGGCGAAATAAACTCGTTGTCGTCAGCACTTCACCTTGCTGCTTAATTATGTGTGCAGTCTTAGTGCTGTTAAGTTGAGTATATGTGCCAACAGTCTTGCATTAATACTCCATGCATCACAGTACTGCACATTATAGAACAGTACAGTATAGTATAGTGTAGTTTAATTGCATGACCATGCTGGGATGAATTTGCTTCAAGAGGAAGCTTTGAAGGCAATTCAGGTATACACATATTCATGTTATGAACAGCTGCCCCATATTATTCATGATGACTTCAAATGACCTACTCCGTGCGAGTTTACGAGTGTGCTTTGTGACTAAATAACAATACAAGGCCTCTTTTGATGAATGAATGAATGAAAGAATGAATGAAATATTTATGAATGTATGTATGTATGAATGAATGAATGCTTATTTATTCTAGAGAGCTCTCAAAAACTAAAAAAAATATATCTCAGAAATATCCCAGAAAAAATATCTCAGAAAAAACTACACTTCTACATTTTGGACATGATCGGACATATAAAACATGGCTTCAATGTTAAGGGCGCAGTCATTTGTGATTTGAAACATTCAATTGTGTAACAGAAGAAGACGGACTCACAAAAACAGTTTTGCACACTCACCTAAAGGGAAAACTGGCGCTGTGATCTGTTGGACGCATAGATGAAGAAAAAGAAAGTAAGGAGCATGACGCCATGCCGCCAGTCTTTGCAAGCCAACCCGTTTTGAAGCTAACAGTGTCGGCCGAACACGTGATCTTCTGCATCAGGATCACGCAAGCAACGAGACTTGCCGAGACTTCATGGCGTTGCGCCCGGTAGCTTTGAATCGAAACGCGCTTGTTCAGCGTAGACCGACCGGATCACGCAGGGAGTTCAAAAACGGAACACCACAGGGAATACCGAAACCCACCACATGCTCTAGCGTTTCGGTCACGTGTTGGGTTGACACGGGGGGCCTGAACTCGAGGGACGTAATGCGAGAGGGTTTCTGGCAGCGCAATGTAAATGTGGGTTCTCCCCTAATCTGCACAGCTGCGTCTCGGAATCTGGTCTCGGAATCGTCTGACATGTGAAATAAAAGAAGCCGTACAGCTGTAGCCGATATGGTGAACTTGTGTGCAATTCCACCAACAATTTCTTTGAAAAAAAATAAATAAATAGAGAACGTATCTTGGAATTAGATCACGCGCAAGATGAGCTGTCTTTTCTTGCGCAGGTATAAGATTGCTGTGAATGGCATGAAAGAAACAGTTGGACGTTTAGCGCCTACGTTACTTTACGTCTGTGCCGTCTTTCCTTCTTATATGTATAGCGCTAGTACCAGCTAAGTTCTCCTCTTTCTTTTTCTTCCTCCGGGGTTAGATACATGAAAATGCTGAGATATGTGAGCTTCCGACTTGACTCGGATCTGTGTGGTTGACGTAGAGCCCGGTAACCTCGAGGACTCGTTTAGATTCAACGCATTCCTTGCGTCAAAATGGTTGATTTCTAACCGAAGAAGCCAGTAGTAAGCTATTTATTTCATATAATTGCACAGAAATTAGTTTAATTTAACATTAGAAACTTCTGAGTTGATGCACAATTTTCCGAAGCGTGAAAAGTAGTGGACGGCCGCTTAACGTGGCAGGCAGACGTCAAAGCCAGAGTTCACTCTGCCACTGCTAGTTGTCTGTTTCTTTCGCTGTTTCGTTAAGCCGAAGAGGTGAGTTGACTTTTGCTTTACAAATATAACGTGCGTAAATGAGATCAATTTATAACGGTATTGTTTTAGACATGCTTATTTACGCACTCGTATCCGCTTTCGAGCCAAAGCTTCGCCATACACCAGCCAACACAAGCCTCGCAGGTAGTCATACCTAGTTCTCCAACGCCCCTTCAGAAATTCGCATAGACTGTGGCGTCAGATTTCTCTTTAGGTAGTATTGTGAAAAACTCGATGCACATAAAGCTGTGCCCACAAACGCGCACACAAATACATACACTCAAAAATACATGTTTGTGTCGTCAAACCATTATCAGACTACACTAGTGACACCTGATTTAAACTTGTTTTCAGTGACTTGGATGACAAGCTATAACTTGTGTACGTATGTCACTCGCCAGGGTTCAACAACTTGCACATATTCACGAAACCGTTGGCTTCGTTTTGTTCCTTCATTTTTCTACAGGAGCGATCGCAGTCAGATCGCTTCACTTATCAATACCGAGAGGTATTGATCTCAATAGTCGGTCTAAGTACGTTCCTCGGCTCTTTTATCGCCACAGGATGCTCCGCTCTTTTTAAGCCAAATGCTTCCCGGCATCCCTCCGACGTCGTACTTTCTCTACTCCGGTTCCCTGACGTTGCCTCCCTATACAGAGAACGTCACCTGGATGGTGTGCACGCAGACCCTCGACGTCACCTCGGAGGCGGTATGTAATATCTCGTATTCGCGAACGCATGTCAGCACGACGCGAAGCGCCTACCAGTGTTTGTTCAAAGCCATTTTATGACACTTTCGAAGGCTTTGGCTCGTTACTATAGATACATTTAGTCCACATCATCTTTCGTGTGTCGCATGCAACATTATCGGAAAATGACATACGAAAACTTCGTCATTAAATAGAAAAAACACACACACACACAGGGTAGCTTGTGCATTGACCTAGGACGGCTGGAAAGCGAAAATATTCTTTTTAAGAGCAAATTCGAAGCTCCCGAAGGCCTAGCCTTGTAATTCGGTCCGTCACGAGGAGATTCCTGAATGTCAGACGCAAAAAAAGAGAAATGTTTAACAATATACCAACGTCAATTGCAGTTGTGATAGAACACTGTAAAAACACCTACCAGCACAAACTCTTTATACCAGTCGGTGACTTCAACGTAGACATTTATGTACCTTAGGACCTAGCTTTGTCGTCGACGCTCACCGTCTGCTGTCATGGTGGTGGTTAGAAAATCGTTGCTGTATTCGAAACATATGTATGTATGTGAATGAAAAAAAAGACGTTTACAATAGACGAATATACGTAATAATTGTGGCAGGACAATATAACACACGGACAAGCACAAGCCCTTATACTGGCCGGTGGACGTAGACATTATTGACCTTAGGACCTAGCTTTGTCATGGACTGTCGCTTCATGTCACGTAATTTACATTACGTGGAGCAACACTCGTGTAACATATGTGAGCCACAAAGAATTGTTTAACGATACAGTAATATCAGTGACCATTGGGGCGGAACACTGTAAAACACCTACCAGCACAAAGCCTTTACATCAGTTGGTGACTTCAACGTATACGCAATAGACCCAGCTTCGCCCACTCATGATTCACTTCGTGGGAAAGCGTGCATCTTGATCTCAGCCGATGTACCAATCCTCGGAAGCTTCTTTGCGCCTAACATGGTTTTGCACTGCCTCGATGATCGACCCAATTTTGATCTAGGAAGAATGTCATATCACTACGTCATCACGTGACGTCACGTTATGTTGCCTCACATTTAAATAGAATGGCGTCATCGCCTTGTGATTTTCTTTCATCACTCTTGCTGGAGCCGATGCCTCAATAAATAATTACGGACCATGCCCTAGGTCAAATTGAAGAAGCGATTGAGAGACACTTCATAGTTGCCTCCTGTTGGCGGTATAGCATTGCAGATATCAGTCGATCAATACGGCGTACGTTTTCAAAGGAGCACTCGGCTTTAGAAAACGAGCGCGAACGCGTTACATTGTTCATGGGAATCCCAGCTGCTGTCGGAACAACGCTTCGTTGACCTTTCAAAAGTAGAACACGAAATCGAAACGGGGCTCGCCCGATCATGAATAATTCTAAGCGCCGCGGAACGCACCATGCGCCGGTGGAACTTGGCGGAGTTTTCACAAGGCCCATTTTCTCAGAAGTTCTGCGTCGATAAACCCGCTAGTTCTTCTCACGCGTAGGTGCATCTCGGTACAATTCGCTAATCAGAGTACAAAGCACAGAGACTCCGAAAAGTCGTTGCGAGTCTCTGAGCTCAATGCGGACACCTTTAACTTTCGGTGCTCTGTGTGTCTGTAATCATTAAACGTGTTGGTTGTAATTCTCAATATTCAGATGTATGTACTTGTATAGTTTGTCAAGAATCAGATATAATTTGCAACGGAACACTCTTGCACTCATGTCGATTGCGCGAAATGGGATATGTGTGTCTTATCTCTCTGCTGACTAACCTTTGCCTCACTGATAAAGTACCCCCCCCTCCCCCAAAAAAAAAGAACGTTGCTGATATAGGTCTAGAAAAGATCACATCCCAGACGTTGCTAATATTACAGAATGAGCTCTGGGCGAGTGATTGTATATGCGGATGATGTTTAGACCTTTTTCCTACTGTACGTTTTTTTGTGTATAGTTACCTTTTAACTTCGTCCGTCGCTAAATAGTCTTTGAAATGAGTTTTTAAAAAGTTATATGACTGGTCAGGAAACAGTTGTAGTCACGCCATAGCTTCAGCGAAGCAACTGATATCAAGGAAGCTCCGGGAAAGAAATGCTTACTCTATGCTCTCAAGCTATGCTCTTATTCGTTCTCACCTTTTTCTCCAGGCTGTTGGGACTAAGCTCCATTATTCGCGGTTGTCCAATGGCGCGCGGAGAATCACGGAGGCCAAGTCCTGTCCTGAAAAACGCACTGAGGCCACAATGATAAGATGCGAAGTTTAACGTCCCCAAAAGCACGATATGGTTATGAGGGACGCCGTAGTAGATATGGCGTCTGATGTTTGGACCATGTGATGTTCTTTAAGGGGAGATGTGATTCGGAAAAAAATAGTCGCGGTGATCTTTAGCGTAGGAAAATAAAATTTCTGCTGTAATATCGGCGTTTACGCTGATTTAAAATATGTAATTAGTCTTATAGTAAGTTGCATAGTTTTTGTTTTGTGCCATGACAACGAGTGTAGTTTGTTTCAGACAACTTCTTTACGCCACTAAACTTTCATGATTCTGAGCCATTAATGGGTCATCTTGCTCCACCAATGTGCCCAGATTTGGGTGCACTGTAGAATGCGAATAACTATCTAGAAAGTGCGTATAAAACATTTTGACGGTGAAGAAAAGCTTTAATATAAACATTTTTAGAATCCTCAGCCCTTACTAATTGCTTACTTCAGGTTTGCAATAACTATACGGGCGATATCAAGTTTTAAGAGAGATACTTGCACCCTTCACATATTGCGGAATATGGGGGCGAAATTTTACCCAGATAGGGTCATGAGTATTACCAAAACACGGATGTCCAATCTCAAGAAGTTACCCTAAAGTGGATCTTAAGAAAAACGCATTTAAATAGTGAAAGCTCATCTATGTGGAAGATTTGTTTTTTAAAAGTAATTTCTTACATCATGAGAGATTGGAATACAATTTCCGCCCAAGTGTTACTACTATAAAATCATCCCTGTCTCTCACCTCTCTGGATTTTTAGACAAAAAATAGCACGCCTTTGTTTATTTCACAGACTGTATTTCAATTATTCCTACTTGCATGTCTCCCTGCTTCTCTCACCAATTCGAACTTCGCGCCATCTCTTCAATTCTTTGAGTGTCCAGAATTTAAAAGGTTCAACCAACGCTTTTAACAAATCTTTCCTCCCGTTAACACTTGAGGATTGGAATCGGCTTCCAATTGCAACAGCCAATGAACGAAATACTGTGATGTTTAAAACCTTACTAGAAACTCATTTTACAACCGCACCGTCGTAATTTCCGTGTAGCCAGTTGCCTTTATCTCATATTTTAATCAGTCTATTAGTTGTATAACGAGGTTTGTTCTTATTATTGCCCTGTAATTCCAATTTTTGATTTTAAAGCTACTTTATATTCTTGGTCTGGAATCGCCTTTGTGTATCCTTGTTCGACCCACCTCCCCTTGTGTAATACACCGTCAGGGGCCCTTAAGGTAAAATGAATGAATGAATGATGATGATGATAATGATGATGATGATTGGCAATCATTGTTATTTTGAGCATGTGGCTTTACTGAACCCCTCAAGAGAAATGCAACGGCAAGGAGCCATGTGACAATTTCGATTGATTGATTGATTGATTGATTTGTGGGGTTTAACGTCCCAAAACCACCATATGATTATGAGAGACGCCGTAGTGGAGGGCTCCGGAAATTTTGACCACCTGGGGTTCTTTAACGTGCACCCAAATCTGAGTACATGTGACAATTTCGAGAGAACTTTAGACAATGAGCTCTGTTTTTTTGTTGTTAGGAGCCACCTTGTGGTCTTTGAAAGCGATTTTAACCTACTTCGAGTTTTATCGGAATCTTCAGTTTTTAATTGGGAAAGCAGAGAAGCTGAACTTAAAAACGAAAAGTATGTAATTTTGAAAAAAAAAAAACTCGTGTTTTTCGACTCGCATCTCCCCTTAACGTGCGCTGTCATCGCACAATACATGGCCCCAAGCATTTCACCTCCATTAAAATGTGACCACCGCGGCCGAGACCGACCCCGCGACCTTCAGGTGAGCCGCCGAGCTCCATAACCGCTTCAGCACTAAGGCGGACAACAAAGGCGAGGTTCTAGTGACGTCGCAAAATCACGCTACGTTAACAACGTTAGGACGCCTGAAAATATTGCGCAGTGGTGCCTGTTGTGACGCTCGCACCTAAGGGGGGGGATGAACAACAAGAGGGAAGGCAGGGAGGTTAACCAGGCACATGCCCGGTTTGCTACCCTACGCTGGGGGAATGAGAAGTGGGGCATAAAGATGAAAGAGAGAGGAAAGAGAAGAGAAAGAGAGAGAAAAAGTAAAAGAGGATTGTCAGTCAATCGGCTGGCGCGTATGCAGCGGTCTGAAAGACAGAAGCTTTTGGACGCATTGCGACAATTGGACGATCGGCCACTATCTGTGCAGATGGTACTGGAACATCGTCTTCGCCTTTCGTCGGCTCAAAAAGCAGTCAAAGCTGTCTTGTGCTTTTTGAGGACTACAGGCCTACGTGACCACCTTTAACTTTTGTGTAGTGCCTCGCACCTAAAATTTCATAGTAAGCTACAGACGATGGATTGATGGATTGATATGGCTGTACCCTTTAGATCGGGCGGTGGCTGACGTCACCAAGCCGCAATACTTAGTGAACCAAAAACTAGATTTAATTTTTCCCTTTAAATAGTGAGGTTGAGGACTCGCACTTTGGAGTGAAGGGCTTAGTTTTCACTCGTGCCTTGACTTTAGCCACCAATCAGATAACCTCATTCTAGTTAATTCTACCCACTTAAAGTCTATTTTGCCCTCACTGTCCCTAAACCCCAGTGCTTTGAAAAACTCTGTGCCATCACCCTGAACAACAGGGTGAAGCCCTTTACAGAACATTATCAAGTGTTCGGCAGTTTCTTCTTCCTCTTCACACGCACTGCATACCGTGTATACCCCTTCGTATTTGGCCCGATATGTCTTGGTTCGCAATACTCCCGTCCTGGCCTCAAACAGTAGAGAACTACGCCGAGTATTATCATAGATCCTTTTCTTGGCAATTTTCTGCTTAAACGTTCGATAGAACTCTAGTGCGGACTTCTTAATCATGCCGATTTTCCAAATATCGGTCTCAGCTTCCTTCACCTTCTTCTTAACCGATAATTCTTTTTGGTTTGTCCCCCTGCTGTTTTCTAAGTATTTACCAGTCAATTTTTTGGTTCGCTTCCTCCATTTTGTATCGACATTCTTCATGTACAAGTAGCTGGATATCTTCCTAGCTCAACGCTCCTCCCCCATTCTCTCAATCGCTTCTCAAATTTTATCTTCCTGCTAGACTCCCTGCCCTCAAATGATGCCCATCCCATATCACTTTGTACTCCCTGATTTGGTGTATTCCCGTGAGCTCCTAAGGCAAGCCTACCTATTCCACGTTGCTTAATTTCTAATCTTGCTTGAACTTCTGATCTCATGCACAAGACCGCATTGCCAAACGTCAGACCTGGAACCATGACCCCTTTCCATATTCCTCTCACAACCTCGTATATATTGTAATTCCACAGTGCCCTGTTTTTCATAACCGCTGCATTCCTGTTACATTTAGTCGACACGTATATTTCGTGTTTCCTTAGGTACTCGGCCCCATTGCTTATCCATACAACCAAATATTTGTATTTATATGTTATCTCTAGCGTGACCTGCTGTATTCTAAGCTCAATACCTCCATTATCATTAAAAATAATGACTGCTGATTTTTTCTTACTGAATCTGAAACCTAACCTATCTCCCTCATTACCGCAGATGTCCATCAATCTCTGAAAATCTTCCTTGTTGTCGGCCATTAGCACTATATCATGTGCGTACATCAATCCTGGTAGTGCCTGTTCAATGAGTTTTCCTTGTTTGACGAAAGAGAGGTTGAAGCTCAGTCCACTTCCCGCTAATTTGGCCTCTAATCCTTGTAGGTACATCATGAATAACAAGGGTGACAGAGGACACCCCTACCCTAGTCTCCGTTTTGCTTATGTAGGCTTGGATACCTGTTTTTTCCACTTTATAGCTGTCTTGTTACCTTTATAGATATCCTTTAAAAGATTAGTGACTCCATTTTCCACATTTAGTGTGTCCAGTATTCCCCACAAGTCCTCTTGAACCACGCTATCGTACTCCCTTGATATCCAAAAAAGCTAGCCACAGGGGCCTGTGTTCTTTTTCTGCTTTTTCGATGCACTGCGTCAGTGAGAACAGGTTGTCTTCCAACCTCCTGTGTTTCCGAAACCCATTCTGCAGTTCCCCGAGCACCATCTCATCCTCTATCCAAGCCTGCAGTCTTTCCTTTATAATCTTCATCACCAGCCTGTAGACCACTGATGTCACTGTTATAGGATGGTACTTGTTTATGTCAGCTTTGTCCCCCCCCCCTTTTTATAGATCATGCTCATCCTCCTAAGTTTCCATCCATTGGGGACTTCACCATCAATTATTATTTTGCTCACTGCCTCTCTCAAAGCCTGCTTAGACTTCAGACCTAATGTCTTTCATGCTAAACTTCACGCTGAACACATCGCCCCGCCGCGGTGGTCTAGTGGCTAAGGTACTCGGCTGCTGACCGCGCTGGTCGCAGGATCGAATCTCGGCTTCGGCAGTTGCATTTTCTATGGAGGCTTAAATGCGGGAGGTCCGTGTGCTCAGATTGTGTTGCATGTTAAAAAACTCCAGGTAGCCGAAATTTCCGGAGCCCTCCACTACGGCGTCTCTCATAACTATAAGACAGTTCTGGGACGTGAAACCCCACATATAAATCAAAGCTGAACGCATCAATGAAACTTTCATGAGCAAAACGACTTCAGTTGCCGGCTTAATATGTTTGTACACAATTGTCGAAAACCATTTAACGCATCCTTTAAGGTGTTAGATGTTACATAAACCGATAAACTCCAGATGGAGAAACGACACACCGTGCATGCAACCGGCGTTTCGCTGTGATTCGGAGACTCGTTGATGTTTAGCATTTTGCTGCAGTTTTACCGCAATGCCTTTTTATAATAGACATTCCGCCTTTCCCTAATGGCGATATTGAAGTTTTGTTAGATGCGTTGAGATGACTACAACGCAGAATAATTTGTCAGAGTTAATGTGGCAAACCCCTCGGTGAACTAATTTGTACGTGTATGTTGTCTTTTTCGGCGCAGATGTGCGGTGACTACATCACACCTTTTTTCGTTTTGAAACAAAAAAAAGAGACATGACGAGGGCTACGTTTTCATTTGCGTTTTCTTCCTGCTGTGCGCATCCTGTGTGAGAACCTAGTGGCGCGGCAACACGTCCAACTCGTGTGTCTCACGTCTTCTACTGGCTTTTCGTGCAGCTCGCGAGGTTCCGAGACTCGGCGTCCACAAACAGCAAGGGCAACATCCGGCCGACGCAACCGATTGGTGACCGGAATGTGATCCTGTGTTCCTGATCTGGGAGCATGGTGGCATATATTCGAGGCCCGGCCTTCGCATGCTCGTCGAAAATTAAACCTCACTTTTCAGCGACATCTTGGACAGTTACAATTTTTTTTTCAGAAGCAGGGCCACGCCGTTTCTGCGTGATTTGAAAAACTGATGTTAACAGACATGGGGAGGGATGGCGAACGACTTACCGACCGACAGATTACCAAACCTAACCGAAATGACTGCGCCCGTCCTGTCGACTTCTACTGTTGTTTCATCTCCCGCTCAATTTAATTCAACTTTGATGCCGTACCAACTAGTTCTCCAACGCACATCAATTAAGTAATCTCACCCAAATTAAGAAATACTATACCAAACAATAAGGGAACAAAAATTGCACGTTGAAGTCTTATGTAAAGCACACATTTTGGCTATGGTTGCGGCGATGCCCACATAAAGACAGAGAACAAAGCTATGTGTCATTAAGTACAACGTATACTATACAGGGAACAATTGTTTTAAACAAGCTTTCCTTTCTTAATAACAATTGTTACTTTCTTAGTGGTCTGACGAGGTTGTCGTGACTAAGACAATAGCAGCACTTTCATCCGGTGCGTTGTAGAAAGAGCCCGCATTTCGTGCTTAGCAATGGGCTTTCATTAACACGACTGTCACTGTCACCTTCAGCAGAGCTGTAAGTATGTACGCCACATGTTCGAAGATAACCCGTAACGAGAACGTTTCTTAGCGTTAATGATGTATTACTACTGGTCCTGGCTACAAGCGAATGAAGTTTGGTGTTCTCCGTAAGGGTAATTATAATGATCGATTATCATGTGTTTGTGGTTATAAGGTGTTGGTGGTTTCACAAAGCCTATAGGGTCACGGCAAAATGATTGAACCATAGGACACTTGCTTTCTTGCTTCTTTACTTGCTTGCTTGATTGATTGGTTGGTTGGTTAGTGGGTTGGTTGGTTGACTGCGTGCTTGCGTGTTTGAGCACTCGCCTTCTCCTCACGCCATGACGCTCACCATTTGCCCGTATGTCAGAAGCTGATGATTAAAGCTGATAGGAAAGTCAGTAAGAAAAGCAAGGTGAGGTTGAAGTTCTTAAAATTATTTTGAAATGAATTGACTTCAGATACTGAAGATATATAATAATTTTTCTATATGTCTTCTACGTACAGGGTACTCCCCGTAACTTAAGCCAGAGCTTAAAAATATGCCGTAACACGTAATTACGACGCGACCAAACGCATGTTGCTCACCGTTGCCTAGAATTAATCAGACTATTTTTTGTATTCTCAAATATTGTTTATTAGATATGTTTACTTACCTGATTTTTCAAGAAACGAAGATACATGAAACATTTCAATGAGAAAGTTGTGGATCGGTTTGCAAAACGTCCGATTAGGCAGTTTTGAAATTTATATCTGTTAGGTATAAGTGTTGTTCTGGCAATTACAAATGCCCGTGAAATACAAAAAATACCACGTGACAAACCCGCTCGTGTGCCAGTGCGTGTAGTGATTCTAGTGCTCCCTAACGGTCCGCGCACGAATGGCCATAGCATTTGCCCCATTGTGCTATTTCGGCAGCGCCGCAACGATGGTGGTGGCTTTACGATGAACACATTTTGCTATCGGCCACAAAAACGATAACCGCTGTGACTGCTTATCGCTGCCATGAACCTGTGCGAGGGAAGCGTGTCGTTCGTACGTGGAACGTTAGGGAGCACTAGAATAATCGTGTGCACTGACGTGAGCGCGTGTTTGTCACGTGATATTTTTTAGGGGTTAAGCTCCTTAAAGCGGCACCCGTTCGTCCTTCGTCGTAGTCGTAGTGGGTAACCAGTCTTACGTTTTGACCTGCAAGGTGGTGCCGGTGGGAGATTTCCCCTGTGCGTTGTTGAACAATAAAAAATTCGCAGCGTGCGCGTTCACTAAAAGCCGAATTCTCCTGTCTCTCATTCCCCATTAGTAGCCATCGGCATGTACATTGAGCCCTATCTGACAATAAAGGGTTGCTACGTTATATTCGCTGGGCGTAACCTCCTTGGTTCTGGAAAGGTTTAGCGAGCGTTGGGCCGCAGTGTCATGAATACAGTGAACTAGTATGTACCATGAACTCGTGGAGGTTAAAGGTGGGAAGTAGACAGTAAGCGCAAGCCGTAAGAAAGTGTGCGTGTGCCACCTCTCGTTTAGTCCTTGGAATGTCCGCTGGATGGCGGTGCTTCTATATGGGGAATATATGATGAAAAGATGCGAGATGGTGGTACTTGTAGTGTTGACTAGATGGACGAATGGACACACAGACAGATGCATGGACGAACGCACGGATGGCTGCATGCAGCATGCATGCATGCGTTCATCCGTCTGTGCACAGACGGATGAACGCATGGACGGACGCAGGGGCGGATGCATGGACGAACGCAGGGACGGAAGCACGGATGGACGTGCGGACGCACGAACAGACGCACGCACGGTCGGGCGGATGAACGCTCGGACGGTCACACAGACGGACGCATGGACAGACGGAAGCAAGAACGAATGGACGGACGGATTCTTCGCCCCACTCTTCATCTTCACCCCGTGGATATGCTGCCATTTTTTTTGGTATTTCGTGGGCATTTGCAATTAGCAGGAAAACACTAATACCACACATATATAAAATTCGAGGCTATTTAATCGGACGTTTTGCAAACCGATTACAACTTTCTCATTGAAATTTTTTATCTATCCTCGTTTCTTGAAATGTTAGTTATTTACACACGTCTAATTTAACTATATTTAAGAACACAAAAAGTAGTCTAACTCCCGGCAACGGTAAGTAACATGCATTTGGTCGCGTCGTAATTACGTGTTCCGGCATATTTTGAAACTCCGGCTCAAGTTACGTGGGACATCCTGTATAGAAAACATAATTATCAACTTCGCAATTCGATAACTTCTTGTGTTTCATCACTGTGCTGAGTAGCTAACAGATAGTTGCATCTCGGTGGCTTTTTTCCTTTCTTTGCTTCACGCTTTTTATAAAAGACAAAACAATGGAGGATCAAACGCTGGTTAATTGAATGTTTTTACAATATAGAGTTTCGCAAGCCTGAATCTGTATGCAAGCGCTCGTCCTGGTTTTCTTGTGTGTATTCATGAAAATGCAGCCACTTCTTCGACACATATACTCACAATACGAAAAAATATCTGTAATTTTTTTCTTTCTGTTTAACACAACTGTTACAGTCTGCGGAAGAACGAAAAACACACATGTCTTCGCACCAGTTGCCCGCACAGAAAAAAAAATCGTCATGACTGACCAGCAAGGTCAGATATTGACAGTAAAATGGCGTCGTCCTAAAATTGTCATGTTTATGGCATAAACCGAAAGGCAGGAAAGACATGAACGTCAAATCAGTCTTCTTGATTTTGTCATTTCGGAAGCTAGCTGCATGCGTTCGCGGTCCATGTTAACGATATTGCGAAATGATGTCGGCAGGAGGGTTAGTTAGAAACCTCGCCGCATGACACGTCACCTACACGTACGACAAACAGAGTCGTTCCTCTAATTTGCCTTGCAAATGTATGCGCAACTAGCGCCGTACATCAAACAAGCCCGTAGGCACACATGTTTATGGGAGTGAGGGGAAGAGGGGGGGGGGGCAGGATTATGCGAACAGTCGTATACATGTCGCAAGGCCTTAAGTTAGCTTGTATGGAATACATCATTCAATTTGGGCTTTTAGAAATACGAAATTTGGCAATCGACCGGAAGGCAGTTTGCTAGTGCTCTGATATTTTACCAGAAAAAAAAAAGTGGCAATTCAATGCATAGTGGTAACTGATTTCATGCCAAGCAGTCAGTGAGTTTCTACCTATATGTATATGTACACCTAATACATACATTGTTATTTTTACTGAAAACGAGGCTTGTTACGGTCATCTATATTGGAGGAAGGGAAGGGGTAAGCTCTGGTTCGCACACGGTGTGGTAATCAAATCGATGACGGCCTGAAGATTTATTGGCGACCGTTGACAAGGTGATAATAAATGCGACCCGACATACAACGCTGAGTTAACGTAACAACGTTGCTTCACGGCTGCTCTGGCAGGATAACGATCCGGCTCATCAGTATTCACAGGTTATGTGGTACGCCTGCTAACAATGCGTGTCGTGTACGTACACTTTTTCTGTGATATTTTTTGTCATGATAATGTTCTTGTTACAAAGCGAAAACCGGAATAAACAGGGTGAACTAAGACATAGTTTTTAAAATTGACTAGAGGAGACTCTGGCGCTGTGATCGTTCGGCCACCATGGGAACGATGGCTAGTACATAAATTTGCATAGTCTTCGCGGTTTCGGGCTGCGAACTTACTTATGGCTTTGTGTACTGTTGCGTTTTGGTTCTGTTTCGGATAAAAAAATAGACCAATGTGTACAATCGTGAGTCGATTTTGAATTCCTGAGTCTAAAGATGTCAAGGTGGTGTAGCGTAACTGCTAAACTTTTACTGTAATTCGTGTTGTGGCAAAGTGGATTCACGCCACATGGAGCCAAATGGAGTCGAGAGAACGAAGATTAGACAAGACCAGGCGAATTCGTGTACTACCCATTATCCCCGAGCTGGCTGAAGCGCTGTGTGTTGCAGCTCCTATAGACACTATAGCGCCAGAGTTGCCTCTATAGGAAAACTCTGTGTACTGAGACTCTTTTTAGTGTCGCCAGGTTATGAACAGTGAGACGATGAAGCAAAAGGCCTCACGCGTGTCGCTTCAGCATCTGTCTTGTCAACTTCAGTACCTAGTGAAGAAATCGACGCGGAGTCAGAGACGTGTAAGTGAATGACTTAAACGATAGAGACCAAACGCGGCAAGCAGTGGCTTACCTAGCAGTGGCTTAGCAGCGGTAAATCTAGGAATGGCTTAGCTCGGCTATGCGAGGATATACGTAGCGTGAGCTAGCGGGGCGCCGCTAAGCTCAACGTTTCACGCGTAACACTAAATATTGGCGTCATGTCTTTCGTATGCCACAGTCTTTCACACACGTCGTACACATAACCAAACGGATTGTTCGTGAAGTTGTCTCGGAGGTCCGAGTTGCACTGGTGCTTTAACTAAGTTTCACCGTATGGTCAGTCAATCAGCCTCTTGGCGACGCCGCCTTGCTAGACGTTCCTCAGTTGGCTCTGGGGTCTCTGCAGCACGTTTAGCCTTCTTCTGATCGTTCTTCCTACCGCTCAGCCGCTGACTGCCCGTCAACTACTTTGGGACCCCGTGAGAGAGAGAGAGAGAGGGAAGGCGTTCATTTGGTCCAGAAGGAAGAGAACTAGATGCGTGTACCTACTCCAGACTAGATCCATAGCCTCTCCGCCTTTTCACGGGCCTTCTGGACAGCCAGGAGCTGGATGTCGTAGCTGGTGTCGTTTATAGCAGCAGTCCACCAGGTTTCTTGTTAAGCTTCTCCGCTCTTCTGCGTAGCTGAGCAGCAATTTCGCTCTGCTTACTCGAGGTGCACGAACCAGGGGGGCACGATCTCAATGCGTCTGCCGTGGCTATGACGCCGCTCCTCTGGAATGTGCAGACCGGCGCAGTCGCTGCTTCTCACGACTGCGCAGCATGGCTCTTGTACATGCATGCGAAACCAATTTGACTCGGCCTGTGTAGCTAACGAAAATCCTTGCCCTGTCGGAAAAGTCGGACCAAGCAAAACTTGGCGTGTGATCGCTTAATGCACTATCTATCTATCTATCTATCTATATAGCTATCTATCTATCTAATCTAGATCTATCTATCTAGTCTAGCTATCGTTATCTATCTATCTATCTATCTATCTATCTATCTATCTATCTATCTATCTATCTATCTATCTATCTATCTATCTATCTATCTATCTATCTATCTATCTATCTATCTTCTATCTATCTATCTATCTATCTATCTATCTATCTATCTATCTATCTATCTATCTATCTATCTATCTATCTATCTTCTATCTATCTATCTATCTATCTATCTATCTATCTATCTATCTATCTATCTATCTATCTATCTATCTATCTATCTATCTGTCTAGTCTGTCTGTCTGTCTAGTCTGTCTGTCTGTCTGTCTGTCTGTCTGTCCTGTCTGTCTGTCTTCTGTCTGTCTGTCTGTCTGTCTGTCTGTCTGTCTGTCTGTCTGTCTGTCTGTCTGTCTGTCTGTCTATCTATCTATCTATCTATCTATCTATCTATCTATCTATCTATCTATCTATCTATCTATCTATCTATCTATCTATCTATCTATCTATCTATCTATCTATCTATCTATCTATCTATCTATCTATCTATCTATCTATCTGTCTATCTGTCTGTCTGTCTGTCTGTCTGTCTGTCGTCTGTCTGTCTGTCTGTCTGGTCTGTCTGTCGTCTGTCTGTCTATCTATCTATCTATCTATCTATCTATCTATCTATCTATCTATCTATTATCTATCTACTATCTATCTATCTATCTATCTATCGATCTATCTAATCTATCTATCTATCTATCTATCTATCTATCTATCTCTTCTCGTTCTATCTCTGTCTACCTATCTCTCATCTTTCTTTCTTTCTTTCTTTCATTCTTTCATTTCTTTCTTTCTTTCTTTCATTCTTTCTTTCTTTCTTTCTTTCTTTCTTTCTTCTTTCTTTCTTTCTTTTCTTCCTTTCTTTCTTTCTTTCTTTCTTTCTTTCTTCGCATAGCGCAATTCTTTCTCCGTACTGCTTCCTCTCCGTACCAATGCATGGCCTGCAACAACAGTGTGCAACCTGTTGTTGCAGGCCACGCGTTCACATTGAATGAAAAGTGGAATCTTGAATGACAAGCCGCCTTGATGAAAGGTTGGGGAACGGCGAATGCGAATACGCATGGGACCAGTGCAGCTTTGAGGGGCGTAATTTTGTGCGCTCAACGGCGTTGGGTTCTTCGTGTACGATGCCGCCATCGAAATATGCGAGTTACATAAGCTTCTATCGATTGAAGTCGGTTTAGCCGCAAGAAAAAACAAAGCAGTCTAAAGTATGTTATACAACATGAATAATAATAATAATAATAATAATAATAATAATAATAATAATAATAATAATAATAATAATAATAATAATAATAATAATAATAATAATAATAATAATAATAATAATAATAATAATAATAATAATAATAATAATATAATTTTACATACGAAAATTACGATAGTAGTATTACTTTTATTTCAGCCAAAACTAAAGGCCGAGCATTTCGACCGCCTGCGCGACCAGTCGATGCTGTTCTTCTTCGCCTTCGGCGCCAATTTATTTGAGCCAGGTGGTGATGGAAAGGAAAGGGGGAGGGTAAAAGCGGGGGTTTTCGAGCAGTTGGGCAATAAAAAAGGCAGTGCGACAGGTCGGCATAGGCGAAGGGGCAGTTGAGACTGCAGGGGTCAGATCTGGATTAATAGAGAAAAAGGCGAGAGGGTGTGATCATGCAATTCAATTGTATTTGCCGTAAAATTCGTGCCTCTAGAAGTGTAAGTGGTGGACGAGGGAGAGGGTAAAGACGCTTGCCAAGTCGGAGCTGTAGGTACACCTTCTTGATAATATGGCGCAAGGGTATAGTCCTGTCGTTGTCCACGGAACTCCCACCGTTCTCCGAAGGTTCGGGCTAGGAAACGAACGGTGCCCGGTGCAATATATCGCGGGAGAGCTGATGAACCAGCTTATTGCCGTCTATCCCTTAATGCCCAGTGAAGCCAGCGTAGGAAAGCAGTGGAAGGTCGGAGCGCGGATTCCGCTCGGTCGACCTTCTGCTCTATGGAAGGGGGTAACGTGTGGTTCTGTAATTTGGCGGATGGTGGCGTAAGAGTCGGAGAAAACTGTGTACTCGCGGACAGAAGGAAAATAGGAAAACGATTGTAACGCATGAACAACAATGGAAAGGACCTCAAGCGGCAGTGCATTTGGCGGGTGCAAGTATGGCCCGCTGGTCTGAGTTTCAGGTGCCGAAAGGTGTGGATGATATATAGCGTAGCCGCAGGGGCCTCGAGGAGCCACAAGTGAGGAATCCACGGTATGATTACGATAGGAGGCTAGCAACTAACTGCTTGAGCATCCAACCTAGCGTGAGCGACGTCAGCTTTGAGACGATTGACGCGAGCCGTGAAAACAGCGCAACGTGTTCGTTATGACGAAACTGCTAATCAAATGTCTCACGCGATGTTTATTTCAAAAGAGCGGGCTTATGAAGTTATGATCTTATTAGGAAGGTGCACAATGGACCTTTTTCGGTGAGTGTATAGTCTGTGTATGCGCGCGGGTGGTGACGAGACGCTCATAATTCTTTTCGGGGGTCCCAGTGCGGTAACAGGAGCGAACAGGATGCCGCCCCGTGAAGCAGGTCTGCAAATTTTATGGAAATAAATTAATGATTGATAGATATGTGGGGTTAACGTCCCAAAACCAGCATATGATTATGAGAGACGCCGTAGTGGAGGGCTACGAAAATTTCGACCACGTGGGGTTCTTTAACTTGCACCCAAATCTGAGCAAACGGGCCTACAACTTTTCCGCCTCCATCGGAAATGCAGCCGCCGCAGCCGGGATTCGAACCCGCGACCTACGGGTCAGTAGCCGAGTACCTTAGCCACTAGACCACCGCGGTGGGGCACGAAAAAATTTGCCTATCGGCATGCACCGGAAAAAAATCAAATGCCATGGGCCCACAGTCTTGATTTCAGTGATCTTCACTCGAGGCACTGCTCGCACCTGAAAAAAAATTGGTATATCTCACGTACAGTAGGAATCGATGATATGCGAAGCACGAAGGACGAAGGTTGAATTGTCACATTAAATTAGAACAACATTACGAGGCGGACGTAAATTATGTCATACATGACTTCCATGTCGGGATTATCATGTTCGCGCCTGCCAATTGTGCTCGTCGTT
Source organism: Rhipicephalus annulatus (assembly GCA_013436015.1). Taxonomy (NCBI): domain Eukaryota; kingdom Metazoa; phylum Arthropoda; class Arachnida; order Ixodida; family Ixodidae; genus Rhipicephalus; species Rhipicephalus annulatus. The sequence goes on along the minus strand of WOVY01013205.1, from coordinate 86,893 downwards.
CATTCACGTCACGTAATACTAAATTTGGTATATGTGAGGCCAGTGAAATGGCCGCCAGTGAGCTATGAGCGTAGCATGTATTGATGTTTCACGTGATACGCATGTAATGATTATCGTGTTTGGACGTGTAATTTATCTTTGTCGTCTATTCACACCACGTAATAGAAAATTTGGTATATGTGAAGCTAGGGAAACGGCCACGAGCACACCACGAGCTTGGACAGGAAAAAAGTGGTGAAGGAATTAATGGATGAATGAACGGACTTTATTTGAAGTCTGGCAGTTTGCTCCGGGTAAAGTGGGGGAAAAAGGGATTAACCCCTGTCCATTCCCACCCCCCTCGATTATGATGGCGGTGGCTCAGAAGAGAAGGAAAAATCAGGAATGGTTGTTGTATACTATAGTACCAGCTACTAAGGTGAGCAGAACTGTCTGGGGTAACCAAATTACTTCAGTGGCACGTGCAAACAAAATAAAAAAATGGCAGCATATCCACGGAGTGAATGATGGAGAGTGGGGCGAAGCATTCGTCCGTCCATTCATTCTTCCTTCCGTCCGTCCATGCGTCCGTCTGTGTGATCGTCCATGCGTCCTTCCTCCCGTCCATGCGTGCGTCTGTTCGTGCGTCCGTCCCTGCGTTCGTCCATGCATCCGCCCCTGCGCCCGTTCATGCGTCATCCATGCATCTGTCTGTGTGTCCGTTAGTCCATCTATTCAACACTCCAAGTACCACCTACTCCCATATTTTCATCATATATTCCCCATATAGAAGCACCGCCATCCAGCGGACATTCCAAGGACTAAACGAGAGGTGGCACACGCATACTTTCTTACGGCTTGCGCTTCGTGTCTACTTCCCACCTTTGACCACCTCGAGTTCATGGTATATACTAGTTCACTCTATTCATGGCACTGCGGCCCAATGCTCGCTAAACCTTTCTAAAACCAAGGAGGTTATGCCCAGCGAGTATAACGTAGTAACCTTTTCTGCCAGATATTGCTTAATGTACATGCCAATGGCTGCTAATAGGAAATGAGAAACAGGAGAATTCGGCTTTTACTTTCTTACGGCTTGCGCTTCGTATCTACTTCGTACCTTTAACCACCTCATGTTCATGGTATATACTAGTTCATTGTATTCATGGCACTGCGGCTCAGCGCTCGCTAAACCTTTCTAAAACTAAGGAGGTTGCACCCAGCGAGTATAACGTAGCAACCTTTTCTTGTCAGATAGTGCTCGGTGTAAATGCCAATGGCTGCCAATGGGGAATGAGAGACAGGAGCATTCGGCTTTTAGTTAACGCGCACGCTGCGAACTTCTTATTGTTCAACAAAGCACAGGAGAAATCTGCCACCGGCACCACCTTGCAAGTCAAAATGTAAAACTGGTTACACACTACGACTACGACTACGAGGGATGAACGGGTGCCGCTTAAAAGAGCTTCGCCCCTAAAAATACTCGATGCAACTGAGAACTTAGAAAAATGTTTAACGGTTTCGAGTACTTCTTACTCAACTATGGGAGAACACTCAGCCGTCCCGCTAAAAGTCCCGCGGACTGGAAAAAGGCTGCGACACCTAGTGCTTATCATTTGTAATTGTGAAGTTGGTGTGGCGACCCTGCAAGTTGCACTTTACGACCACGATGTTTTTACAGCCAGCTGCAGTTTTTTTTAAAAAAGAGACTATAATCATAATTAGTGAAAGCCACAAAACAATAACGCAGTGGTGAAACATTTACTATTGTTCAAGGTCCCTTTAAGCTAAAGACGTCAGATGGTAAAGTCAGAAAATATAAAAGATTCCGCAGGTTCCACGTACCTTGGAAATCGATGCCATGCGAAGCTTGCGGAGAAATGGTGGGGAAGGGGTCATTGTGCTAATATTTTTGTTGAGCTAAACTTACCAAGTGACGTTAAACATACGTACAAATGTTGTACGCATATGCATGTATGTTGAACAGTCCCATATGTTTTGTACAGGCAGTTGTTCACAGTTGCGTAACGATGCCAAAAGCAACTTGAGTATTAGCAACACCAGGATTGGTAACCTGATATGTAGCGCTTGTGCTCGCGAGGATGGTAACTTGGCACATTGCTACATAAATACAGTGAATGGTGCTAAGGTATACTAACAACGTTAACCCGCCATGACGTAGGTATCATATATACATATGTATGTATATGAAATCAGATTGCGAGCACTGCAAACACAATGGAAGTATCAATAACATTACGCCTGCCTGTACGTTTTAAAATGCGAAGCATTTCCTAGCGAACTTCAGTGACTTTGACCGTATCTATCTATCTATCTATCTATCTATCTATCTATCTATCTATCTATCTATCTATCTATCTATCTATCTATCTATCTATCTATCTATCTATCTATCTATCTAGCTATCTATCTATCTATCTATCTATCTATCGATCTATCGATCTATCTATCTATCTATCTATCTATCTATCTATCTATCTATCTATCTATCTATCTATCTATCTATCTATCTATCTATCTATCTATCTATCTAGCCGCCAGGGACTTTTAGCTCTCCTGGCCGTTTCGATATTGCTATCGATACCAAACTGCGTATGGCATAACATGACTGTATGAAGAACATACTTGACAAGTCATAACATGAAAATCATAAAATGTATGTCATGAATGTCATGTTTTACATTCATTGGTCCTGCCCCTCTTGCGGTGGTTTCATTAACATGGCATGTTGCAAACCTGCTATGGTATGGCATGATTGCATGGTGAACATAAGAGACAGACCCTAACATGAAAATAATGACATGCTTGTCATGTAACAACATGACTACAGCCAAGCTCATTATGCGCTCGCGGCCGTTTCGCCAGCGTAGCATATACGAAATTTGGTATTACGGTAAGTGCATGGATGACGACGGTTTGTGACTGGCACAAACATGATAGTAATGTCATGCATGTCATGTACCAACATGACTACACGCTACGCTCATGATGCGCTGATAGCCGTTTCGCTAGCTTCACCTATACCAAATTTGGTATCACGCCAGGTGAATGAATGACGAAGGTATGAAACGTGCAAACATGATAAGCATGAGATGCGTGTCATGTAACAACATGACTACATGCCATGCTCATGATGTGCTCGCGGCCGTTTTGATAGCGTCACATATACCAAATTGAGTATTACGCGACGCGAACGGATGATATAGGTAAATGACACATCAAACATGATATTCACGACATGCGTGTCATGTAACAACATGACTACATGTCACACTGATGCGCTCGTGGCCATTTCGCTAGCTTCACATATGGTAAATTTGGTATTACGTGACGCCAATGGATGACGAAGATACATACAGGATGACTGGTACATACAAGATAATCATGATATGCGTGTCATGTGAGAGCATGACTATATGCCACAGTCAAGTCGCCAATACATTTCGACGTGACGCGGTGCGCGTGCTCGCCGTCGTTCATTTCGTCGCGTCACGCCGGCGTTCCCACGCCAGGCGCTAGTCATGCCATATACTCGCAGGCGCGCGCCGGCAACACCATCTAGACTATTAGTCTAGGTGGTGTTGGCGCCGCGCTGCATTGCTTAGACGCATGCGCGTTTTAGCGCGTCTGGCGCGCTCCGTCAAGAAAAGAGGGAAATGCAGTGTTGTCTGGGTGACGCATCGGCGCGAAATGCAGCATGTCGCCTTTCGCACCGGTTGCCATCGGGCCGCGCCGACGGACGCTAGTCACGCCTGGTGTCAGACTATACAGTGCTCGCGTTTTGTTAACGTAGTGTCGCTGTGCCCAGCGTTCGCGCGCGTCAACGCTACATTGGAGTATAATGGTTTCTTCATGATGCACTCGCGGCCGTTTTGCTAGCTCTACATATACCGAATTTGGTGGTTCGTGACGTCGATGGATGACGAAATTATATGACTGGTGCAAACATGATAATCCTGTCATGCGTGTCATGTAAGAACATGACAACATACCACGCTCATGGGGTGCTCGCGGTCATTTCGCTAGCCCCACATATAATAAATTTGGTATCCCGTGACGTGAATACACGACGAAGGTAAACGACACATCCAAACATGATAATCATGACACGGAAGTCATGTACGGCTTCATTTACTTCCACCTCGTAACGGTGTGCTGATTTTAAAGTGACACATCAATCTTTCTCATTCGTGCTTCGCTTATCATCGGTTCCCACTGTACGCGGCATCTGCCATTTTTTTTTCAAAGCGATTTCGTGACCTTGCGTGGCTCTGTGGTAGGATACTTGAATTCCACGCAAAATGCTAGGTTTTGATTCCTGCTGGAACCCTGACATTCATTAGCATTCCTCGGGCTGACACTTCTCGGGCTGACACTCACACGCGAAAGTGTCAGCCCGAGGAATGCTAATTCCCGGACCAGCGAGAACTGTATGTTCTCGCGGGTCCAGGGTCAACTGTCAATCACCCGCGATAAGTATGAGCTCTATCACTTGTAGCATACACCCACATATCTGTGACACATACCCGCCCGGGGTATACTGGTATTTGCCACACGCCTGGCAAACAGCGTTTGACAGCGTATGTGACGGGATTGTCACATATATTCGTCATGACCAGTGGTTTGATATTCATCAAACCATCTTACCCTTCCATACATGTTGGTTTACCCCAAGTTAAGAGACGGATCACGAAAACGTCCTTACTTCGGCGGCTTGACAGGTAGAGAGAGAGATGGCTACGTAGATAGACGCGCTAAGAATGCGCGCCGTACGCAAATTAAGGCGTGTATTTAAAATAAAAAAATACAGCAAATTCAACGATTGGGAGAACGAGTTTCATGTGATGCCATCAGCATGGGCCATTCGAAAACCTTGCTATGCGATTTTTTAAAAAGCCAAGCCTTACAGTCTCAATGTGTGTTTCGTCCTCTTATTGATTCCTATCTCTCTCTCTAGGCTTTGAAAGCGTAGTTAGCTCTTGGTCTGACGTAACTTAGGCACATTTTAGAGCAAAGGCTTTGCTTTTATTGCGAGAAAGCGCTTGGGATTGGACGTAGATGCGCATACTAGAAAGGGATGTCGCTGGCTCATTCGCGTAACGCTTGACTGTGGGTTGCAGAGTCATAGGTCAGTAGTGTTTACTCCATTAACGTAGAATTGGAGAGCGAACAATGCGACAAGCATTGGTGTTGATCGGCAGTTGTGGCGTAGTAGGCTGAGGCAGCACATGTAGGACAGGCATTGGTGTTGTTCCGGCATTGGGCTTTTATAGGGTCTTCTTCAGAACCAGCTTGAAGCACGGGCGTCGCATGGTCGTCGAAGATTTGACGACCGTGCAGAAAGCCAGGGTTCGATTCTGGCTCGAGCAGCGATTATAAGAATAAGGTAAAACGCCGTTGGGTGTCCGCGAAAAAAACCCATCCGCACCGTTGCTTATCGGATACGCACACCGGCAGAGACAGTCCGCGCAGCCGCTGCGCCGAGTTTGCGCGTCGCGCGAGCCGAGTACGAGCGACGAAATGTACGCGCTTCTACCGCAGACGCCACAGCATCTGTGGTAGAGAGAGGAAACGACGGAGAGAGGAAACAGAGAGAGGAAACGACAGAGAAAAGAAACAGAGTGAGGAAACGACAGAGAGAGGAAACAGAGTGAGGAAACGACAGAGAGAGGAAACGACAGAGAGAGGAAACAGAGTGAGGAAACGACAGAGAGGAAACGACAGAGAGAGGAAACAGAGTGAGGAAACGGCAGAGAGAGGAAACGACAGAGAGAGGAAACAGAGAGAGGAAACGACAGAGAGAGGAAATGACAGAGAGAGGAAACGACAGAGAGAGAAAACGACAGAGAGAGGAAACACAGAGAGGAAACGACAGAGAGAGGAAACGACAGAGAGAGGAAACAGAGAGAGGAAACGACAGAGAAAGGAAACGACAGGAAACGACAAAGAGAGGAAACGACAGAGAGAGGAAACGACAGAGAGAGGAAACGACAGAGAAAGGAAACAGAGAGAGGAAACGACAGAGAGATGAAACGACAGAGAGAGGAAACGACAGAGAGAGGAAACAGAGTGAGGAAACGACAGAGAGAGGAAACGACAGAGAGAGGAAACGGCAGAGAGAGGAAACTACAGAGAGAGGAAAGCAACCTTATCCACCAACTTTACAAATTAGTTCCAGCGCTCGAGTTTGGGCCCTCCTTCAGGGTTTGTGACAAGCTGAGGTTCCACTCTACCTATATACGCCCAGGGAAGACCTACAGCATCAGCATAGAAGGCCAAGTTGAAACTCTGCAGCTTTGCTGTTCCTGAAGCATTACACAGTGTGAACGCCTCCTCCTTTCTTTATTATTTGCTTCCATCGGGGTAATTGACGAATCCCCAACTCCGCCGACGCCATCGACGCATTTCTGCGACACGGGCTATTCCACGCATGTTGGCTTAAAAGTTGCAGTGTGGGTTGAAGGAAACTCCGAATCGCTTGGGGCGCATGCCTGAATACCGCGGGCCGTCTTATGCGATCACGTGCTATACACGAGACTGGTGTAACTTACGTTAAAGAGCTCGTTTCGCAGAACTTCCGGTGTCGACGTCGTCGGTTGTGAGTTAAAAATCATCATCGGACGCGTGACTTTAAAATTGGGGACGATGCAAATAAAATGAATTATAAACGAGAGTTCTGGGTACGAGTGGGGACCAAACCAGGGTTGTTTGCGTGGCAAGCGGCTGTTCTACCATACGGCCACGAGTCTGCTTGTGAATGCTATGAAAATAACTCCCTCTGTTCTGAAATGCAGTGACAGTAGCTTTCATGCTTTACAAACACACAATGTCCTGCGTATACATGCATCACTATGCCACATGAAATACCGCAGTAATAATACGTTGTACAAGTGCCCATTGCCAGCGGGTGTGATAACATGCGATTACCGTAATGGCTTCGTGGTGTAAAATCAGTCACCTACTACAAAAGGCACACACGCTATTGCGTCTATTCTTTTAAGGCCACGTAGTGGGTGCATAGCAAGTTCGGAAAGGTTTCATGCACTAAATGTTTGAAGTACGCACTAGAAACAGGATATTGCTATGGCGTTCAACTCTTAAAGACGATGATGGATGGATGGAAAAACTTTATTTCGTCAGAAAGCAACTGCGGACGATTCCGTGTTAGATGGCCATTAACCCAAGGTTGGCGGCAACCTGTGTGGCCCACTCCCCGTCCCTTAACTGGACGACTGCGTCTGAGCTGGTCAACACGGCCTCCCAGTGCTCAAGAGAGGGATCACGCATAATATCCACCAGCATGTGATCATATGTGATCGGCGTGTGATATGTGATTGAAGTATGAGATCATATGTTGCCACAGCCCGACACCATTTGCCTTGCGGCTTTATCTCCTCCGAGTATATCTCCTCCGGGTAAACACGTAAGGGTTGGGAAAAGATCGCGTCTGCAGTTTTCTCCAAACGCATTCCTGTACCTTAGTCAACCGCTTGTGCGGGGGCGGATACAACCTCCGCTCTAGTTTATAATGATTCGTTATGTCATGAAAGGACACCAGCCCATCTCTCGCGGACCTCCCCGGAACGGGCGGCTCACCTACCCGGCTGACGAAACCTCGAGCATTCAGGTAAGCCGCCTAGTTCCCAGGGTTCCCAGAGTGTGCTGGTACCCAGACAATTTCTATTTCTCTAATTTCTCGTCCCGTGGCCCCATGCAGAAATCGTGCGGCGCTCGCCGATATTCTGCCCCTCGCCAGATTTCGGATGGCTGTCTCTGAACGACTGAGAATCAAATCCGACTGCGAATTAGTCACAGCTAGCGCTATTGCCGCTTCCTCTGCAGTTTCCGAGGAGCGGGTTTTGACCGATCCACAGGCGACCAAGCGTCCCCGCCTGTCCACCAGCACAATCGCAAAAGCGTCTTTTTCCTTATATTCCGCAACATCTGTATATATTGCCGCTTTGTACTCGCCGTACTCAACGTGTAAAGCTCTGGCTCTTGCCTGCCTGCGCTGCTTAAGGTGAATCGGATGCATATTTTGGGGCAAAGGTTTTATGTACAGGGCCATATGTAACTCTCGCCGCACTTGAATTTGAGTGTCCCCAGTGGGAGCCTCAGCTCCAATGCCAATCCTTTCCAATATGATCTTGCCCGCTTTGGTTGTCGAAAGCATAGCGTGCTGCGTCACCAGATGCGCCTCCATTATTTCCTAAAAACAAAGTTTACGGGTGCCCTAATTTTTGATGACGTAGGCAACAGGGAGTCACACTACTTGTGCCATAACCTGCGGATGGTGTTGATAATACACTCCCGTCATCTTGTGTAAATTTTGCCATATTGTTAAGGAGACGACCAACATAGAGAGAGAGAGAGAGAGAGAGAGAGAGAGAAAGCAAGAAGGGGAAAGGCAGAGTGGTTAACCAAGAGAACTTCGGGTTTGCTACCCTGCACTGGGAATAAGAGACTGGTACCTAACCCGACATGTATCCTGTCCTGTCCAATCACATTATATTCTCTTAACCTAAGCTAACTTATGGCCTAACCTTCTCTACAGCATTTACTTCATGAGGTCATTGATATATTTATTAGAACATCATTTTTTGACGATTTGGCTCAGTCGCTGCTGAACTATATAGTTAAAAAATAGCTTTTCCATCGGCAAAACGAAATCAATAAGCACTTTGCGGAGCTTGAGCAAGCGGCGAAGAACGTCGCTCATTCGTGTAGAAATTAATTTTCATTTCTGGGAAAGAAAGCGTTGCTCTTAATTGAAAAAGTGTCCTCGCCCACAAATTGCACAGTCGCAATCCAGTAATAAAGGGACAACGCTCTCATCCCCGAACAAACCACGGTAGTCATGGATCATACCCTGTGGATACGAAGTTTTTGTTTTGTTGGCACGCTCATCTTGTTCGTGTAGTAACCAAAAACGGGGATACGTTGTTTTGTTTTGCTTCTTTTTTTGCTGACAGGTTTGCTTAACGTTCCAATTAAAGTTCTCTCCGTTGTGACGTTTTCATTCAGCCGCGAAAAATTACGGTCTGTGCTAATTTTCTCACAGCTTTCGAGTGGAGTGTTGAGCAACACGTTCTCGCTAACGATGACGACCCGCTCGAATTATCTGCTTGTCCGGTGCGAACATCAATTATGGATTTTTTTTTGTGAACCAAGCCTGTAATCTCGAAAACGCTACTTTACTCTCGAGATGACTCCCGCTTAAAAAAGAAAAAAATATTCAAGAGAGAAAAAAATACAGCAGTATTTCGCATCGTCGCGCAAGTTAATTAACAAAAATTCTGCTTTTGCCAAAAATGAAAACGCTTCAGGAAGTTAACGGTCGCATAGGTTCTACGCGTCCATGGGTTATTTTATTTCGTGTTTTGATAATGCCGTATAACACGGAACGCTTACTAAGAAAAATCCACGCGTGGGATTTCATATTGCTCTTGTGGCAGCATAAGCCGATGAGCGAAGGCCGGGCGTGGGCGAAGCGGGATGCGGCTGCCAGTATAGTTCCGGTTTTCGAAAATTAATTACCGTTTCCAGCCGACTCTAAGTAACCGTTAAAACAAAACCTCGCAGCCGTTTTTTTCTTTTGGCACGAATGAGAAGCGCGCGTGCACGTATAGAGAGAGAGAGAAAAAGCCAATAATTCAATATTTTCGTCTCGACTTAACGCAGGGCTCCGGTCCGCTCGTTGCTAATTAATGCCATGCATCGGTGACAGACGCGTTCCGTGTGCGTCCGGTATTGCATTCCCGGATGAAGTTACAACAGAACTGTGGTTTTGCGTCTTTTCTAGCGCAACTCTTCGGCACTCGTTTCTTCGTTCAGTGGCGGCCTCGTCGTTGGCGTTGTCGGCCCAACCGATAGAGCGAACGAGGACGAAAGAGAGCTAGCGTGGAGTCTGTTCGTATCGCATTCAACCGGCTAAAGGGGCCCTGCAACACTTTTTGAGCATGGTCAGAAAACGCTGCTGATCGGTAGAAGAGGCTGCCGACAAGACGCGAGCTAAATATTATAGCGCTGCACGTGGCCTGGAATTCACAATAAATCATCAAAGTATGCTAAAAATTGCTTTTAGATGCGGAAGCATCTTATACTCGCGCCTTGTAGTGCGCCGTCCGCACCGCTTCTCGAACATTCGACAGCTGACGCGCGCGCATGCGCCGTCGCGCCGTCGCCCACCATCTGTGCCGCGCGCGCTTCTCCTTCGAGAACATTCGACAGCTGACAGCGCATGCGCCGTCGCGCCGTCGCCATCTGTGCCGCGCGCGCGCTTCTCCTTCGAGAACATTCGACAGCTGACAGCGCATGCGCCGTCGCGCTGTATATATACTCAAGGTCGACGCTCGCTCGCTCAGTTGCCGCTCGTCGGTTGGTTTGTACGGCGCGTCGACGTCCAAGGTCGCGGTGAAATGAATTCCAACGAATCCAAGAACACAATGATCGACGTCCCTTCGACCAGCGCCGCCCTTTCGCATACGTGTGTACGTGTTCACTCATTTAACACCCCCTCCTACAACCACGTTAACCAATTTAGCCATCGACCCAAGTAAGTCGCAATTTAACACCCCATTTCACAACTACGTTAACCAATTTAGCCATCGACCCAAATAAGTCGCACTTTAACACCCCGTTAACCAATTATATGCTCCGCATCCTCCTCAGTGTTCCCCCGAGGGAAGCTGCGGGCAATTTTTTTCTTATCTCGACAAACCACGGAATAAGCCCCAAAAATCACTCGTAGTAAGCCCATCTATCAGCCATTGGCTGATTTGTACATTGCGCTCTCGGTCGTTAGACAGATCCCCGAGAGAGGCCGTTATTTGTTCACGCGTGTGCGCGCGATCACACTAACAAACCCGCGCATTCGAAGAAAAAAAAAATGTACCCCTTCCCGTTCCTTTCTGCTTAGCTTCCAGCACTTTCGTCGGGACGAGGAAAAAAAATGACGGCAGCTCCACGAGGTGAATGATGATGAGATTGGGCGAAGCTCCTGGAAGTAATAACGTGAAATTTTCTTCCGTTAATTCGCCCGGCGATATGCGTGCTTCCTCGCCGCTTCCCATTGTCGAATGTTTTCAAGATCTGCTTCGTGACGTTGACGTGCTGTCTCGGCCTGTCGTTCTCGTACGGAAGGACCTTGCCGACGCTGACGTGCCGCTGTGCATTCTTGTTCACGTACGGCGGGATCTTGCCGACGCTGCCTTGCTGATGTGGCTTCTTGTTCCCGTACAGCAGGATCTTGGCGGTGACGTTGCGCAGCTTCCTGGCGCGCTTCTGCCTCGCGTGCTCTCACTTCAGGGTCCTGTCTGCGAGCGCGCGCCGCCGCTGCCCTGGGCGCCCGCCTTTCGGCATCCTTGTCCATACGAGCACACACCGACGGCAACGAGCATCGGCAACTATACAAGACTGTATCGATATGGTTTTGATTATAAAACCATTGCTTTAGAAAGCACCTGGCGTCTTTCGTTAAGCAGCTGGCGTCTTCTTTTTGTTTTGCTTTAGAAACATCTGGCATCTTTTCGTTTTGCTTTTAGAAAACATCTGGCGTCTTTCGTTGGTTTATTTCACCAAGCAACAGTGTTTTGAACAAAACATTTTTATTGTTTAATCACGCACAGGAGAAATCTCACCAGTCACTACCTTGGAGGTAAACAGTGGCTGCTACTGGGAATGAGAGACAGCAGAAGTCGGCTTTTACCACTTCTACTTCTACTATAGCGTTTCCTACTGGAGCATACCAATGGCTGCTAATGGGGAATGAGAGACAGAAGAATTCGGCTTTTAGTTAACGCGCACGCTGCGAATTTTTTTATTGTTCAACAACGCACAGGAGAAATCTCCTACCGGCACCACCTTGGACGTAAAAGCGTAAGACTGGTTACACGCTACGACTACGACTACGAGGGACGAACGGGTGCCGCTATAAGGAGCTTCGCCCCTAAAAAAAAGAATGCGATTAAATCGTGTGACAAATCTTTTAGATGCGGAGCATCTAATACTCGAGGCTTGTAGTGCGGCGCCGTCCGCAAGCTTCCTCCTCCTTCTTCCACCATCTGTGCATCCCTTCCTCCTCTACACACCGCGCGCGCTTCACTCCTCCACCATCTGTGCACCCTTCCTCCTCTACACACCGCGTGCGCTTCTCCTCTTCACGAACATTCGCTAGCTGTATAATGTAGCGCGCATGCGCCGTCACGCTTCGAGAACATCGGCAGCTGACGCGCGCGCATGCGCCGTCGCGTTTCGAGAACATCGGCAGCTGACGCGCGCGCATGCGCCGTTGCGCTTCTCCCCCTTCTCGAACATTCGACAGCTGACGCGCGCATGCACCGTCGCGCTGTATATATACTCAAGGTCGGCGCTCGCTCGCTCAGTTGCCGCTCGTCGGTTGGTTTGTACGGCGCGTCGACGTCCAAGGTCGCGGTGAAATGAATTCCAACGAATCCACAAACACAATGATCGACGTCCCTTCGACCAGCGCCGCCCTTTCGCATACGTGTGTACGTGTTCACTCATTTAACACCCCCTCCTACAACCACGTTAACCAATTTAGCCATCGACCCAAGTAAGTCGCAATTTAACACCCCATTTCACAACCACGTTAACCAATTTAGCCATCGACCCAAGTAAGTCGCACTTTAACACCCCGTTAACCAATTATATGCTCCGCATCCACCTCAGTGTTCCCCCGAGGGAAGCTGCGGGCAATTTTTTTGACTCCATTCGTGCTGGACATATTCTTAACATTTTTGCGGCGTTGATTTTTCGAGGCAATACGCTTTTCCAGTGAATTAATTTCATGATTTTTAAAAAAAAAGTGTTTCAGGGCCCCTTTAACATCTCTCTCTTACTCCGTCACGCATGCTGGCTTTTCGACTGGAAGTCGCGCGCGTGCAGGGCTGGCATGTGCACTGTGCCTGGCTTCGCTCGTCGTAATGGGGCTGTCGGCGTTTCGCTTGGTTCACGACGCCTGCAATGCACGGAGTGGCGTGCGTAGCACTCGAGCGCTGGCCCTCCCTGTACTACTATGTAACGAATACTACACTGCTACAACTACTGATAGCCTAAACCTCGAACTTAGTAGGCGTTGCTTCAACACGAAGCTTTGCTCAGAATTCGCGTCTGGGAATCGACCATTTGCGGGAAAACCACTGCGCATGAGCAGTAACCGCACAGGTAGCGTTCCTGTACAGGCGTTTTGGTTTTGGTTGGAAAACATCAGCCTGGCGTTCCATCAATATGACCCGTAGTAACGGCGAACACTGCTGTTTACACCGTACCTCACAGACGGTGCACAAGCCGTCCTCACTGAACCTATAGTTAATCGACAGACATTTCAAGGTTCAGCTTCAAGTGTATAACATAATGTTCTTCTTAAAAGAGCAGGCGTAATGAGCCTGGCGAACCGTCGAGGTAGCGGAGTGCAGGTATCACCTTACTTGGTTATTTCTCAGGCTGAAACGCGAGAAATTCTTGTTTTACACCGTGTATACAAACGTCAACAGAATGTTTTTCGCCTTTACCTTCTTGTTTCAGTAACGGGCATGCGTTTTTCGTCCTAAAGCAACAAAACAAGCGCATTTAAACCGCTAAACACTGCATTGAGCGTGTTAGTTGACGAAGATGTTTTCCAACCAAAAGCGAAGTTTTCCTGTTTACACGACAGGGGGCGCTCACTTTTCCGCAAATGGTTATGCGGACGATATCGTCTTATTTGCGGACAGTCGAGATGATATACAGCAGCTGGCGAATATATGCGGAAGGGAAGGTGAAGCTCTTGGACTAGGATTCAGTGTAACGAAGTGTGGATTGATGGTATTCAATGATCCCTGTGATCAGACGGTGTCCATACAAGGCCAAGAAATACCGAGGGTAAGTGAACACAAGTACCTTGGAGTATGGGTAAATGAGAGTGATAGATACATGGAGGTACAGGAAAAAGCCTCGGCAGCAAAAGGAAAGAGGAATGCGGCAATAATGAAGCACAGAGCGTTGTGGGGATACAATAGGTATGAGGTGCTTCGAGGTCTGTGGAAGGGTGTAATGGTTCCAGGGCTTACTTTTGGGAACTCAGTGGTGTGCATGAGGGCAGAGGTGCAATCGGGAATGGATGTAAATCAAAGGACTGTGGGACGCCTCGCGTTGGGTGCTCACGGGAAGACGACAAACGAGGCTGTAAAGGGCGATATGGGATGGGCAGGTTTTGAGGCGAGGGAAGCGCAGAGCAAAATAAGGTTCGAAGAAAGGCTAAGAAATATGAAGGAGAGTAGATGGGCAGAGAAGGTGTTCCGTTATTTGTATAGGAAGAGCGTGGACACACAGTGGAGAAAAAGAACTAGAAGACTCACTAGTAAATATACGGCTGGTATTGTAAGCCATATGTCAACAAAGAGCGTTAAGGGAAAAGTCAGGGAGGCGGAGAGGATTTACTGGATGGCAGCTATGGAGAAAAAACCGGCTTTGAGTAACTACCGAAAGGGCAAAAATGAAATAAGGAGGGAGGCATTTTACGATAATTCAAGGGGAAGCGCTTTACTGTTTGAAGCGAGATCGGGTTGCCTTAGAACGCGTAGTTATAAAGCAAGATTCAGTAAAGAAGAAGAACAATGCACATGCTGCGGGAAAGATAAGGAAACGGCGGAGCATGTTCTGATTGAATGTGGAGATATCCACCCAGGTGTACGTTTGGGCACGAGCCTACAGGAAGCCTTGGGTTTTAGGGACAACAATGGAAAGCTGAACACACCCGCGATTGAAATAAGTAAGAGACGGTTAGAGTATTGGTGGCAGAAAATTAGAGAGAAAGGACAAAAATAAATATTGGAAAAATAAAATATGGACAGTGTGCCGTAAATGGCAGAGAACTTAAGCTGAAAATTTACCTTTTTTTCCATTAAGGTAGAATTTATCGAAGTAGAGGCATTAGGCCAACATCAAAAAAGAAAAAAGGTTTTTTTTTTGTCGAGCCTGGTGGCATACTTGTCACCACCCCGTTATAAAGGGGACGCTCATAGCATCCATCCATCCATCCATGGTCAATTTCGTAATCATCGGGTTTTTTTTTCTTTATACCATCCCTTCATTTTTGTGGAGTATCATTTTTTTGTGTGTATTAACAAGTAGTCATCATATATATGAGCTATGAACAGAAACGGAAACCATGCAGGTACTACAGTGCCCGCATTGACTAATGTTACCGCGTTCGTCGTGCCTGGTCATTACATTGACTCAAGGGCACAGGGGTCGAGTAACGAAGAGGACTTGTCAGACTTCTTGAAAAATCCCTGGTGATCTCGTGATCTGTCTATATGTGTTGCGGCTTGCCTGTCTTTCTTCGCTGCATTCAGCTAACTCGCAGCACCTGTGTGCCCATTAGGAAGGAGAAAAATTGGCTTACCCCACGTACAGTGGGAATCGATGATATGCGATGCACGAACGAGGAAGGGTGATAGGTCACTTTAAAATCAGCACAGCGTTAAGAGGCGGAGGTAAATTATGCAGTACATGACTTCCATGTCATGGCTATCATGTTTGGGCCTTTCATTTACCTTCGTCATCTATTAACGTTCTCTGATTCCAACTTTGGTATATATGGAGCTAGCGCAACGGCGGCGAGCGCGTCATCAAGGGCCCAATATACTCCGACGCAACTTAAAAAAAAATGGCAGCATATCCACGGAGTGAATGATGTAGAGTGGGCCGAAGCATTCGTCCGTCCATTCGTTGTTGCTTCCGTCCGTGCATGCGTCCGTCTGTGTGACCGTCCATGCGTCCATCCGCCCGTCCATGCGTGCGTCTGTTCGTGCGTCCGCCCCTGCGTTCGTCCATGCATCTACCCCTGCGTCCGTTCATGCGTCCATCCATGCATCTGTTTGTGTGTCCGTTCGTCCATCTATTCAGCACTCCAAGTATCACCATCTCACATCTTTTCATCATATATTCCCTATATAGAAGCACCGCCATCCAGCGGACATTCCAAGGACTAAACGAGAGGTGGCACACGCACACTTTCTTACGGCTTGGGCTTCGGGTCTACTTCCCACCTTTAGCCACTTGGAGTTCATGGTACATACTAGTTCACTGTATTCCTGGCACTGCGGCCCAACGCTCGCTAAACCTTTCTAAAACTAAGGAGGTTACACCCAGCGAGTATAACGTAGCAACCTTTTTTTGTCAGATAGTGCTCAATGTACATGCCAATGGCTGATAATGGGAAATGACAGGAGAATGCGGCTTTTAGTTAACGCGCACGCTGCGATTTTGTTATTGTTAAACAACGCATAGGAGAAATCTCCCACCGGCACCACCTTGCAGGTCAAAAGGTAAGACTGGTTACACACTACGACTACGACTACGAGGGACGAATGGGTGCCGCTTTAAGGAGCTTCGCCCCTAATATCTAAAGGGCGAAATTGAAGCACAGGCGCTCCGTATATTGGTTGGGACAGGATGGTACCCCACAGTAAAATACGTACATACTGTCACTTGGGCACTGGGGCACGAGGGCGTGACAGGGAACCTGTGCGCGGACGAGGCGGCTCGAGGCTTCACAAATCACCGAGCCACTCAAGACAATGCAAGTGATGACCCTACACCTCTGGACCCTTGTTTCGCAACAACTCTAAAGTACTACGAGGAAAATAGGCAGCTGTATCCACGTCCTCATAGTAAGCTCGGCGCTGCGGAGGCAACAACGCTAAGAAGAATACAGACTAACACTTGCATAAATCTGCACACTCTACACCTGATTTACCCCACGGCGTACAGAGATACATGTCCGTGGTGTGGAGCCACCCCAACACTCTTTCACATCACGTGGGAGTGCGCAGAGCACGACGAAGAACACGCACATGGCAGGCGCTGCTGTATAGCCCAGCCCTGATGGATCAGCTGCGACTGATCCACAGAGCTGAACGAATGGCTCGTGCCAGTGGGGGCCCTGGAATAGGGGCACCACCCTGCCGGACAGACGTCGCTCTTCACCCTGTATATTCCTCGGGGCACTGGAGTTCTAGCCTGTCTGGAATATGTACACAATAGAGTTCGCTTTTATTACTACTACTACTACTTGAACAAATGCCAATGTTTCGTTAAAGGCAGCGCCACTGTTTGACGTGCGTTAGTTTCAGCGAAGGTTAACGTGTCGTTGTCCTGTTGTTAGACAAAGCACCTCGTACAAGCATTGATAAATTGCTACAGCAACGAGATGCATACGCTTTTGCGCAATAGCTATAGCTCGCACCAGAACACATTGAACTGGCAAACACCGTGCGGTGTTCTTTGACCTTGTGTTTTTTTTTTACACGATGTCTCCGAGAACATTGATACATTCAAGAAGAGCAAAATAAACGGAAACGTCCATGATCATGATTATTTCTTGAAATACAT
The DNA here is from genome assembly GCA_013436015.1 of Rhipicephalus annulatus. Classification (NCBI taxonomy): domain Eukaryota; kingdom Metazoa; phylum Arthropoda; class Arachnida; order Ixodida; family Ixodidae; genus Rhipicephalus; species Rhipicephalus annulatus. The sequence continues at coordinate 69,499 of WOVY01013205.1, read as the reverse complement.
AGAAAGCATTATTTAGAGTGAGGCTTGCTCAAAAGATTTCCCAACGTTCTCCGCAGTCTCTTCCTATTCATTTATAACTGCATCACTTTATTGCTTTCTGAAAACAATAGTTTGCGCATTTCGAGCCGCGCAGTCTTTGGGTACGTTTCTTCGTATTTTTTTTTCGCTTTTTAAGTTCTTTATAAAAAATAGCTTGCGCTGTACACACTGGTTCAACGCACTATCGCTCATTTTCAGAGAATAGGAAACATGGCTGAGAACCTCTATTACTCATGCCTCTTGAGAACAGATTTCAAAGATCAACGCCCTCGTCGTTTAACAGATCACGTCGTCCAAGACATTGTATAAGTGCCGTATGCAGCTCAAAACAATGGGAGGAGCTGTATGCGAAACGTTCTCGGCTAGCACTCCATGATATCTTTGCTCGCTGCAAAAAATAACGTTAATTATGAAAAGTGAAAGCAATAAATGCAAAGTGGGCAGCTAACTAGAATGCTCTCGCGTGTTAGGCAACCCGTTGCAAGGGTCTTCGCACTCGAGCTAATCCTAACAAGGCCTCCTTGAAAACGGATCGCGATTGAAACGGCCCGTTTGTGGGACGCATGTTTCACAATGGTGCAAGAGGGCAGAAACTTCTTTATACGCTAAGGTCCCACGTGTCGCAAGTGCATCGGTGGAGGGAACTGACGCATTTACTGGACAGAGAGTGCAGTTATCGTTCGCGAATTTTCGTTCAACTTATATCGACGGCTGTGAAAATATTGGCACATTATATGGACCCAATTGTTGTACGCAATATGCCTATGTATACTCTGTTGTCTGCACCGGTCGCTTTGTCGAGCGAGAACATTGCTGTGAGTTACTAAGTTTTAAGAGAGGTGCTGTTTTTGCGTGGCAAACCCGATATAGAACAATCATCATCATGCCGGTGCCCGCTCTTTTCGTCCTCCCCTTCGCCCTCTGCAACTCTTTCAGAACAAGCTCACCCGGCAAGCACTCTCCTGCTGCGCCGGTTTGTCCGGTGTGGAATGCAATAACTGGGATGGGTGAGAACGAGTACACAAAGAAAGAAAGGGAAAGAAGGACAGAAAATAGGTGAAGAAAGAGAAAGAAGTAACATTTTTTTTCTGTCCGTGCGTTTTCGGTGCGCTCCTACTGAATTTTCAATTATGGACGTAATCCAACTGGCCCAACTTGGCCTATTGCTGCTAAGAGTGCGTGGCGTAGAGAGAAAAAAAAAACAAGGAGGAGAAAAAGATGAAAAAATTGAAAAAAAAGTATAGATGGAGGTTGATTGATTGATTTATATGTGAAATTTATCATCCCAAAACTGCCATATGATTATGTGAGACACCGCAATGAAGGGCTCTGGAAATTTCGACCACCCGAGGTTCTTTAACGTGCTCATGAATCGGAGCACACGGGCCTACACTATTTTCGCCTCCATTGAAAATGCAGCTGCTGCAGCCGGGATTCGATCCGCTACTTGCGGCTCAGCAGCCGAGTATTTTAGCCACTAGACCACCGTGGTGGGGCAAATAGGTGGAGAGAGAAAGAGATAAAGAAAGAGACACAAAGAAGTGATAGGCGAAACAGGAGTCAACACAGAAAGAGATAAAAGAAAATGAAGATAAAAAATAAAAACAGAAGCGTTAAACAATGAGAAAAAAAAAGGAGAAAAAGAGAGGAGCAAAAGGTACATTTAGGGAGAAAGAGAAATGCAAAGAAATTGAAAGAAGAAGTGCAAAAGGAATGGAGATACAGAAAGCAATGAGAGGAAGAGAGAGATAGAATAAAAATAAGTAAGGAGGGGCCCTCGCCTCATATCGCTGTTCAAATCTTGCGCCACTAGTGCAAGTGGCAACATTTTTTTCTTTTTTGCGTGAGACAAGAATAAAAGTGGCACGTCTTGTAGCGCATATATTTCTAAAATATGAACCTCTACACTCTTCGGGGAAGTTAGGCGGAAGGCAGGGAAATGAGAAATTACAGCATGAACGACGATGACTCTTGCCCATTGTCCGCGAATTCGAGCCCCGTGAAGAAACAATTTACAAGAAAATGTATGCAGAAAACAACGCATACGAGAAGCATGTACTCATATATCACCACACATACAACAACGCACACAACTCGAGTGGTTAAGAAATAAAAAGAAACTTCACTTCTGAAAAGCTTTCTTCGCACTTCAGCCATAGCCTACATAAAGCGACAGGTTTTCGCCATCGTCCGCATGAATGAAACGGGCAAATGCCAGAATTTCGCACGTATAGTGTAACACACATGGCACTCGGGTGCAAAGTTGTATAATCCTGGCACTGTAATAAGTTTGAACAGCGTGATACGCAAAAGTAGAACAACACGCACGCATATACATGTTGCTGTACTTGTGGTTTGCCTTATACGCGAATAACGCCAAACACGTTCAAATATAGCGCGAAGTAATCACTGGTTCACATTCGACACGACAGACATATCTGCACAAGGGTAAAGAGAAAATGAATAAATAAAGTTGGCACGATAGTCTAGCATACGTAAATAATAATCAACGAGACTTTCTTAATGCCTCTTTTAATATCTGCTCGAATGCACAAAATCATGAAAGCAGGATCTATATGCATGGTCGATCCATGGGTCCACCGAAGAGCATAGTTGCGGAACTACCTAATTAGTTCGCTCCAAGCGTAGTCCTAACGAGACGTGTTCGTTCAAACATGTTCAGTAGCGGGGAAATTCGGGTGAACAAGACAGTAGCATCCCTGCTAGTAAACCGGATGTGCGGGGGTGGTCTTTCTGGCTCGCTTTTGTAGCCTCTTCAAACATCCACAATTATCGCAGGATAACCCGACGAGCTTGTGGGGTAGGTTGCTTGCTTTCGTACTTTGTTCATTGTAGGGTTATTGGGTATCTAAATGGGAAGGCGCGCTTCCTTTTTTTTTACTGAGGTGCCTTTGAAGTACAATATTTTTGTTCTTTGTGGAACAGCAAAAGTTCTTCTGGAAGTCGCAACAATAAAATATTCTAATTATTATGTAACCAGTTCTGTTATCTTCTGTAAAACATAAAAAAGAATGCCGAGAACTTAAAGTGAGTGAGAGGTGAACAAAGTAAATGGAGGGGTAAATAATGTGAAGACATTTTTTTGCAAGCACGCAGTGATTTATTCGAAGACTGGGGGAGTGAGTGGGCAACCCCAGAGGGCCTCAGAACGACAAGTGATGTAATCATTTAATGATATATGATATTACGTAAACAGCACAGAAATTCAGAGTCATTTCTTGCTTTGGCTGGCTTACATCTTGTGGCAATGGAAGCCAGCGGCTGAGGCTGCGCGTTCTGCGGCAGCAGCTCCACGTGGTTTTCGCGTTCTTTCACGTTTCAGTGTTCAGTGTACGTTGGCTTCACTTCAAGTCCTGTGCTTCAGAGTGAACGACGGGCGTCCCTCCCATAGAGGGTAACTGCTGATAACGGCGCTAACGCGATCACTACATCACAAGGGCTGGCTCAATGATGGGTGTGAAGCGCCGCTTGATCCGCATGCATACGCGTGGAAACATACAGGTAGTTTCAAGAAATGTGCCCAATATTCTTTGAAAATCAGTAAAAGGCGCCATTTGTTCGTTGTCTTCACAGTTGCTTTTTTTGTGGTGGCAGACATCTTAAGAGGGTTGAAGACATCATTTCGAACAGTAATTAGGAAAGTTAAATTAGCAATTTTTTAATAATGCAGTTAGGCAGTTAAGTCAAATAAGAGCATTGAAGTCCTTCATGCGAGAAACTCATTGCCGCTTCGAGATTTCGGAAAAGTGGCGTCTAGTAATAACTGCCAAATAGTGAAATTCTCTTAAATTCTGCGGTGAAACTGAAACCTAAGCGTGTAAGACGGCAACTGCCATATTCGTCCGAGACGTCCGAAATGAGGGAGCGTTGTTGTGTCAACCATAAACCGGCTTCGTAGTGTAGTTGTGTGTGCCGCGCTTGCAATTACAGCACGCATGACGCACATACGTTAACGAAATGGCAAGAACTGCAGCCCTGCAACCGCTGTTTTGAACAGTGACTTCACTGTAGTCGTCTGCTTGTTGCGCTCGTCGGCAATTTAGTTTTGGTTTTGTCGCAGAACTTGAGAGAATTTCATTGATTCGTGAATCTCACTGGAGGCCGCTTATACGAAATCTGAAATCGGCAATGGGTTCCTCGCTTGAATGACTTCAGTTCTTTGTTTTGACTTAGCTGCCTAACATCGCTAATTGAAAAGTTAATTAGTTTAGGTTTTCTAGTTATTCCTCTAAGCGATGTATTCAACCATCCCAAAATACCCGCTGCTACAGAAAAAGCAATTGTGAAAACAATGAGGAAATAGCACCTTCTGCTGATTTGTAAAGAATATTGGACAGATTTCTTGAAACACCCTGTTTAGACGATTTTCCGTAGGACATGTGGGCGCCGCCATTTTGGGCTCTTAAGCCAATGTTTTCTTGTTTGTGCTAATTAAGCGAACTTAATTAACAGGACCATGAAACATCGTATGCACCAATGCAGCCGTTTTAACGCGCATACGTCTACCGTTACAATGCTCGTTTAGTTATTAACGGTACCAAACACACAGGTTAACAGCCCAACGTAGCGGCACCAAGAGCCATTCCCGAAGTGCTATACAGCGTTGTCGAAAAAACAAGAGTTGTTTTCGAGGGTCTTGCAATTAAGAAAAAAAACAAAAAAAAAGAGAAAAAAAGTGGTAGGCTAAGTGATTTGTCACTTCTCTTGGTTCTCGCATAAACAAAACAACAAAAAAACGAAGTACTCGATTCAGCGTGGTTGCGGACGACGTCCGGCTTCCAGCAGACGGCGGCAACGTTGCACAACCCGCGGCCAGCTGCCCATTTTCGCCACGAAAAAATGGCGTCATTACAACATAACAAACATATGCGATGCCTCGCTTTGGAGAAAACAAGAATGCCGTCGAAGGCTGTTGCAGCTGCTGCTGCTGCTGCTGCTGCTGAAATCTAGGAGAGGATGGTGCTCGACGCTCTTCATGCTGCCGTGTGTGTAAGATGGTGTACGATAGCGGTACAGACAATGGCCCCGGCTGCAACGATTGGGAGAAAACCGGAGAAGGTCGGGAGATTTGCCAGAGTGGAGGAAAGTATACCTGAAAGAAAAGTGAAAAATGCCTACTCGTGTTGCACGTTTCTCGGAAACACAAACCACCACGGTGCTGCACGACAAGCGCTCTCCACCAAAACTATATACAAGAGAAGAAGAAGATGCGAAGAATAGTATTTCTTTTTTTGCTTCACAAATCACGTATCACATTGTTCGTGATTATATAAGCTTAACAGTTATCAAAGCTTGTTTTATTGCTTCTTCCTCTACTGCCTGCAAACAGAAAACGAGCATGTGAAAGGAGAAACCGAAATTCGTCCTTACAAGCGCAAAAACTTCGACCGCGTGTGTACCACAAAAATTTGGCAAAAACAGCTTCTCGCCCCTGCTGGACAAAAAATAAAAAAAAAATGCGCTTGTGGAAAACACCAGGTAAAGTTCATTTAGCAATATAACTCTTACTTCAGAAAGACTTCATTGAACCGTCGTGATAAAGCTAGTGATGAACACCGGGGCTGCACGTTACAGGTTCACTGGTTAACGAATGGGGCAATGTGATAGAGTAATAACTACATCCTGGCCTTCAAGCGATAACAGGTTTTGTTGGCTAGCCGTACCCTTCATGCATCAGAGGCCCACGGGACGGCTTAGTTAGTGCTCTCCCGTAGTTCAGTACTAAGTGCTCTAAATCGTTAACCACTTTTTCTAAACACAGCGTAAAGACACATTTTGTGTCTGCCTGTGTTTGTAAACACAGGCAGGCCGATGCCGACATTATGAGAAAAATGATAGTGACGTCCACACGTAACTTCCGCCATAAGCACTGAGGGCTGCGATATGCGCCAACAAAACGACGTTGTGAGATGCCATAAGCGTTGTGAAAGCCATAAGCGCTGAGGACTGCGATGTGTGCCTACAAACAAAACTAGTAGTGAGACGCGACTCACATCCAACCGCGACGCAGTTCGTCGGCATACCGTTTTTTTTTCTCGTTGCTTGACTGAGAACATGTGTACGTGTGTATGTATGTGTGTATGTATGTATGTCTGCGTATGAATTTGTGTGCGTGTATGTATGTATGTATGTATGTGTGTATATATATGTGTGTGTGTATGTATGTGTGTGTATGTATGTATGTGTGTGTATGCATGTATGTGTGTATGTATGTGTGTATGTGCGTATGTGTGTGTGTATGTGTGTGTATGTGTGTGTGTGTATGTACGCGTGTATGTAAGTGTGTGTGTGTATGTATATGCACCATTGAAAACCTAGCAGAAACTGCGGTAGGCAGAGAGTCTTTCGCTTACCAAGACAGCGCCACCACATTTTCGTGACGTAAGTCCAGCGGAATTTGTCTGTAGGGATGACCTACTACCTTTCAGTTGTTCAGTACCAAGTACTCGAAATCCTTAAACACTTTTTCTAAACACACCCTCATGTTCTGATAATGGAGAGTTTTCGAATAGCGTACGCAAACGCTATCCGTCGTGGTCGCAGCCACTGCGCTTGCGTCATAGCGCTAAGCGTCGTTAGTGTTTGCAGTCCACCCGCAAAAAAATTTTTTAATAGCATGTGGCCCGCAAGGCCCGCAAACTCCTTTGCGGGGACTTGAGCGTGCGTCAGCGTTTGCGGGGGCTCATATGGCGGCCACACGCAAATGCTGCGCCCCTAAGACCAACTAACTTAGCGTACGCAATTCCAAAACTCCCCAATGTTCTCTGTACATTGTGCTTAGTCGTTGTGCGTGTTTATTACGTTCCTTGTGTTACATACACTATGTCCAATTGTTTGCTGCATACTACGTGAAATTAAACTGTTTATGAACGCAGATTATGGCACCCGCCACAGTGGCATAGTGGCTAAGGCACTTGACCCGCAGGTCGCGGGATGGCATCCCGGCTGCGGCGGCTGCATGTAGGCGAGGCGAAAGGTACTCGGCTGCTGACCCGCAGGTCGCGGGTTCGAATCCCGGCTGCGGCGGCTGCATTTCCCATGGAGGCGGAAATGGTGTAGGCCCGTGTGCTCAGATTTGGGCGCACGTTAAAGAACCCCAGGTGGTCAAAATTTCCGGAGTCCTCCACTACGGCGTCTCTCATAACCATATGTTGGTTTTGGGACGTTAAACCCCACATATCAATCAATCAGATGAGGCGAAAGGTCTCGAGGACCGTGTGTTTAGATTTAGGTGCACGTTAAAAGATCCCACGTGAAATTTCCAGAACCCACCCCCATGACATCTCTCGCAGTCGTATCGTGGTTTTTGGACGCTAGACTCCAACAATTATGATATTGATATTTTTATAATATGAAATAGAAACGTACTCGGAGAAACCTGAACACACACATAAGGACGAAGCTGGCGCGAAGCACGGCAAATAAGGGAAAGTGAACCGTAACTCGGCCCACATATCCACAAAACGGGTGTGGCGTCACGGAATCGACGCAAGGACAGCAATATTAGCACAAGCTTACATGCTTGAAGTTCTCGTCATGACTGAAAACGCTAATAGAAGGCAGGATATTGACAGAGAAGAAATTGACGTTTCAGTTCAGGATTACTTATATTCGGGCAGTGATTGTTATTCGCAAGCGCGTGCTATAGAATTTACAATAACAGTTATTCGGGTTTAACGTTACAGAACTGACAAATCATTATGAAAGACGCAGTAGTGGCAGCATCTGTAAATTTCAATCACCTGAAGTTCTTTGACGTGCACCTAACCCAAGTATACGGGCCTCAAGCATTTTCGCCTCCATCGAAAATGCAGCTGTGAGTCAGAACTGTGAGTCAGCAATCAAGCACCATAATCGACAGACTGCCGTAGCAGGTCTGTAATGCAGTATTTCATTTAACCCAACACATAAACCGGAAAAAACTTGGAGAGATGTAGTAGAATGAATTGTAGTCAGAGCGCGCAGTACACGAAAATAAAGGACACAAAGTTGTTCACCGAAACAAGATATATGGTGCAGCTTAATCCGAGTTAGGGAAGAGCCCTGAGCGTCAGGTTCGTTTCGGGTTTCTCTGAACACCCGGAGTTGCTGTCGGGTAGCGTGCCATAACATGCGCCGCCTCTCTCCTAATGGTAACAGATGAGGAAATCCAACACCGTTTGAAAAATGTGCGTTTGAGCTTTCCTATCACAAAGACATTATTGATGGTGTGCGGCCTGTTTGAGGCGCTTTCTGAATGGGACTTCACTCCTCTGTCGTACCTGTGCGCAAACAGACAAGTTTTACAAGGTGATTTATTGATCGTCGACACGATGTCGCGCTTAAATTTAATGCATGCGTACCAAGCAGTGTTCAGAAGTATATATATATATATATATATATATATATATATATATATATATATATATATATATATATATGAAATAAATCCAGCAGGAACCTTCATTTTGCGAAGATTCATAAAGATTACACGTTTTTCTAATGAGTGAGCGCACGCTTGCATGCTCTGTCTCTATTTCTCTCTCTCTCACACGCACACACGCACACACACACACACACACACGCACACACACACACACACACACACCACACACACACACACACACACACACACCACACACACACACACACACACCACACACCAATCGCATGGCTTTAATTTCTATAACTATACCCAAAAACTCAGCAAACAATCGATATAAAGAGGCATTCATTAGTGATCTCGCATGCTACTGTTATCTGGCCTCAAATACAATAGCCCTAGGAAAGGTAGTATATTCAAGGTGAAAAGGAAGTGAAGACACTGCTATAGGAGTCACCAGGAACCGGTGAGTCACGAATGGAATAGGGAGGATGCAAAGAAAAGCCCACTTTGACTGCACTAATCTATCTATCTATCTATCTATCTATCTATCTATCTATCTATCTATCTATCTAGCTAATCTATTCTATCTATCTATCCTATCTATCTATCATCTATCTATCTTTATCTATCTATCTATCTTATCTATCTATCTATCTATCTTATCTATCTATCTATCTATTATCTATATATCTATCTATCTATCTATCTATCTAATCTATCTATCTATCTATCTATCTATCTATCTATCTACTAGCTATCCTTCTACTATCTATCTATCTATCTATCTATCTCTCTATCTATCTATCTATCTTATCTATCTATCTATCTATCTATCTATCTATCTATCTATCTATCTATCTGTTGGTCGGTCGGTCGGTCAAAAAAATCCTTAGTTAGGGCATTGAGAGGAAAGAAACAGCCGGTGCCTTGGATTGCCGCCCATATCTCCTTAAACACAGCTACTACAAAAGCCTTACTGTGGACCCACGACCACTAACTTCGCTCGAGGAGCAACCACGCGTTGAAAAGCCTTCGCAGTACGTGGGCTTAAAAAGGACCGTCGAATGTTCGCACCGTCGCGTTTGCTCCGTCTGAGCTGAAGCGGGTCGTCCTGGCGGCACTAAAGCTCGGGATTTCGACGCAAGATACGCGTGACAGGATTGAGGCAGCCAGTTGCCGACACTGTGCGCAATGCTCGTGAACTGAACGGCGCTGTTCGTTCTCAGCTTCAGCTTGGAAACGCGGATGCGTTTTCCTTCGAACCTTCACTTGTTTTTCCGCAAGGCTGCCCAGTTGCCTCTTCTGAAATGGAAGCACTTGCGGAAGTTGATATCATATTTTTGAAGGGTGTGTTTGAAAGCACATATTGCACTTCATGTTAGGTTTGTGAGTATGCAGATGAACGCTTGCAATCCTACGCTTTAACAATGCGAGGTCTGCGTCCTCCAGCATGCACGTTCGCTCACTCACCTCAAGAACCCGAGCATGTTGACTATGTAGGTACTAGGGCGAATTGATAACAAACTAACTAATTAACTAACTAACTAACTAACTAACTAACTAACTAACTAACTAACTAACTAACTAACTAACTAACTAACTAACTAACTAACTAACTAACTAACTAACTAACCAACTAACTAACTAACTAACTAACTAACTAACTAACTAACTAACTAACTAACTAACTAACTAACTAACTAACTAACTATTAATCATAATTACTTATGTTAATTAATTATTTCATATATATTTGATTAATTAATTTAAATAATTAATTAGCCTACTAACTGAACAAATGATCACATTGTCGCTTCCTTCGCTGCCGAAACATCCGCGCGAAAGTTTCGTCCTTCCTTCAAACAGGAAAAAACTGCCTAGTGAGCAGTGAAGATCCTTGTTTCCGCATGAATTTCCTACATTCCCTTACAATGCCCGAAACTCAGTGGCTTACTTTTTTTTCTACAGACTGTTATCCAGCAGACAGCAGCACCATTCTCAGCGTTGTTCACGCTGAATATCACCGTGATGAAGCATTCTGTGCCCTGTCGGCAGCAGCTGCTAAAGTATAGTTTCTAGCTCGCATGAAATTAAGCTCTTCCTGTCGTCGACCTAAGCTTACCGGCATATTGACGGATGGTAATTTTATCGCGGTGACGGGATCACTGGGATTTCTGCTTGCAAAAAGCGTTACCTTGTGATACTTATTTGATCCTCTTCGTATTTTGTATTGTAGATACTTGGTCTTCTCAATGCATGAGACTGATGGAGCGTGTCACGTATGTGTCAGCGTCAGTGCTTTTCCCGCATAACGCCGGTGGGCATCAACCTGAACTCTATTTTTTGTCATCTTTCTTCTAACGAGGCATTCTTTTCTGAGTGGGTGGCTAGTTATGTTAACCATTTTTTTAAATTTTCTACGGATTTCATTCATGCCATACTTTAGAGGGAAGTGCATGCATTAGGACATCTACACAAACCACGCCTACTTTTAAAAGTCTCGATGCAAGGAGGAGGGTATTTTAGAGAAATGAAAAGGTGCTTTGCGAGTTTGCAGTAACGTATGCTCTAGGCCAAGAGCCGCGCTTCAATGTGAGAGGTGAAGAAGCTAGCTGAAAAAAAAAGAAAAAACAACAACTGGAGAGTGTTTGAGCTTCGCTTTCTAGAGTAATTCACGATAGCGTAATGGGGTCCCGTGCATATTGGCTTCCTAACTGCTAGCCTGCTTTGGTTCTTGCTTCATGCCTCAACCGTACCGCAAGGAAACGAACAATTGCGCGCGTAACATTGGCCCTTTCAAGGTATCATCGAATGCCTGTTGCAAGCGCAGTTTTCAGATGCCCGATACGCCATAATTTGTTCTGCGAATCAGCGGAAGGCCCACTACGCCTCCCTAAAACAACACGCGAACCTACGCGCAGTTATCCTTGTTGATGGTTGTGCTATTGAGATTGAATAAATATATTAGAGGCATTTGTAATGTGTGGGCTTTTAAAACACCCAATCATTGCTCGATCCAAATTCTTTAACGCCTATATATATGATATATAGACGTTAAGAAAACGCAAATAAAATATATGATGCGCTAATAAAATCTCTTCTGCTATGTGATATTCATTTAGTGTCTTCTTTTTCTCCAAGGCAGTTTCTACAGATATTGAGGCTCAATAGGAAAAACATATCATATGGCACCTCATCAAGCGATGATGGTAGAAGATAACGTATGCTGTTTTTCCTCATGGGTATGCCCAGCTGAAAGACACGTATGTAAGACCGAAATGTAGAACCCACGTCTTCTTCAAAAACACACTTGAGTCGATTGACCATTCACCTTAAGTACATCCGTGACAACCTACACTTTAGATCGGGCTGGTACCCCATCTTGGTGAGGCGTTCGGCCTCACCCACTTTCCTGTGTGGCGTGATGGCGAGAACTCTCGCGGTTATACTGCACGCTTTGTTATCGAAGATTTCCTCAGTAATGCTTTAGTTCTTATTGTCGCCATGTGATTGTAGTTTTGTAAGCTTTGTTTGTGTCTTTATTGCGCATTTTAATACTAAGGTTCATATCAGCGTGTCTGCAGTTACGCAGACTTCCATCGATGTTTCATACTTGTACGCATATGAGTGCCTCAATATCTGCATAAAGGCTCAGGACAGCCTCTAATGGCCATCGTCTTTCCCGTATCACCAGCATCTTATCAATGGTATTGGTCCGAAGCTCCATAAGGGACTGCCACCTGAAAGAAAGAATAAATAATAAAAAACAGCGTGTTTGGCGATGAGAGAGGGAAAAACGAGGGATTACTTAGTGGTGTAGGCGAGCGCCACCTGCATTAGCAGAAATATTATCATCTGTATGCATTCAACAGTTCCCCACGCAGCCAGTGATGTACTTGTAGATGTCTTATGATGGGTAACAACGCCGATTTGTCCAGGTTTTCTACATATGCGAGTGCTGGTCTTTATGGGAACGTAGACGTGACTACATTACTACACTTTTTCATTGTTTAAGCTACATGCCCCAATTAGCTCACATTCCACTCACCGCATGTTCAGTTTACTACACGGACTCAATGCGTGACAATTCTACAATCTGTGCGTGACATGTCTACAACCTTCAAGTCCTGGGTTTTCCTTACGCACGCTATGTGCCGAGCGTAGTTCTATGATGATATTCTACGATAACTATTCTACGACGATATGCGCCAAGATCTGCACTCCGCCTCAACAACAATATTAGTGCTGTACAAAGAAAGCTAGAGATTGTGCCAATAAATAAATAAGGAAAATCTTAAACTACTTCTGATTAAGCATGGAAGCTCGGTCATTGTGAGCCGCCACTTGTCCTTACAACAAGCTTTGAGTTATTGCGTTTTATACTTGTGAGGCTGAGAGCGTTAGGGTGAGTGGACGACGTTCATAATTTGGTTTTCTATTATGATTTGCTAAGGCCACCCACACGTAAGCTTCGCTTTGTTAAATGTTTTTTGGTACGATGAAGATTTATTGGCTACGACGGCCGACAAATACAACTGAACTGACATTCGCGTTTTCAACCTATTACATGTGCCAAACATAAGTCACGCAAATTCTAACCCGTCCGGAAGTCTCGATCAACTGCCCGATTCAAGATCGTCGTTGTCATTTCGCCAACGCAAACATTATTAGTCTTTCCTCCTATCTTTTTTCTATGTGCTTCATAAGAGAGAAAAGCAGAGAAAAACTGGAAGAAATTCTAGGATGGTTGCATTGTATATCCATTGTGGTATCCTGCTTATAAAGACTCATAGTTCAACCAACTGGTTCGGATTTGAAATAAAAGAATGTAGGCGGGCGGACAGGGTCACAAAAAAAGTGACCGAGACACCGAAAATGGCAGTCGTGGTGTTTTAATCTGTTCTCTTGTGACCATGTTTGCGCGCGTACTTTTTTCTACCGCGCAATCCTGCTCACAATAAGGGGAAAATAGACACAGAAGGCAAGGAAGATAGCAAGCGAAAATGAGCAAAGCAAAGGCTGTCGATGTTGTGGGGCGCTGTGACGTGGCTTGCGAAGGTACTACGTTGGCATACACAATGTTTACGCGTACGAGCCACATACTCAAGGATCTACTCTACTATACTCTACGAGCACTAATGCATACAAACCCACGTGGTGAGCTCTTACAATTAGCCGAACAATCGGATGTCTCGCAATAAATGAAATGAAATGAAAAAGCAGCAGTTCCTTCGAAGCGTCTCGATGGCGTCCCCGTAGGCCACTCACGGTGGCATCGTTGTCATCGGTCTGCAGGTCTCGTCGGGATAGCGTCAACAAATATTCGGCAAGCGGTCTTGGGGAGTCGTGGTTGGGCTAACGGGGATAGACTGCCGCAGGTGGGAAGCGACCAGCAACGACTTCTAACGGAGAACGACGAAAATAACCAACAGTGACATAGCCTTTGCCACCAGCGTCGTGCTCTTGTTGAAAGCGAATGAGTGCTTTGTGGAATAAGGAGCGAGTGCTTCTCACCAATCGGGAAGTTCTAGTACGCCTCCGTATACGTTGGCCGAGCAGGCGCCTGAGAGTCGTTCACGTCATAACGGATAGAAGTGAGACGCGCGGCAGGGTACAAAGTCCAATAAAACAACAGGCGGACGTAAAAATTTTGATATTTCTTTCGTTTGGTTACTTCCACTGCTGACCTGAAGGTGGCGAGATTAAAACCCGGCTTCGGCGGTTCACATCGTTGGAGGAGGATTGCTGGAGGCTCGTGTGTTTAGAGTTTAGTCCACGTTAAACGACCGCCTGTGGTCGAAGTTTCCGGAGCCTTCCAGTATGGCATACTTCACAATCATATCGCGATTTAGGGACGTAAAGCTATGACAGTCGTTATATTATCAACTTCGTTACCGAAGACGAATATAGCCGGCCTAAATGCTTGACGTGGCGTGCATTAACTACATCCGAACGTCTGAACGATATGTAATCCATTATTTTGCACTGCGAGAAATCGCATAACCGTATGTCTACGTGGAAAACGAGGAACTTCGGTACAATCCGCGTGAATTCGCAAAAAACTAGGGCAGATTGAAACAAAACCAGGCTTATATGTCCCAAGAAAATTTCATTTTGCGCATAACTTGCTCAAAAACCTATCTCCTAAACAAACGGTGTAACTATATACCTCTTATTAAATTTGCATTGCCATGACTAAATCTGGGCCACCTTCGCTTTCGTTTCACTTTACATTTTAAGTTGTCAAAAGTCTCTAAAATATCGCTAAAACAACAGACGGAGTGATAAACACACTCTAAAAACAACAGCTTCTTTTTTTGGGCGTTTCTTTTTGTCCCACATGGGTAATCGTCATCAAGTTTTGTTGGCATTTTCTTTCTTGAAAGCAATGCATTCTGGACTATTTTGCTAAGCATGTTGTTCAACGCAGAAACAATGTGCGTCTACACTTGACCTGAGACTACGGAGCTCACAATGCTGAAACAAGGAAAGACCTGCAGCATAGGGACCATTATAGTTGTATGATGAAATGAAATACCAGAGAGATAAGTACGGAAGTTCCTTGTTAACTTGAATGAAAGAGGGACAATTCTTCTCAGGAAGATTTCTTTGTTGGACACAACCTCATGAAACCTTATCTCGTAACTTGGTATGTGTTGTGTGGTCATTTGTTAACTTGTTGTATGCATGCAGTATCGCCTAGTTTAGCTTTCTTGTCATATATACTTTTCCACTTACGCTGTTCTACTAATCTATGCGTCTAGTCACGATCGCTCAGTATTCAGCTACCACGAAAGCCACGTTTTCTGTGAACTTCGACTATGAGAAACGCCTCAATTTTTGTGACATGTCGTTGTATAGCATAGTCATGAAGTCAAACAACGAAGATTGTAGCTCAGTACGATACAAATATTCTCGTTTTGATTTCCATTCTTTTCTCCATTCTCGTACGTCCTTGCGTTTAAAACGCTTTCTTTTTTGAACTCTCGTCATCGTATATATACCGCTCATTGTTCCGCTTTCGGATGCATATAGTCAATAATGCGTCAGTCATTCTGCCTGGTAGTGAGGATGCGCCCTAGTTTATTCTGTGACTGCGTCTCCTCGCGGACGTCAGCGTCGGCTGACTAGAGCGCCCCGGGCGACGTGGTAACTAGGTGAAGCATCATATTCGCTCGAAAAAAAAACACACACACACACAGAAAACGAAACACCAAGGCAAGATCAGTGCTCGCGGTAGCCTACGTACCCAGTTTTTTTTTCGTTTTACAGCTTACGCAGGAGAACGCTGGTAGACGCGATCCAACATAATATTTTTCTCCCTCTCCTCTCTCTTCGATGCCATGGTTGCCTGTGTTCTTTCGCACGGCCACTCGGATCGATGTTCCTGCGTCAGGCACCTTTCGTGGTTCTCACGTTACTTTCTTCGATCAAGACTACCTCTGCATTCGGAGAACGCGCGCAGTTTTGTCAAGGCTTTGACCAAATATTAAAGAAGGCTGACTGGTAAGTTCTGGTAAGTCGCGCTTCCACGTTATACAACCGGTCGAAACGTTACGTAATGAAACCAGAAACTGCTCGGTGTTATCCGCGATTTTTCTCGTGAGAAAGGGGGGGAGCTTTTCTAGGAAATCATCGTCTTCATAGCGCTGACAAACTCTTCAGGGAGCGCTGCGTTCGGGCGCTAAGACAACAGACACAGAGATAAACACACACTAAAAAAAACAGCTTCTTTTTTTCTACGTGTTTTATGTCGTCCCTCACGAGTAATCCTTATCAGGTTTCATTGGCATTTTTTTCTTGAAAGTTAAGCTTTCCAGACTCTTCTGTTAAGCAAGTTGTTCAATGCAGAAACTGTGCACTTCTATTTGTGACCTGAAAGTACAGAGATTGCAGTGTTAAAATAAGAAAAAACCGGCAGCTAGACGACCATCATAGTTGTAGGAGAAAACGACATACCAGAGAGATTAAGTGATTTTCAGAGTGTGCATGTGAAGCTTGCTCACTGTGGTTTCTACTGAGTGCTGTAAATGTAGCCATAATACCTTCACACACCAGACAGATTCGATTCGAAACTCTTGTCGTATTGTGGTGAAAATGGTAGGCAGGTAGTATAGAGGTTCTTGCGCTACTTATTAGCTTCGATGAGTTATTACGAGAATCGAGCGAAGGACTTATATGTAAATGTTAGGCTGATTTGAGAGGTTACTAATATACTGTCCATTAACTCTTAGCCATAACTATTCCCAAATCTAGGGCCCTGAAAACCCGTCTGTAAACACACGCTGAATAGCATTGGAGAGATCGTTTCTCTCTGTCTTACACCCTTCTTTATTGGGATTCTGTCAATTTCTTTAAGGAGAACTGTGGTGGCTGTGGGTCCCCTTAGATTTCTTCCAGTATGTTCATCTAGGGTTCATCGATGCCCTGATTTCCTAGTGCCCGCAATACTGCTGATGTCTCGACTGAGTCAAACGCCTTCTCGTATTCTATGACAGCGATTAATACAGGTTGGTTGTATTCCACGCATTTGTCTATTATTATTATTATTTATGTATTACTTAAGAAATGTGTAGGAGACATAATTTGTAGCTGGTAATATTAGTATATTAACTGTGACACAAATAGGAACGAATAAAAACAAAAAATGGGGGTTCCTAAGGCTCGCTTTTAGGAGTTGATTGCGATAGTAATATACTGCCCCTAGTGCGTGCGTCAAACACTTAGGGCATAAAAATCTTTCGTCCTTGCTATGCACCCACTTCGTGGCTTTAATTGAATACGCGCAGTGTGTGCCAACGTGTGTGCCTTGTGTAGTGGATTAATTGATTGATATGTGAGGTTTAACGTCCCAAAACCACCACACGATTACGAGAGCAGCCGTAGTGGAGGGCTCCGGGAATTTCGACCTCCCGGGGTTCTTTAACGTGCACCCAAATCTGAGAACACGGGCCTACAGCGTTTTCGCCTCCATCGAAAATACAGTCACCGCAGCCGGGATTCGATCCCGCGACCTGCGGGTCAGCAGCCGATGTAACGTTTGCTGGTGGCAGCGGTGGCGGCGGTATGGAGCGCACGTCGAGGGCGGCCTTGGCGTCCGGTTTGGTGAGAGCACGGCTTGCTTGACTTCATTGGGAGCATTAGCAGCATTTACTTGGTAGTCGAGGTTCTTTTGTATTTGTTGTTGACTTTGCTAAATAGTAGTACACATAACGGGGTAGCACTTGTTAACAGCAGTCATGATCCTCACGTCGTTAACGAAACCCAACCTAGTGCTGCTAGCTGAAGAGCTCGGTATCCCTGTACAGAAGTCTATGCGGAAGCCTGCAATTATCGAAGCGATATCCAAATGCGGAGCAAACGACGACGAAGTCGAGGATTGTCTTCCTGGCACTGCTTGAGTCGTCTCTTTCCTGGGCCGGCTGTCGTCCAGCCGCCGAATACGTAACAGCTGGTACGTATTCGGCGGCTGGACGACAGCCGGCCCCAGAAAGAGACGACTCAAGCAGTGCCAGGAAGACAATCCCAGTTTATTCACCTTGCGGCGCGTTTTTAAGCGCTACGCAGCCAATCGCAGGTTGGCATGAAAGAAAAGAAAACAGCAAGATAACAGCAATCGGGCAATGTTATCAGAAAGCCCCGACGTAGAAAGAGGGCGAGCACTGCAAACGTTACAACTCGGCCAAAGCTACCCCTAGCGGAAGGCGTTCAAGAGGATGACGCTTCATGAACGGCTGGAGGTGGTAACAGGTAGCCAACACGTGGGCAGGTCTCCAAGCACAGCACTGACACGTTTCGCACGGTCATGTTGTCTTTGTGCACAGCGTGGGCGAAGACCCTGAGGTGCATGGTGGCACTGGTCGTTGAAGTAGCCACCGCAGAAGGAAATGGAAATGGCATTGCGCGTCGTCTGGCTGGAACACGCCCGCGAAGGTTGGCATTAAAGGCCAAGAGGAGGCAATGTCGAGAACAGGCAATGTTCAGAACGGGCACCACTCGCCGAGTGTCGATTGGCTGCAGCTCGGGAGTTGGCTGCAGGCGCCTGGAGCAGGGTTGATTTCGCCATCTGGTACGACAGGATCTGAAATGGCTGAGTGGACGAGCGGTAGAAACGCAGAAACCACGTCAAAAGCAACCTGGCGCCCAAGCTTAGAAAAGCCCGACAGTTGATTTCACTGGGAGCAGATAACGTGAAAGCCGAACACGATAGGGAAAAAAAAATATATATATACTTGCGCCAAGTTGCATGCACACAAAAGAAACAAGGAACACTTAATAGGTTCGGCTAAGGCAGTCCGCATTAGCATGGTGTTTGCCTTTCTTGTGCC
Organism: Rhipicephalus annulatus; assembly: GCA_013436015.1. Lineage (NCBI taxonomy): Eukaryota > Metazoa > Arthropoda > Arachnida > Ixodida > Ixodidae > Rhipicephalus > Rhipicephalus annulatus. The sequence goes on along the minus strand of WOVY01013205.1, from coordinate 50,746 downwards.
GCACTGAGAAATCAAATTGCTGAAGTGCTAGACTCCAACGCATCAAGCGGCTGTTTTTGTTCGATATTTGATTTAACCACACTAAAGGTGAGTGATCAGTTTCAAAAACAAATGAGGAGCCTTTAAGGTAACACGACAGCTTTTCGAGAGCCCAGACCAAGCAAGCACATTCTTTTTCAGTTGTACTGTAGGCTTGCTCGCGTGATGTTAGTTTTCGACTGGCGTAGACAAGAGGATGTTCCTCGCCCTTTTTGTTCACTTGACTTAGAACAACGCCCATTCCGCGGTCACTGGCGTCACACTGAACTAAGAAGGGGAGAGAGTAATCTGGTGCCGCGAGGACCGGTTTGCTGACAAGAATCTTTTTGATCTCAGCAAAAGCATCTTTACGAGCCTTATTCCAACTTACAATAGTTGGCTCAGTTTTGCGCAGTGCGTCTGTGAGAGGACTAGCGATATTTGCGAAGTTGGGAATGTAGCTTCTGTAGTAGTCGGCTAAACCCAAAAAGGAACGCAAGTTAGTCTTTGTTTTCGGCAAAGGAAAGCTAGTGATTGCTTCAACTTTTACTTCGGAAGGACGTCGCTTCCCCTCTTTCTCGTCGGGGCTTTCTGATAACATTGCCCGATTGCTGTTATCTTGCTGTTTTCTTTTCTTTCATGCCAACCTGCGATTGGCTGCGTAGCGCTTAAAAACGCGCCGCAAGGTGAATAAACTGGGATTGTCTTCCTGGCACTGCTTGAGTCGT
>WOVY01013205.1:5000-45000 GCA_013436015.1 Rhipicephalus annulatus | reverse complement strand
TCGTAAAGACATGTTGGGAGAAGGTAACGTTTAGTGTGTGAATTAATGTGACATCTTTTCTAAGGGTTCGCTGAAGAGAGAGATAGAGAAAAGAAAAAATATTAGAAAGACGAGGAGGTTAACTAGACTAAGCCCAGTTTTCTACCCTGTACAAGGGAAAGGAAAACGAGGGAGAAAAAAGAGAGAGAAAGAGGAGATACACATTGCACATAACACGCACACACCACACACACAGTTCAGGTTTCACAGATGGTCACACAGTGACGTTTCGCTCAAGAATTGTAGAAGGGCTCGGTTGACTTTCTGGGCTAAAGTACGTGAAAGCGATCTTCTCCAGAGTAAAGGCTCAATCATCCAGCCTCCTTAAGGCACACGGGAGAGTCCGGCGATCTTCTTCAAAATCTGGGCAATGGCACAGGACATGTTCGAGAGTTTCTACACAATAGCAGTTGGGGGATTCAGCCATACCAATGCGATGACTGAAGGATGTCCGAAAACAGAATGACATCTTCGCAGCTAGTAAAGCAGTGTTCTATTGTCTCTGGTACATCACAGAAACGACAGTTAACAAAAAAAAAATACTTTTCTTTCGCAACCATGGTTTTACCGGCAGAGCATTTGTTTGGAGTTTATAAAAGTTTTTTTTATCAGGAGAAGTATACATTTTCTGGGCTCGTTTTAGTACATCATGTTCTGAAAGGTTGCAGTTGTAAAGGGGAGGGAGAAAAAGCATGCATACCACATCTTTATGGAGTTTTCTGTGTAATACTGTGTATAAGTATTCTATGAAAAATCTGAGGTTAAGAAACCGGAAAGTGATCAAAACTTTCTGTATAAATCGCCAAAAACACGGGCTGCAGAGAAATCTGAAGAAGCGATAAAGTCAGGTAAGGCATTAACAAATGTAATTGGCAAAATTGATAGAAATATTGGATGGGAACAGTCGCGAGAAAAGTACAACCTCGAAACTATTTGCTATATATAAAAAATAAAATAATCACAGCCCTCTTTCCTTTCCTAATTTGAATAGGTTGTCCCGTTTTATTGGTTGAAAAGTCGAAGGCTACACGACAGTTCCAAAAGCCGGATGAAAACGCTGAATGCAAGATCGAGAAAAATGAATAATTCGCAATACATAGTAAAGGTCGTAGCCAAAAAGGTATTACAAGCTTCAGCTTTTCAAAAGATGAAAAAGTGATTTGGAACAAAAGTCTGGGCCTGTCGGTCAAGCGTACTTTTTTTTTGGCATGCTAAGTATATTTGTATCTAAGCCTTTGAATGCTTGTGCAGTACTTATGCGATGATTGTTTCTGCGTGAATGCATCCTTACGTGAAAGCAAATGTTATAATTTTAAATACAAATTGTATTAAATATCACTAAAAAACTAGCACTATCTCCTCGAAGGGAACCCTGATGAGAAGCCAAGCAGCAGCGTTGCGAACGGGTGGAGTGACGGGTAGAACGGCGCTAACGTGGGTGCTGAGGCGAGCACTGGAAGATTCGTTGGAAGCAATGGCTGGCGTAGGTCTTTATGTGGCACGTACAGACATGTTTCAACGCGTACGCCAGGCGCACGTCGGGTTTGTTGCGCGTGAACCAACGAGTCGGGAGTGCAGCTAGCGGCGATCGCAGCAGGAGTGTCGGGCGAACGGGCGAGGCGGGAGCTGCGGGCGCCGCGGCAAGGCAACAATATTGTGTATAGGATGTGTTGGGCGAGCAGGCGGCAGGCGAGGGACAGAGTGATGTCAGCGCGCACTGCGAGGGGAGCGTACGTCAACGCGCAGCAGCGGCGTGACCAAAGCGCGACCTACGTGGCCTCGCGCCAACATCTGCAGCGCGCGGCGTGTTTGTACGGAGGGACAGCGTTACACAGGATAGTCAAAGAGCTGCTTCGCATCTAAAGAAGTGCCTGGGAAGCCGGGTGGTTAGGACACTCAAGGTTACGAGGGGTTAAAATATCGCGTCGTGAAGTAGTTGTTTTTTCGGCAAGAATATCGCCTATGTTTTTTCTCTCTATCTCAGTTTTTGCTCTTTTTTTCTCTTTCCGGGTTTGTTGTTTCACCAGTTAGGGTTATTGTAGGCCACGTCGAGAAGATCAGCGTACGTGTTCTAGGAGCGTAGCAGAAGAGGATGAAGATGAAAAGGAGGATGTAGCGAACATGTACGGGTAATAATGATGATAATTTCTGTTTCCGACGGATAAAGTTTGACGAGCTTTAACAGCTTTGTAGTTGAAATAGAACAACGTGGTAGAGGCAACAATAAAGAGAGTCGTTTATTCGACAAATATAAACTTGCGTCACTGTCACACTTTGTTTGGATGTAGAAACGTTCAGTTTTGAGTGATTACCTTACACAATATATTGTCACTCGTGTGCTTAAGAATAAGCATTCTAGAAAGTGCCATTCCGAAAATATAACTTTCCTGGACATCTGTCTAGAGCATCGATATTTTTTTTAGTTTGTGCGTCGTTTTCTTCAAAGCTCACGGGAGACTAAATGAGTTCGGATACAATGTCGCATCTATATTGATCCGGAATCACAGAATAATTTCTACAAATCTGCTGGCCTCCCCGAGATTACTTTACAAAACGTCTCGCCGCAGTGGTCTAGTGGCTAAGGTACTCGGCTGCTGACCCGCAGCTCGCGGGATCAAATCGCAGCTGCGGCGGCTGCATTTTCGATGAGGCGACAGTGCTGTAGACCCGTGTGCTCCGATTTGTCTGCAGGTTAAAAAACCCGAGGTGGTCAAAATTTCCGCAGCCCTCCACTACGGTGTCACTGATAATCATATGGGGGTATTGGGACGTTCAACCCCTCATATCAATCAACTGCTTCACAAACCCAAAAAGCTCAGGAAAATTCGGAGGAAAAATCGGCAAAATATCGATTTCAGTTTTGAAGATTTCGCGAAGCGTGGTTAGAGTCCAAGTGAAAGGAACAGGTGCCTGCTGGTGAGCTCGGGTAGATCCAGTGCCACCTTGTGCACTCTGCGGATGAGGTTGTTGATCTTGGCTTCTCCTCATGGCGTTATTAGTCTTGTGTTTTAGTCTAGTGATCATTTCGCCATTATCCCCGTTTGCCTCGATTATTATGCCGAGAACCCTTATTCTCTTTAATATCGGGATCGTTGCTCTGTCATTCGTGTCTAGCCTGATCTCTTCGTATTCTCATCTGGCCCTCGCCACTACGTGGCCTCAACGTAATAGGCGCAGTAACGTGTGTGCCTCGTGTAGTGGGTGACTGGCTTTAAAACGTGAAGCCATTGGGATAGTCGCGTGTTCTGACACCCGACGGCAATGTATACGCTTGTACCACGCATTGTTACTGCAATACTGCTTGTCGTATTGCGAAGCATGTATACTAGGAAGCGCGTGTCTGTGAAGCCTGAAATGTATGTTCGCTGTATTCGCAAGCAGACGCGGGGCTCTGTGGTTGAAAATCCGCTTGCCAAGCAAACGAGCCAGGTTCGATTCCCACTCGGACCCGAACGATGTGGTCTGGATTCCCACTCTGACATATGATCTTTTATGATTTATCTTATTTTGCATCGTTCTCGATTTTTTGGTTACGCATAAGATGACGATTTTTCGCTCACAACCAACGACACCGACACCGACGTTGACACCGAAATTCCTGCGAAACGAGCTCTTTAACGCTATCGCGTCAATATTCTCCAAGATATTTGCAGGGGCTTGTTTATTATTCACACTCGGCTGCTGACATGAAGGCCGCGGTGGTCTTATTTTCGATAGAGGGAAAACTTTTATAGGCCTCTGCACTCTGTGATGTCAGTGTACGTTAAAGAACAAATTCAGGTGGTCGAAATTACTGGGGCCATTCATTGCCTCACAGTCATATCAAGGTTTTGACTCATAAAGCCTCCCAAACTATGAATATTATAGTATTGATTATTCCAGGCCACATGAGGGTCTCTACTCTGTGCAAAAATTAAGAAAAGTATGGCCGACAGATTTGCCCGTTCCTGCTCGTATAGATTATACCACCAAACGCTCATTTCGCGATTTGATTTTTTTCGTGCTAATATTTAATTTTAAGCAGCTCGTTTTCATGGTATCCTTTGAGTTTGTCCATTCTCGCACATTATGCTGGTACCAACATCGCTCCGCGAGTATTCTTGTAAACAATATGAATGAGTAATGCAGCGTTTGCGCTGTCGCATGGTACTTAATAAACACGGCCGTTCCAAATCGTTCATTCAGGCCGGGTTCGATCGTTTTTTCACGAAAAGGTGCTCTCAGAAACGGGGTCACGCCGTAAACGGGATGATAGTTCTGATCCTTTAGCCGCCAAGAAACCCATACATGGGGCCCATTAGTAAATCAGTATTGACTACACAGTTTTCTATTGCACTTAATGATGTTCAGGAGCTACCAAACTGCAATAATAACTACGTAGTGCTCCTCTGATTATGATAATAGTTTGCGTTAAAATACAGGGTATGCTAACGCAGACAAAGGACAGTAGTCAAGACACCACAAACGCGTCATGGAACAAGCAAATAACTGTTAAACAAGTCAAAGAAGCAGAATTGGGCAGATACGTAGGATGACAAGGAGAAGGGCTCGTCGCACTAGAATGAAAGCTCATAGTAACAGAGCTGAGAAAATCGCCACAAGACACCAATAACGCTTTGACTTCTCTCTTTTGTTTGTGTTTGCACGTCTAGTCTTTCAACATCAACACGCAACTCTAACACTGCAGTATGTAAGCGATTTTGCGGCGGCAACACGCTACAAGGGCTTATTACTGTAAGTCTAGAAGATTTTTCTTATGGACATATGCAGTGATAGGAAACACCCTTCTGCGGTGGTCTAGTGGCTAAGGTACTCGGCTGCTGACCCGCAGGTCGCGGGTTAAAATCCCGGCTGCGGCGGCTGCATTTCCGATGGAGGCGGAAATGTCGAGGCCCGTGTGCTCAGATTTGGGTGCACGTTAAAGAACCCCAGGTGGTCAAAATTTCCGGAGCCCTCCACTACGGCGTCTCTCATAATCATATGGTGGTTTTGGGACGTTAAACCCCACAAATCAATCAATCAATCAATCAATCAATCAATCAATCAATCAATCAATCAATCAATCAATCAATCAATCAATCAATCGAAACACCCTTCTGTCCTCGCTAGTGCGAGGACAAAAGGGCGCTGTTGAATCAGACGTGTAGTAATAATTTTATTTTTTTGTTATTTTATTTGGAGGTGAAGCCATCAGTCTCAGGATGATGTGTGCTGCTGCGATCTTGCACGTGTCGATGTTGGGAGTGAGTTATTTTTGTGCGTCGAGGCCAGGTTTCTCGTGGCGATCAGACACTTTGCGCACGCCGTACATCCCAGTGAACAGCCAATATGATAATAATATTCTGTGCCGATCTTAATGCAGGCGGTGCCAAGCTTACGTGACGATAATACACGTTCTCATCCATCTCGACCGTGCCTAAAGTTATAGATGGTACTCTTACGTCATCCAGGATTCTAAGGATTGAATCAACCGATGTGATCCATCAGCGTACTCGAAGACCAACGACGTGTCATTTGAAGGTGCTTGACGCTCCGTGCGAGTACCAGCTTTTAGGCGTCGAGATTGATTGAGGCTTCGCAAAACTTTCTTTAGAAAGGAAAGAAAACTGGGAGCGAACCTTTGAATCGTGGTGTTACTCAATCACTTCTCGTTTCATGTTGACACGGACAGCATTCCCGTTCCTTGGTGGTGCCGATACAGGCTGCTGGACGATATCTGGCGCTTTTCATTGATCCAACCCGCAGAACGGTAAGCGAGGTGCCTGGCTACTACGGAAATAGGTGACGAGAACATAAAAGAAAAATATGTATATCTTCCTCTTTTCTGCCGTTTCCCTACATTCAAGAGTTGCAGTAACAGACATCGTACGTAACGCGAATATGTTCTAGAAACAATAAAAACTCAGAAGAGCTGATAGGACGAATATTTTACAAGGTATGGTGCACGTGCTACAAGCTGTTCCTAAGTGTTCTTTTTTAAGGCGAAATGTTTAGGTAACTCATCAAACGTGTAAGGTGACCTTCAGTAGTGGCGAAGACTTCGGTACAAAGAATGCGAAAAAGAAAATCTTCGCACGACCACATCGCAGGTCGCCAGAATGTGTGACGTCATGATGCCACATAACGTGACGTCACGCAACGAAGCCATCATATGGCATTGTCGCTTGGTTGGCCGATGCCGGAGGCCCCGCGAGGTGCGGCAAGGGTCAGGCTGATATCGCCTTACACTTGATAATAAGTGGTGTTTTGAGGTGTAAGCCTTTAATGTCTCGTACTCGCGTCCATCAGTCCGTGTCCTGGAACGGTGCCAGCGGTGGCCTCTCCCCCTCACGCTGTCTCAGCAGTCACGCGATGGCGCAGTGACGCATAGTAACAGTTGCGCTGACGCAGAACTCCATGGCCTCTCCCCTTTACACTCTCTCACCAATCACGTGATTGCTGAGAGAGTGCAACGAAAAAGAAACAAGAAAATTGGCAGATCCCACGTACAGTGGAAATCGATGGTATGCGAAGCACGAATGAGAAAGATTGATATGTCCCTTTAAAATCAGCACAACGTTACGAGGTGGAGGTAAATGATGCCACACATGACTCCGGTGTCATGATTATCATGTTTGGATGTGTCGTTTACCTTCGTCATCTATTCACGTCAAGTGATACCAAATTTATAGTATTTGTGGAGCTTGCGAAACGGCCGCGAGCAAGCTATGAGGGTGGCATGTTGTCATGTTCTTACATGACACGCGTGTCAGGATTATCATGTTTGCACCAGTCATATAATTCGCCATCGATTGACGTCACGTAAAACCAAGTTTGGTGTATGTGCAGCTAGCAAAACGGCCGTGAGTGCATCATGAAGGACCCAATATACTCCAATGTAGCGTTGACGCTCGTGCACACTGGGCACAGCGACGCTACGTTAGCAAAACGCGAACACTTTTTAGTCTGACGCCAGGCGTGACCAGCGTGTGTCGGCGCAAAATGCGACATGCTGCATTTCGCGCCGATGCGTTACCCAGACAACACTGCACCTCCCTTTTTTTCGCGACGTCGAGACGCCGGACGCGCTGCAACGCGCATGCGTCAAAGCAACGTAGCATGGTGCGCGCCTGTGAGGACCAGCGCCTGGCGTGGCAACGCCGGCGTGACGCAACAAAATGAACGCTGGTGAACACGTGCACCGCGTCACGTCGAAATGTAATGGCACCTTGACTGCGGCATGTTGTCATGTTTTCACATGACATGCATCTCATGATTATCATGTTTGCGCCAGTCACATACCTTCGTCATCCATTGACATCACGTAATTGACATCACGTAATACCAAGGCATATATGGAGCTAGTGAAACGGCCGCGAGAGCATGATCAGAGTGTCATGTAGTCATCTTGTTACATGACACGCATGTCATGATTATCATGTTTCGATATGTCATTTACCTATGTCGTCCGCTCGCGTCGCGTCTCACTGAGTTTGGTACAAGTGAAGCTAGCGAAACGGCCGTGAGCGCATCATGAGCGTACCATGTAGTCATGTTGTTACATGACACGCTTCTCATGTTTATCATGTTTACACCAGTATCATACCTTCGTCATCAATTCACGTCCCGTAATACCAAATTTGGTATTCGGGACGCTAGCGAAACGGCCGCGAGTGCATCATGAGCGTGGCATGTTAGTCATGTTGTTACATGACACGATGTCATGATTTTCAGGTTAGGGTCTGTCACTTGTGTTTGTCATGCAATCATGCCGTACCCTACCAGTTTTGCAACATGCCATGCGAACGAAACCACTGCAAGATCTGCAGGACCATGATACGTAAATCATGACATTCGTGACATAATGTCGTGATTTTCATTTTATGACTAGTCGAATATGTTCTTCATACAGTCATGTTATGCCATACCAAGTTTGGTATTGATACGATTATCGAAACGGCCAGGAGAGCTAAAAGTCGTAGGAGGCTAACTAGATAGATAGATAGATAGATAGATATATAGATAGATAGATAAATAGATAGATAGATAGATAGATAGATAGATAGATAGATAGATAGATACGCTCAAAGTCGCCGAAGCTCGCTAAGAAATGCTTCGCATTTAAAAACATATCGCATAGTTAGTCGAATTTCCCCAGACTTCCGTCGAACACACTTTTGAATTTAGAAATTGTCCTTCACAGTTTTTACTTCCCAAAGCCACGATAAGATGGTGAGGCACGCCTCAGTTAGGGCTCCAGATATTTTGACCATCTGGTGTTCTTAAACCTGCACTGACATTGCGCAGTACGTGGGCTTCGCCTTCCATTTGTCTTAGGCAACTACATAAGGCACTTCAGGGGAGCGGGTGTGATGTCGTATGCTATCATCGATGCTTGGCGTAACGCAGGCGAAACCACGTACAAAAATAGAAAGAAAGGAAGCAAGCGACGAATAGAGACACGAAGAAAGCGGAAAAGTATTAAAATGTTAAAAATAAAAATAGATGAAATGTAGAAAAACAGAAGAAGAAAGAAAGAGTGGAGGAAAGAAAGTGAAAACTGAAGACAGACAAATAAGGCTGCCCAGCTCTGCACTTCCTTCAGACCTGACGCCACTAGTGTTAAGCTTCCTTATTGTGGTTTTGTGTTTGAAGGTATGTTTGTCTGATACTAACATCAAAATAACGCTAAATGTGTTCTGCCTTCGTGGCGTCGCACCAGCCTGGTACAAGACGAATTTCGTGAAATATTCCACGTGCTGAGTCGTTACGAGCCACGTAAAATACCATCAGTCTGTGATGACACAAGCTTATAACGCCAGCACCACGTCACTGAAGCGTCACGCAAGGATAATACACATGATGACTTCATCGCATAACGTTCTCCATGCAATACCACTTAAGGAGAAGAAAGCTTTCAATGCTTCCGATCGCCTAACGGCTACGGCCGCGGTTATTAGTCCTTTTGGCTGAACCTCCCTTTTTTTTTGGTGACGTGTACGCAGGAGACACTAATAAAATGCCATTCCAACCATTTCTTTGTAGTCATTTACATAAAGAATGGAATGGAAACCCGATTTTTTTTCAGAAGTACTTTTTACTGCATAGCTTACTTGTAAGCCAACATTGATAAATGATTTGAACTCAACTGCACAGCCAGATGCAGCACGGAGGCTTTTCGGGATAACTTCAACTAAGTAGGCAAAGTCGCACTCGTTTTCGTTAACATTACGCGTTGCTTTGTGGTGGTTCTTTTTTATGGACGGCTTACTGCTCTCCTGTAGATGAGTACCAAGTACTCGAAATGGGTAAACATTTTTTCGAGACAGTCGAACTCTGGGACGGCTTTCTGCTCCACATAGTAGAGTCATAGAGAAAGGAAAAAACAAGAGAGGACACTCCGCGAAACCTGGCCTCAGGAAATGCGTCACGACTACGTAACGAACTAGTGCTCTCACCAAACGTCAGAGGGCGCAAGCGCAAAAAAAAGACAGTTATAATCAATGCAACAGAATTATTTTCACAAAATAATAATTATACGTCTAAATCTGGTATGTTCTTTATACATAAAAACAATTTATTCAACACACCTTACGCGATTATTTTTCTTCAGCCGTACTGTCATAAACACCACCCACCCAGCGACAAGCCCATGCATGACTGACAGCGAGAAGCTTTCGCCGCTTTCGTCAACGTCGGCTGCGTCGGCGTTTTCGTGCGTGAGATAACAGGTGAGGCACGTTTTCAAGCGAAGCTTGTTGAATGACATGTTGTTGGGCTTGTTGGGTCATTTTTTCAGAAAACGGTTACACCTGCGCGAATAAGACACCATGCAACAAACATAGAAAGATGCACACACACACGTTGCGCTTCGTGTGTGCGAGTTTGTTTCTTACGTGGCGTCTCATTCACGCAGTTGTAACCTTTTTCTGAAGCTTGTAAGGACTGGGAGGTTCGCTAAAAAAATTGCCCGCAGCTTCCCTCGGGGGAACACTGAGGAGGATGCGGAGCATATAATTGGTTAACGGGGTGTTAAAGTGCGACTTACTTGGGTCGATGGCTAAATTGGTTAACGTGGTTGTGAAATGGGGTGTTAAATTGCGACTTACTTGGGTCGATGGCTAAATTGGTTAACGTGGTTGTAGGAGGGGGTGTTAAATGAGTGAACACGTACACACGTATGCGAAAGGGCGGCGCTGGTCGAAGGGACGTCGATCATTCTGTTTGTGGATTCGTTGGCATTCATTTCACGGCGACCTTGGACGTCGACGCGCCGTACAAACCAACGGACGAGCGGCAACTGAGCGAGCGAGCGCCGACCTTGAGTATATATACAGCGCGACGGCGCATGCGCTGTCAGCTGTCGAATGTTCTCGAAGGAGAAGCGCGCGCGCGGCACAGATGGCGACGGCGCGACGGCGCATGCGCTGTCAGCTGTCGAATGTTCTCGAAGGAGAAGCGCGCGCGGCACAGATGCTGGGCGACGGCGCGACGGCGCATGCGCGCGCGTCAGCTGTCGAATGTTCGAGAAGCGGTGCGGACGACGCGGACGGCGCACTACAAGGCGCGAGTATAAGATGCTTCCGCATCTAAAAGAAAGTTTGTGGCTCTATGCGGCGGCTAGACGGGAACATTCTGCAACGTATGCAGTATAGCAAAGGCGGCACGGCGTCAAGCCGAGGCGACGCGTGCTGCGTCTGCCACGGACGCGAGCGTCTGTGCGCTGAGCATAGACTCGGTGGCTCGGTGCAAAATATTGAGAAGCGTTCGCTGGGCCTCGCATGCTTCACGACGCGTTTCCCGAAGGCTCGGAACACGAATAATTCTTGGTGTGCCGGAGGCAAATCTGGACTAGCCAAGTGGCCATCATCTTCGTTTCTTCGCTAGCCTTGTGCCACTAGTGCAAGCTGCTCACAAATTTTTTGACGTTTCCAATATAATTTTACCGCACAAATTTCAACGACGATTTTTCTTCCCAATGTGCTGCTGATACTGCGTACGTATGAAGGTGTTCTAAAGTTCCCAGGCCGCGATACCATTGCATTACAAGGAATAGCGGCCTGGAAACTTCTGAAGATCTTTGTACGTGGTCTTGACGTATATCTTTGTAAGTCAGAGTTTTATGGGTCAGAGATGTATCACTGGTTTTGTATTGTGCATCGATTAGCTAATTATTAAAAGGGGTTTGTTGGTACACTTATGACGTGCAGATACCTTTTTCGTAATTTGACAGCGAAACATTCACTTACTAACATTTTCAGACCGCGCTGATGCCATGCCGTCCGGCGGTCCAAGCTACGGCAGCTACTGCTTTGTATCGTGGTTCTTCAACAATGGCAGAACCCACAAGAAGCCTGGGACGAGTTTCTTCCGCATACCACGGGACGGCAGGTGTGTTAAAGCTTTTGTATGGTTTGCATGTCTTTAGGCTTACTGTTCGTACTTGCTCAGTGAACGTAACAATAAAAAATCACTATTCAAGCACTTCCCCTTTCAGCTGATAGTTCATTGCCAATGCAGGATGAAAGCATGGATGCAGTATGCTAGACGCGATGATCTCCTGAGTAAGCCGGCCAGCCTATTGTACGCAACGTACAGGGTTTGTAGCGACCATTTTACTGCTCAAAGTTTCATGGACCCTGGGCACACAAGGCTTACAAGAATGGCTGTTCCCAGTGTGCAACCAGCTGCACCATGTAAGTGATTGACTGAAACTCAAATATGTGAAATAGCAGCCACTTGTATTTAATCATTGGCGACAGTTAACCGCGAAGATCTTTGTAGCCGATGGAGAAACCTCACTATAGAAGTAACACTTGGAAAGTCTTAAATTTTGTGAATTGTGGGCTCTTACCTTCCTAACAGCAGCTTTACATTTCTGTCGTTTTTTGATGCTCTTGACCAGTGCAACTTTTTTTGAAAGACTTTAAAGGGCTATTTCACGTTATCTTCAATCCTGAGTGCACATGTACATATACCTTTCATCGGTGAAAGCTGGCACTGTTGATAATTCCAAAAATCACAAATTACTTGTTTCCTAGTTGGTGCCTTCTCTTTTCTTCCACGTTCGACCAATTTATGCGTTTGAAAGAGCTGTTTAAGTTTCCCCATGCTACAAGCTTTGTAACTTGTACCAACTGCACATATATGCACGTTCTCTGAGCGTCGCTTCAAATAGTGACTTTGACATGACTGCAGAAGCTGCACTGCAAGGTGCGGATGAGCTTCAGTTTGTGTTATTTTAAGCCTCTTACTGACACATTGTCGTAATTTCATTTCTTCAGGACCTGCGGTAGAGGCTTCAAAAAGCGGCTTCCACACATTGAGGTGCCCTGATGAGCAGGGTGCGTTCAGTGTCGCGATTTCTTTTTTTTTTACCCAAATTGACTGTTGACCAAACCTCTGCACGTAGCAGCTCCCTTGTAGCTGGTGAAAGAAATTCTGCTGACTTCGTCTTGCCGGAGAAAACCTTAACCAGTCGTTCAGCTGTCACAAAAGGAACTTGTGTGACCGGTAAGTTGTATGTTCACTTCAACACCAGAATGGATTGATATAGAGACTTCCGCAGGCCGCTCGCAAGATTGTTCCGACAGCACTGTCCGAGGCACTGAACAAGCTTCACCAGACCCTCCAGAAGACGTCTCTGCCAACAGTACCACGCCTGAGTGCCCTAGAGAAATCGGTGACTATGCTTTTATTGCAGCTGTTTTTAATGTGCTATTTTATGTTTAGGACATTCTGAAAAAGCTATCCTCAAAAGGACACTATGTGCGCACTTACAAAATGTAAGTTGGGCTCTCAGTGATTTTCATTTTTTTGTGCATTGTCAACATTGTGAATGGTTTGTTTTTAGGTAGTGGAGTCGAAAACTTTGCATCACAGAAAGTTGTGCACCTTGGGTCTGAAAGAGCGAGGAAAGTGCTCGTATGGGATTAGTTGTTCTTCGCTTTTACATCCATTTTTTGTTTATTGCAGTGCGTTCCTGTGTGTCAGCGACAATGTCTCCATCAATGAAGTACAAGCAAATCATTAAACATCTGCAAGCCAAAGTAGCAGCACAGCGGACCCACTAGTATTTCACAATGCTCAAAGCATACCACGTCCCCAGCAAACTTTTTGGGAATCTCATTGTGCCATCAGAAGCAGCTTTTGCATATGTACAACTTGAATCTCACTTTCTTGCCATGATTGAGGTCACTGCACATCACCTGAAAGTGTGCAATGTTTTGTATCACCATCTGTCAAGTGTTGGCGATTTTCATTTCTGCTCTGCTGGGTGTCGCGCGAAGTTTCTGAAAATGTTTTGCCGGGTTCATTTATGTTGGCATGTGCGTTTTGTGAACCGAAACATAGATAGGGTTACGTTCCAGTCTTCAATCTCAGGCATACAGCTTGACAAGTTCAAAGGTTAGCAATTAGCGGCGGGTTTACACTAAAGTATTCGAGTTGAGTCGAATCCTGCAATAGCTTTGTTATGTTATTACTTCGTTACAGCAGACTTCATTATGGTCTTATATGCTTATATTCAGTTCAACTGGACTAACCACTCCTTCGTTGCATACATTGTTTAGGTTACCCGCTATGAGGAGTAGGGACACTGTGTATTCGCTCGAAGTGATTTGCATAACCTTAAAAAGAATGTTGGGTATCCTGTCTGTATTTTTGTAGCAAATGCGGGAGAACTGTACACTTTACTGTGGGTCGCTTGGTCACTGTGTAGGCTTTATCTCTCCAGCTCAAGTAATATATCGATAACGAAACCGCTTGTTGAAATGTCTTCGAACGGGTAAGGAACACAGTATGAAGTGGGCACGGTTCACGTTATCACGCTTTTCGTATTTTAGCTTCTCATCAACCTCCTAATCTCGCCCATCAAAATTTTCAAAAGGATACCCAAACTTGTAGCGTTTGATGGGGCTGCGGACGCTGCCATTTTATTTTTATATAGCTTGTGAGTGATAACGTACGATGTAGAGCCTTTGTGAAAAATAATGAGCCAAAGCGGTTTCCTTCTGCTATTTATTAGCTCAATAATACCGCTCTCGTAGCACCAATTAAGGTGCACAATTCTGGATAAGTGATGACTACAATCTATTTTAGCTCGCAAGCGTCACAGCAACACCCAGACGCAAATCACTTGGGATCTTAAGTTTTTGATGAAGGCGACGCATAAGAAGAGCCACAAGACCTGCCAGTGTTGTAGCATAAAGTTTGTCTTTCACGTAGTGAGCAAGCTGCAAAGCCCTACCTTTCTGAGGACAAGCAGGCATCAAGTCTGCTTTTTTTTCATTTTGGACTAGCTGTTCTTAAGCACAGCCAGCACACTGCACCTTTGCCTTTCTGCTATATTGTGTCGTGTGGTTTTTGTGCGCTTTTTTTTCTATGCATTATTTCGGTTAACCCCAGGCGTGATTCGCGACTTCATTGCTGTGTATATGTCACTTCTTTTTTCTTCATCAGCATTGTGCGCTGTGTTTTTGCCATAGATCCTTAGTTACCCACTGGCCCGGTGTGTCATACTTCACCAGCTTCTCGGCTTCTGCCAACTCTAGCGATGTGTGCGTTGTCTGTGTTCCCTCTGTATTTGTTACAATTTATTTGTAAAGCGAGATGCATTTGTTGTCTACCTTTGTCATATTGTGCTTTTTATATTCTCAGACTCTACCTTGCCTTTGAATAAAACATTGCGGATACTCTGCCTCTTTGACTGATATACATTGATCACTTGTTCCAAAAGAAAAACACAAGCGCGATGAATAAAATCGTAGTGAATTATCATTACCTGCATCTCTTTTTATTGTAACTTAATCGAAATAAAAATTACGTCACGACCAATTCGCACGAACCACTGAACAAAACAAAACAGGGAATCGCTAAATCAAAACGACCTACAAAAACTATCCATTTGGGCGATGAAAAGTGGTCTGAAATCATGAACTTTCGTCATAGCCAAACGTCGGTTACGCAAAGTAATTCAAAATTTGCGCCAGTGAAACCGAAACAGGAAGCGCACGCCACTTGCTCTCACCAACCACCAGGTGTGCTAGGGTTGATTGGGCCGCTGGGGTCTACGGGAGTGTCCACTCTTAACCTTTTTCTTATTTCCCTATGGTAGAGTACCACGTACTATAAATCGTCTACCACTATTTTTCTAAACAACAATTCTGGGGTTAGTTTTAAAGCTTAGTCAACCGACAAAGCATTTTTCCCTCCTATAGGGGAGTACATAGTACTCTAAATCGTCAGACATTTGTTTTAAACACAGTTCTGGTGTAATGTGTCATCGTACGTAGTGTTTCTGTGTCTTCAAACTGGGATAGCTTGTTGCTTTCCCGTAGTAGAGTATGGTGTCAATTTTAAATGCGAAGCATTTTTTAGCGAACTTCGGGGACTTTGAGCGTATCTATCTATCTATCTATCTATCTATCTATCTATCTATCTATCTATCTATCTATCTATCTATCTATCTAGCCGCTAGAGTTTGGGTGCTCTCGTGGTCAACCCCTTAACTTGGCGTGAACCAAAATTAGCATGGCAGGGTAAGATGGCTTGACGAGTATGACGCGCTCGTCAGAACATGAAAAATGTCACCTTTCCGTCGTGTACGTCATCAAACGCTTCCCGCCAGACAGTGGTACACACCCACGGGCGGGAATTTGCCACTGGTATGTGGGTGTGTGCCACAGGTGATTGACAGTATCTACACAGGAACGACGAGAACACAGATGGGCAATTTCAGCGCATGAGTGCCAAGGAATACCCGACATTGGTAGCGTGGACCCAACGAAAGCATAGAATAAATGTCAGTGTTAAGAAAAACCAGACATAGGCAGCGTTGACTCCCCGACTAATGCAAATAAGAAACTTCAGGGTTCCAGGAGGAATCGAACCCAAGCATTTTGCGCGATAGTCAAGTATTCTACCACAGAGCTACACCAGGTCTAGGAACTACTTTACAAATAGACGCTAATCTTCGTGAAACGGCAATAGTGGTTGCAGTGATGCCTACCCAATTTTATAAATATTACATTTGTACTCCTTTTATACAGCCATTACGTCGGGTTAACGTCAATAGTAGTTAGGTGCCATGCGCTGAAGTTGATTTATGCAGCAGTGTCTCGGGCCAGCATCTTCGCGAGCATCAGCGCTTCATATCAGCTTTTGTTGTTGCCAATATGCATGTTCCAGTTGGCATCTTTGTGCAAGGGCAAATTGGTTATATTAACAACATCAACTCTTCAACATATGTCTGTGCGTGCAACATTTGTGCATATATTTAGCGTCATTTTATGACGTGTCGTTAAAAAAATCGAAACCCGGTCGTCTTCCTTGCGCATGCTTCGCATAACGTCGATTCCCAAGTATGTGGGATCAGCCGAATGTTTTATAAAAGAGAACACGGGAGCGCGTGGCCTGCACGCTCCGGCGGCTGCTGGCAGCGCGTTAAAGCGGAAGCGAGACCTCTTTTCGCGTTATCTCGTGGTGAGCAAAACAACGATTAGTTGCTGATATAAACCTAGCAGCAAGATTGCAACCCCCTCCCCTTTAAAGGCGATGACCGGCTCTTGTGTAATCGCCTTGAAAGGGAAGGGGGTCGCCATCTTGCCGCTGGTTCTTTATCAGCAATGAATGGTTGTTTTGCTCGTAGATGACGCGAGAAGAGAATGTCGTTGCTATCGCTTCCGCTTGAACGCAGTGCCAGCAGCTGCCGGAGCACGCAGGCCACGCGCTCCCGTGTTCCCTTTCATAAAAAAAATGACATTGTACATCGTACTCTAAAGCGTTTTTAGGGGCGAAGCTCCTTAAAGCGGCACCCGTTCGTCCCTCGTCAAAGTCGTAGTGCGTAACCAGTCTTACGCTTTGACCTGCAAGGTGGTGCTGATGGGAGATTCCTCCTATGCGTTGTTGAACAACAAAAAATTCGCAGCGTGCGCGTTAACTAAAGGTCGAATTCTCCTCTCTCTCATTCCCGATTTGCAGCCGTTGACAAGTACATTGAGCACTATCTGACAAGAAAGGGTTTTTTGGATATACTTCCTGGGCGTAATCTCCTTGGTTTTAGAAACGTTTAGCGAGCATTGTGCTGCAGTGCCATGAATACAGTGAACTAGTATATACCATGAAATCGAGGTGGTTAAAGGTGGGAAGTAGACCTGAAGCGCAAGCCGTAAGCAAGTGTGCGTGTGTCACCTCTCGTTTAGACCTTGGAATGTCTGCTGGATGGCGGTGCTTCAATATGCGGGATATACGATGAAAAGATGCGAGATGATGGTACTTGGAGTGTTAACTAGATGGACGAACGGATACACAGACAGTTGCATGGACGGACGCACGGATGGCTGCATGGATGGATGAACGCATGGACGGATGCAGGGGCAGATGCATGGACGAACGCAGGGACGGACGCACGGATGGACGTGTGGACACACGAACTGACGCACGCACAGACGGGCGGATGGACGCATGGACGGTCACACACACGGAGGCATGGACGGACGGAAGCAAGAACGAATGGACGGACGGATGCTTCGCCCCACTCTCCATCATTCACCTTGTGGATATGCTGCCATTTTTTTCTAAACACGGAAAGTCAATAGGGACGAGCAAGGGAGGTCACACAGCTTTCACATGATAGGGTATAGCCCCGCCACGGTGGTCTAGTGGCTAAGGTACTCGGCTGCTGACCCGCAGGTCGCGGGTTCGAATCCCGACTGTGGCGGCTGCATTTCCGATGGAGGCGGATATGTTGTAGGCCCGTGTACTCTGATTGGGGTGCACGTTAAAGAACCCCAGGTGGTCAAAATTTCCGGAGCCCTCCACTACGGCGTCTCTCATAATCAAATGATGGTTTTGGGACGTCAAACGCCACATAAAAAATAAATGATAGGGTATATATTTTACTCTAAATGGTGCCGCGATTGTGAACTCAATGATCGACACGCGGTCAGGGATAGCTTGAGGCCCCACTGTCGTCGGTTGCATAGTCCTCGGAGCTGTTCTATCTCGGAGTAAGCGGGGTGTGGGTTGGAGCCTCTGATAAGGTCACAATAAGACGCCATCACCACGTCACAAGACGTCACACAACGTGACTTTACCTGATGTCGTCATCGCATGACGTCGTCCCAGGGGCACTGCCAAACCACGTGAGCTGCAGAAAGCTTTGAATGCTTCCGATACCGGAAATAGCGCAAAAACACTTTGGTTGAAGAAAGTGTTGAGGGGGGAGGGGGTCAATGCAATCGGCCAACAAGAAAAAACTATTTTCGCCTGTGAGTTGGTTTAAGCAAAACTATAACAGACCGTGTGACTCTCTGTCTTCGCTGTGCACACAATCAGCACTCTGAAAGTAACGCTTGAACTTTAAGTAGCAGTATGACATAACAAAGTAGGATCGTCAACGTTCGTGCACAACGTGGCGGACCTCCCTAGTAGCGGACCGAGACTCAGTGATAAGTAGTAGTCGTAATAGACTTTTATTCAGTCACAATTTACAGGCCGAGTGATAATAATAATAAATAACCCTGGCCGTCCAGAGTGTCCGCGAACGGCCAACCAAGCTCAACTTGGCGGTCCCTACGTGGGGTTAGCCGGGTGGCGCGGGTTTCTAACCATCATCAACATCATCATTCGAGGTTTAAAGTCCCAAAACTGTGGTATGATTATGAGAGATGCCGTAGCGGAGGGCTCCGGATATTTCAACCACTGGGGGGTTCTTTAACGTGCACTGAGTGAACGTCAATCAAACATTTTCGCTTCCGTCGAAAATGCAGCCGCTGCAGCAAGGATTCGATCCCGCGACCTTGGGGTTAGCAGTCGTGCGCCATAACTACTAGATCACCATGGCGGGGCTCCTGCACAATGTAGCAGACCTTCGTTGTAGTGGACCGGAACACAGTGTTGTTGCGTAACGTATTCAGATGGTGTGGAGGCTCGCAGAAAGGGATCCCGGAGTAGCGACAACGTCAACGATGTGAAATAATAGTTACGCTTTACGCAACGGCATGAATGAACTCGCTACTCTACTCCAGTTCCGATTTTCTGAGCGGCCTTGGAGAACACGACGAGTGCAAGGTGCATGTTACACGAAGCAGCTCTGCTTTGTCGGTGGGGCGTGTGCAGGCTAACGTGCTCTTTTCCTGCCCCAACACTAGGAACCTTCTTGCTGCACGCAACGTTAGTCTTGGTCAAGACAGCTATACTCGTCAAGTTGAGTCACGCCAGGAGTTTCTCTAGCGTGCAGTGCTGCCATTTGCCACAGGAAATATATATACATGCCGGTTCTTTTTTTAGTAGCGTCACTAAGGCTGTACTCGTCGGCATACTTGCATATTTGGCCGTTGGCTTGCTGTTCTATAGTCTCTAGAGTAAATGAAAAAAAAAAGAGAATTATGTTTTTCACCAACAAGTTTATTTTTCATGTAGTCGGAGTGCTTTGCGTGATATTGTTCCATAACAATATCGTATAATTGCAGACATACAGAAACATGCGCTCTTCAACAGGGAGCTCATTACAGAGTGGCCATTTTCGCATCGTTAAGAAAACGTTGCTTCAATAGCATCGATTTTAATTAGAAGAATAATGTGCAAATCATATCACTCCTATAATAAAAGATAGTTACTTTGGTGCCCTTTGCGGTACCGTTAAGGGCTGACAAACGTAGAAATGCGTGGAACCAATCGGGGTGGCTGACTGCTGTCCCATAGTTGAGTACGAAGTACTCGCAATAGTTACACACTTTTTCCAAACACACTGTTATTTCGAGAGTCGAAACAATAAAAGCGATCACGAGAGGGGACAACTTTGAGGGGCGAAGCTCCTTGGGGTGTGGGACGTGCCCTCCTCTGTAGTAGTAGTTACTACAGAGGACTACATGACACGCATCTCATGATTATCATATTTTCACCAGTCACATACCTTCGTAATCCATTCACGTACCGTGATACCAAATTTGGCATGACGCTAGCTAAACGGCTGCGAGTGCATCATGAGCATGGAACGTAGTCATGTTGTTACATGACACGCATGTCATGATTTCATGTTAGGGTCTGTCGCTTGTGTTCGCCATGCAATCATGTCATACCATACTTGTTTTGCGACACGTAATGTGAACGAAACCACCGCAAGAGCGGCAGGACCATGAAACGTAAATCATGGCATACATGACATACATGTCATGATTTTCATGTATGCTCTTCACACAGTCCTGTTATGCCATACCAAGTTTGGTATCGATACCAATATCGACATGGCCAGGAGAGCTAAAAGTTGTAGGCAGCTTGATAGATAGAGAGATAGATAGATAGATAGATAGATAGATAGATAGATAGATAGATAGATAGATAGATAGATAGATAGGCCCAAAGTCACCGAAGTTCGCTAAGAAATGCTTCGCATTTGAAATTGAGAACATCATGATTTTAGTTGGCTACCTTAAGTTATGATAAACTGTTCGCAGTAACGTTAAATTACCCCTGAAACTGTCTGCTGAATATAACTGAAAATAAAATGTTGGCGAGTTTTACTGCCTCGAAATCTTTTCATTCATTACATACTGTGCATCACAGAGGACTCGCCCCCCTCCTCATTATGATATCGCTGCTTATTGCAGAAATACTTGATGATGATGATGATGATGATTCCACAGCCATGGCTCGTACCCACTCAAGGGGATTGGCCAAGAATTGCTGCTGTCGTGATAATTATCTTCGCCATTATCAATGCACCAGCGATATAGAAGCAAAAATAGAGCGAGCATTTTTTGTGCGCAACCACATATTCAATATTTTCAAGCGAGAGGATCGAAGCAATGCCCATTGTTGCGCTTGCGTCGCTTTAAACCCGACTAGCTGAGGCAGTGACTGGTACAAAAGAGAAAGATAACATCCTTAGGCAAAAAAACAACTACAAAAAACCTAGTTATGCCTTTCGGCTTTCAACAACAACAACAAAAAAAAACAAGCATTGAACGTTTCGTCCCATATGCCAGGCTTCCCAAGAGTGTCTATCATTTTTCATATAGTGAGGTTCTCAATACCGGTTGGGTTCTCGATAAGTCAACATTTCTTTCGAGCTGTAACATTAAAGCATCAGGACGACCAATTTTCAGTTTCTTTAGTTTAATTGAAAGCCCTCGATGGAAGGATAATGGGAACGTTCTTATCTTGCTTTTTTCGATGATAAAAAATAAAAAATAGTGCCCCCACATCCCCGAAGGGAATCGAGGAAATGAGAATGAATTTCTTGCTCCGAGAGAGGGTACCGTTGGCGTCAGACATTCATATTTATCGAGTTCTCCGATCGCCTTGAGTGGCGCCCAGCCAGCGAATGGTCGAGAGCGAGGTGCGATCGACCGGCAGATTGGGGCGAACGACGAGAGTGAACGACGAAAGAAGGAGAGGCGAAACACTGCACCTACCCTCTCCTACACTCTCTTGCACCACACGCTCCGGTTGCTAGGGGCGAGGGTAAGCGCGAGCGCCTGCAGCTGTTGCTATGAGAGAGGGAATGAGAGCGGAGAAATAGCACCTGCCGGCACGTGGACGCCGCCGCGGGCGCCGTGGACAACGCCGGATGCCTGACATAGCTCGACTCATAAATGCATTCGCATTAAAGAAAAGAGGTAGAGAAAGGCTCATTTCTTCGTAGCTGTGGTATATTTTCTTGGGAAAATGTAGCAACGCAGAGAAATGAACGGCCTGTTGCTAAAACGTTTAATGCACTCATGTGCAGCGCTGAAAGAGAATGAAACAAGGAGAATGTCGATGCAGAGGAGGGAGAACATCGTCTGTTCGTGCAATGGGAAATTATTGGGATGTAACCTGTGATAAATTTTACAGAACTTCATCACACGTTATTTTTGAAGTCGCCCTGTATTGCTAACATCGTGAGCGACTGGATTGGTAGGGTTTATTTGGTAAGAACAGGTATAGCCCGTAAGACGTTTTTATGAATTTTGAGGAACATGAAGCAGAGCTCTAGGTGAGCAAAAACAAAAAGTCTCAAACGCGCGTGAAGCCACACGCACAGCGTCATGCCAGATGACGGGTTTGACGCCCTGTCACTTGAAGAAAATAAAAATCTCACATTCGCAAGCTCGGCATCGCCCATGGTTTTTAATAAGGTTGGAACTGGTGTTTGGGTCGTTGAGTGGGAGCGACCAAGCAGGACCAAGCGAGCACTCCAAAAAGCGGCAGGAAAAGGCTTCGAAAAAGAAAGTATATTCATAGAGGCGCGGTGGGAGCGTTGTCGGTTTTGACGATGATTAATGAGAGCAAAATGGCTGGTCTCGAAATACACATGCAATTTAGACACGTCCCTATAGAGGACGCCCTATAATTCAGAGCACTATTTAGAACTTTGCTTTATTGCAATATGTAAAAAAGAGAGAGTAATAACAAAAAATACGGTAATTGGAAATGTGAGCATGTTTTAAGAATTGAACGGATTTACAGGCAATAAACTTTATTGAGATTCTCAGGGACCCGCCAGGGAGAAGGGATCTCCCAGTCCACCGCCAGATGCTCCAATGTCAGAATCGGGAGGACATGCCTCTCCACTCTTTGACGGGCCCTTTGGAAGGCTGTTGACAGGATCTTTAGTGCTGTACTTGAAATGGCCTCTTTGAAGTCTTGTTCGTTAGCGAGGGACTTATCTAGTAACTCAGAACACTGCCACGACACATCAGCTAGAGTGCTAAACACCTAGAAATCCGGGCCCTGTAAATCAGTTCACATGTTGATCCTATTCGGGGAACTTCACGAGGAATGAAACCTTTTCTGAAGCATTACTAGCGGGAATGCCTGAGATCTAGATAATTTGATATTGCGTCTCTATCATCACAATTAGCTGCATAATGAAGCCGATATTACAAAACTGTTTGTACGTTGTCGTCAGGTTGTCGAATTTTTTATAACCTACAAAGCCCCCCCTTCCCCTTGATTTAGGGCCATGCCTTACCCCCCCCCCTCTGGTCCCGCATTTTTTTTTCTCGCCATGCCAGATGGAGAACAAAATGACGCTGAACCATATCTACCAACCCGGTCCCACCTTTAGATGAAAAAGATTAGGCAGACCACGTTTCACCCTTAATTTCCGTGCCATCTGAATGATTGAAGTGGCAGAGTTCTTTCTACTAAATGTTGTAGGAAGCTTTACCCTAAAAGACGTTGAAGCGACGCGCAAGGAATCCGTCGGATACACCAACACCAGATTCCTGTCTAGGTTTTATAGCATGAAACTCCATGGCGTAGACATGCGATCATTTAATACCCTGCATCGCCAGGGCAACCGCCACATGGTCTGTCACATTGGTGGTGACAGCGAAGTTAATAAACTACTCATATTAGATGCGTTCTATTCTGTCTTGAAGTGAAGCAGTGACGCGATGAATTGCGGTTTAGGCTATGAGCCAAAATTGACGCCGCCCCTCAATTCTTAGGGACTCGTTCACATCTGTGGCTCTCGGATGTCTGGCGAAAAAAAAAATGCCCAAAAACGTTCGAGCGCACTCAAGTCACGAGTCATAAATTTTTGGTGGGAATGTGAGTGCAGTTTCTCGAGCCTCAATTTCACCATCTCGCAAACGCAAAATCGAGTGGCAAGCCATAGCTCCGGAATATAGCTTCACCAGTGTAAGGTAGCATACTGGACCTCCTGGGCTTGTTAACATTCCTGCCTCTCCTCTCTCTCTCTCCTTTTCAACATTTTCTGGGGTGAAGCATGACCATTTGCAACCATGCACGACTGCGGTCGTTTTGCGACACCAAGTGCGCTATAGAATGTTTGCGCGAAAATTTATGGCTTGGTCTCTAAGGGCCACCGATTTGAGAAAGGCCTTATTCGACACATTGTATTTCAAATCCGTTTTGTTTTGAGTAAAACCGTTGTCTGGCGGGGCGTCTACAACATTTAGTCAAAGTTGTGGTGAGCAGCAATTTTTGTAATTTTCGTACATAGATGAATAATAATAATAATAATAATAATAATAATAATAATAATAATAATAATAATAATAATAATAATAATAATAATAATAATAATAATAATAATAATAATAATAATAATAATAATAATAATAATAATAATAATAATAATAATAATCTTTGTTGTTGTTGTTGTATAAACATCGAAATTGCCAGAAATAGCGAGTTGTCTTCAGAAACAAGTGGTACAGTAGATGGTTCTTTCAGAAAACAGGACAACAAAAGAGATTATACGGTTTGCTTAACGTGAACGTAAAAAGTGTTTGCCCCCGCCTTTGCAATGTTAGCCAAAGCACTTGGTTAAACAGATTGTGTAAATTAGTTTGTAAAGTTAGAAATTAACTGTGGGCCTAACGTCGACGTGCGGCAAAATCAACATGGCGCAGCAAAATTTTGACCGCCGAATCTGCATAGAATACCGGCGAGAAACTCTAAGTCAGCAAACTAGCGTACTTAGGTTAAGGGTAGCTCTATGTAACTGCACCATTCAACATCTCAACGATATCACGAAATGGTAAACGTTCAAGCAGCAGCTGATTTTACGCTTCAAGAGTTCAACAGCATTGTGTGTCCGAACTATATAGTTACCTAATATGAAAAGAAAGCTACCGCTAACTTAACGGCGTGCCCTTGCTGATTTCTCAATACGTCATCGTAAGAAGAAGGTATGCAAGTAAAAGTTTGACTGAACGTAGTCTAGGTTAATTTCAATTTGCACTTACATTAAAATGGAAGTGAAGGTCGCGGGGTTAACCTGATTACGAGAGGTGGTGCGCTGTTCAGTATACCGTCCACGATATTTTACGTCAGCTTTGCATTTAAACACTGCAATTTAAAAAAAAAATGTGAACGAATAATAGGATTAATTAAAACCAAGATTGACAATAAATTTTTGAACTCACTCCGTGTTCCCCATCAGATTAACAGTGAAATAAAGTGCGCTAATGGTTGCTGTGGCTGGTGCTTATTCATGTTGTGTCACTTATTGTTGTGTCATGTTGTGTCACTTAGTTATCTGAATAACAAGAAAAATGTAGTAAAATCGACCTCGCAAGAAGTCCATACGCTAGCTAATACATAAATCCTTTACACTTTGCGACAAAAAAGTTCTGCTAAAATAGCCTAGGAGGCGAATTGGCCGTATTTTTTTTGTGAGGGAAACAGTTATTTTTTTTTTGCTATTGGCACACCACCTTCACTGATATGTCCAGCGTCTTCATTAACTTAACTGTTCTACAATTGGTTTCGTACAGCGTAAGAACTAAGGTGCGAGTACGAGTCCTAAAACATTGAATCACAGACTCACAAGGAAGTTGGAGCATGTTACATGATTAAACATATTTTGTTTAGTTATCAAAGTAAGCAAACATTTTGTGCGCTCAATCACTTTTGTTGTTGTGATGCCATAGTACACGTGAACACGCTTCTATATTGCACTCGTCCACGCAAAATCTAACACATAAACAGTAGTATAAATTCTTGTCTAGCATTGATGCTAATGATTACGGTAACTTAGCACCCGATTGGCAGCGGGTGTCTCGGGTGGCATCACTGTGTCCCATAACTGATGAGACATACTTGCAGAACCTATACAGCCTGCTGAAAAAGGATCGCCAGAGAGGACGTTTTTGTTAGTACTGTGAAACTCGTGTGTGAAGGCTCAACGTCCTGCTGCGCCATCTGACTTTGTTCGTGTTGTAAGACGCCGTTAAGTCGCGCGTAGCTTGCAAAACGGTCAGGACACAATCGAGACCGAATATATCTTGTTAGAGCGCAGTGCGCCAACATGGGAGTGTGATTACGTAGCAACGTTGTCAAGTCGACCGACTGGCAACGAACTCTTTGGTGACTTGCGACACGGAGACTAATAAGTCATGCGTTCTTAAACAGCCACGTGTTTTACGTATGGAGAGAAGTCGTTGCAGTAATAAGTGATAGTCATAGATCATATAGCTCACGTATATGGGATGGTGGCCTTAATAATAAATATTCACGGTATATATATATATATATATATATATATATATATATATATATATATATATATATCGTAGGTTTGATTCCTGCTCACAGTTGGTAATTTTTTCATCCACTTTTCTTTCTTCTTATTTACATTCCTTGGCATTAATGTCTGTTATATCTCATTAATATTGTGTTAAAACACGGAAAAACGAGCCCTTAGGTATACACTTCTTTCCCTTATTATATATATATGTATATATTGTAAGATGACGTCCAGTACCCTCAAGACTCTTCTTTATTGTCTCGAGTATGTGCCCCACAACCTAAACTGGAATGGTGATGATGAGTATGTACAGATGAAAAGATGGAACGAGTAATGATGCTCACACTTATTTTCCCCGCGCACTTGAGCGGCCGGCCCGGCCGAGACTTAGGCGGGAAAGGTACGGCGAACAAAGGGTTTAAGGCGTGAAACGTGAACTATCTCGGATGCATGGTAACGATGGTCCGAGGAACCCTCGACGGGAGTGACAAGGTAATTGACAGGTGATGTTCGTTCACTAACAACCTAAGGTCCGAGAAAGCGTGACTGAAACTTTTCACACAATCCGGGTGTACGAACAGGCGTCCGAAGTAGTACTTCATCTCCAGGACGGAAGGTGACGTCTCGACGAAAGCTGTCATAGCGTTGCTTGCGGTCTAATTGACCGCAGTTGCGAGAGGTACTGGGATGGGTACCCAGCACCTTTACCACTTGTAAGATGGCGTCCAGTACCCTCAAGACTCTTCTTTATTGTCTCGAGTATGTGCCCCACAACCTAAACTGTAATGGTGATGATGAGTAAGTACAGATGAAAAGATGGAACGAGTAATGATGCTCACAATATATATATATATATATATATATATATATATATATATATATATATATATATATATATATATATATATATATATATATATATATATATATATATATATATATATATATATAGTTTCCTTTTCGAAGAGTGCTAGCTTAATACAAGAAGGTAGATGTATGGGCTGGGCCGTGGAATTCATCGTCCCCCCCCCTCACACACACGCGCGCGCGCGCGCGATATAGTGTTAATAAACTGGTAAGTGTTCTGTGGTGTCACTAGATCAAGCCCCTCTGAGAAATACGAAAAAAAAGCAAGCGCCTGACGCTAATAATTTTAGACGTCGAAACGATAAGCATTGAAAGTAAATATTTGTAGTTTACGAAATTAGCAATGCTGAGCTCACACTTGAGATGGTACTGTGCTTTCGCTTTCCTCTTCATTAGTAGCACTCATAAAGTCGACCTTATACACATTGAAATCACGTAAACGCAGTTTTTTTAAGGCGGGCCGCAGAGAACTAATTTGGTTGAATGAGAGTCCGTAATAAGATCACGACAGCTAATCTGCTTTTGCGATCGACTATGTTGTCTCTCATTTTCTCTTCTGCGATGAGTAGTTGACGTTCATTCCTGCGCGCTTGTATCAGCATTCTTGAGGGCTGGAGTAGACTAGGATACAAATAACTAATAACGCGCTTCTTGTGGGCGCACTGAGTGCTCTTGGCCTGCACGTGACACTTACGTAAATATGAATTTCATGCGCCCTCTTAGAAGGTCGCAGAAATGTAGGACGCTACGTGATCGTATCACGAAGAAGATTGTATCGTGCCCGAGAGTGCTTCCTTAAGTGCGTAACAATTTATTCAACGGATACCATAATGCACGTGCCAGGGCAATCGCTAATAAGGTAATGCGGATCAAGAAAGTTTGAGAATCTGGGTGATGCTCGACCTTCTGCTTTTGGTGCCAGAGTGTCTACACCTAATGCAAGTTTTATTACTTATACTTCCACATTCGCCAGTTGGCACAGTATTTCAGTTTGTCATCCTATTCGTCATCGTAAACAAAATCAACGTTGTATTTGTTCACAGCATGGTCGCAGTTTGTAGTTTTCGTAAATTGACTTAGATGGCGTCACATTTGAAGATATTTAGCGTTATTCACACAGTTGTCTGAGCAAGTAAAGGTGCTGGGAGAGGAGTTAGTTGGTATGACTTCATAACTATTTGCGCTACCACGAACTTACGAATTATTATTAGTGGAGCGAAGCAGAAAAAAAAGGAAGTCAAGAAATAAACAATGAGAACTTCGGCAAGCATAAGTAAACACGAAAGAAAAGGGGCAATGAAAAAAAATAAGTTGCCTCTCACTCCGTGGGTATCTTTTTTTTTTCATTGCTCGTTTGTGAGTTACTGGCAGTGCGAACAGTCATCATGTTTCCGCAAGCCTTGTGTCTCAAATACGATCGATTCATCGTAATCATTATCCTGACTACGGATACTGCAGGGCAAACGCCTGTTCCATTATCCACCAATCAACCTGGCGTTGTGCTTTCTGCTGCCGCGTTATACCTGCGAACATTTAAATTCTCATCAGCCCATCTAACTTTCTTTCTCCCCCTCGTGCGTTGGAATTCTCTGGGAATCCAGGCAGTTACCCTTAATGACCAGCGGTTATCCTGCCTGCGCGCTTCGTGCCCAGCCCCTGTCCATTTCTTCTTGATTTTAACCATGATATCCTTCACCCAAGTTTGCTCCCTGACCCACTCTGCTTTGTTTTTTTTTTTGTAAGGAAATATTGGAAGCCCGAAGCTAACGAGACGCCAAGGAGGAGAAAAACGAGTGCAGGCTAAAACTATTTAAAGAAGATAATATATACCAGAAAGACAAGAAGGGATAGGAAAATGCAAAGGAGAAGGTTCCACCGTGATTAAGTGTCGTTCAGAAACAAGATTTCAGAATCTAAAAGTGATATAGACGGTGAGCAGACACAACTGTCAATACAACTCTTTTCTTGCATTTAGCTTTTCCTTCTTGTATTTCTGGTAAATAATATCTTTGTTGAATAAAACAAGTTTCAGTTTGAGCTCGTTCGACTATTCTTTTGCGTTTCGTTAGTTTGCGATTCCAATACATCATTATGAATGCATACCAACTAGCCCGCCTATCAACCCTTCTACTGCTCTCTTCTTTTCTCTTAAGATTACAGCTATCAGTTTCTTTTCCATTCCTCGCTGCTTCGTCCTCAATTTAAGCTAAACTCGATCGTAATCCTCCAGGTTTCTGTTCTGTAGGTAAGTATGTGCAAAATGCAGCTGCTATACCTTTTTTTTCTGAGGGTTAGTGGTAAATAACCATGAACGATTTGAGAATGCGTATCCAATGTGATCCTTATTCTTATAGTTATTTCATGGTCCGGCTCCGCGGGTACTAGCTGCCCTAACTAAACATATTCTCTTAGAACTTCTAGCGTATCTGCACCAATCGCAAAGCGTTGCTTTGGCCGAGACCGTTGCACATTACTTCAGTTTTGTGCGCATTACCTTCAGACCTAATCTTCTGATTTTTGTGACAAGTGTTGGGACCTAGGAAAGAAGAGGAAGCAATTGGCTGATTACTTTTTGTCATGTGCAAGATATTATCGTATCAGAACTACTCAAATTAATTACTCCTTTTACAAAATTAGACGTGACCTTATCGGAGGAAAATATTTTAGGTTTCGGTGCCTTTGGCTTGGTATACTACCACGAAGATGCCTTTATTGCCGTGTGTAATTTCAATATAAATATTCAGCGAGTACCATTTTAATCTTGTACTTAACATTCCTCGCCATTTCGTTAAGGTATAACTTATGTTTTCAAAATTATTCCCGTCAGCTTATTACGGCAGTCTGGAAAACAGGCTCAAAAGCATATTTCTTATATTCAAATTGAATATTTTACGTAATATTGCCATTTTAATTATTTATTTTTGGTTTTAAATGTCATAGCTTTCCTAAAATGACATTTAGTAGTCTCTACGCTGCATTCTTGGCTAATCTCCCAAAGTGGGTTTGTGCCGTGTATCTAGAAAAGCAAAGCAAAGCAAAGCAAACCCTCTACGCACGTTTTCTTCTTCTTCGGATTCACTGTCGCCATTAAAGCATAGTTGTGTTCAGTACGCTCCGAGTTTTTTTATTGCCGTGAGCTACACGATCGGCTATGTCGAGCCATAAATATATGGTGTTGAAGACCCGGGTTCTGCGGCTAATCGGCGACATGGACGGCAGCAGCAACAAGAACGATTTCTTCTAAGAATAATCGTTGGTGCTTGGTAAGCCTCGTCGGTGGCCACACCCAGCAGCGTCAACGAGTGTACGCAAGGACAAGGCTTTCTGTGAGTACACTGCAGCAATGAATCGTTTCAAATAGAAGAAAACATCGGCACGCGCTCAGAATGCCACGATAATAAACGAGGCGACAGCTATTTCTGGAAGCGACAGCGCCGATAGAGCGACACTCATCTCATTGAAGGAGCGGCTGACATACAGCAATAAGAGGCTCAGAAAGATATCTGAAGAAATGGAAGAGTACGTCCCAATGGAGGAGCCCATGTATGAATTCTCTGCAGCAGTAGACTACGAGGATCAAGCGGTCGTGATACTTGCACGCCTTCAGTGCCGAATCGAGGACATCAACTTGCAAAGAGCCACCGACGCTGGAAATTATGCAAGCACCGTTCATGCTTCTGCGAACGTCGGCAACGTCAACGTTGGTCCTCGCCTGCCTCGATTTGAGATCAAGGTGTTTAACGAGAACATACGTGAGTGGACCTTTTTCTGGGAGCAGTTTGATGGTACCCTCCATTCGACACTAAGTGAGACAGACAAGTTTCATTACTTTCAGAATTACTTGAGAGGGTAAAGCTGCTGCAGAAATCGCTGGATTTGTGACTACAAGCGCATGCTATGGAAATGCTGTGCAGCTACTTAAAGACAGATATGGAGACAAACGGCAAATAGAGCAACAACATCCACGAGCCTTGAGAGACATTCGATGCGTGAGACTGGCATCTGATGTAAAGCAGCTGTGCAATCTATACGATCAAGTTCAGATGAACATGCGTGGTCTCGACGCGCTCAGGGTGCCTAAAAGTAGATTTTCTGCTACACGTCTAAAAGATGATACACTTCTACAAGCACTGCTGCAAGAGATAGTTATTCCTTTTCACCGTCAGTGCCGTATAAGTGAGGTCGTGTTCCGAACATCGGTTGCTACAAATGAAGGAACAGCGTCATCGTGTCAAGAGCCCGAGGGATCGCTACAGTTTATTCGCATCGAAATTGAAAGCTGAAAGCAATCCGGGACACAGGACTCATCTGAACGCACTTACAACAGCAAGCATGTTTCATCGGCATTTGTGCTGCATACCGCGCATAAGGAAAAGCAGAAATATGGTGAGTGCTTTTTCTGCAAATCTAACAGACATGAAACAGAAATATGCGATGGGTTTCTCTAACGCTTGAAGAGAAAAAAAAAGATAGACTAGGTGAACGTATGAGGTGTTATAAATGCACTATACCAGGACACCTAGCCAGAGATTGTAGAAGACGCATAGAATGCAAGTCTTGCAAGAAGAGGCACGCAACAACTATGTGTAAGCCAAGCGCAAAAGAAAGAAGTGATAAGAAATAGAGCTCTATAACAACATCTGTTAAGGAAACGCAGTCGGATAAGGGTGAAAAAGAAACAACCCTAACGAGCTGCCAACTTGACGAAGGAGTGCATCTACAAACCTTCCGTTGTTGGGCGGGAGGAGATAGTAAGTCTTGCTACATAAGAGGAATGTTAGACAGCGGCAGCCAGCGCACATCTAAAAAAGAACTCGCTGCACGTTTGCAGCTAAAGGTAATCAAAACATTTGCGTCTGAAGTACCATCCCAACCACGGCGAAGTAAATAGTAGGATTTCACGGGAGGAGTCCATTTGGCGAAAAAGAACTGATCATGGAAGCTATCATTATACCGGTTATTTGTCAAGAAGTCGCAGTAATGTATACTGACTGTTCGTTAAGCAAGAACCTACGTGCACTGAATATGGCATTAGCGGACGAGCTTACTGTCCCTATGGCGCGCGCTGAGCCTGGAATAACCTTGGTTATTGGATCAGATCAAATATGGAAAATAATAACCGGTGAAGTTATTAGAAGCCAAGAAATTGAAGGACTAGTGGCTATTAACACCACATTTGGATGGACGTTGCAAGGACCCGTGAAGAAACGGAGCTTTGTTCAAAGCCCAACTTTGTTATGGTATGCGTATTAAGGACAGATATACACACACAAGAGAAGATTAACGACGATCTGCAGTCCTTTTGGAGGTTGGACGTTATGGACATCTCCCTAGAGGAAGAACGGCTCACTTCTTCAAGCACCTTGTCCAGGTTCATAAAGAATATTGCCGAGAAAGGTCGAAGATACGAAGTTGCAGTACCGTGCAAGGAACCTGACATATAGCTAATCGAAGATAACTACCTTGTAGCACGTAACTGCCCTCAGAAGCTAGTACGCAGACTTTCAGCTAAAGAGGGCCTGCTGGAGCGGTACGACCATGCCTTCTGACAATATATTGACTCGGGCCACGCAAAAGTAGGCTTCAAGAGGAAACCCAAGGAGGAGCGTACATACAACGTGCTGCACCCAGAATATATCCGTGAAGAATCGTTCACTACGAAGCTGAGGGTGGTATTCAATGCCTCATCGCACGCAAGAGACCAGAAATCGCTGAATGATTGCTTAAAACCGGTCCGAACTTGGATCGTCATGCGATTTCGCTGGTACAAAGTCCCAATGACTGCAGACATAGATAAAGTGTTTCTGCAGGTTGGTGTTAGGGCACAAGACCGAGGTCTCTTTAGGTTCTTGTGGTTTGCTGAGAAGCCTACGTTACCATTTAGGGAAGACGATATACTGGTCTGGCGAATAACGAGAGTACCTTCAGGATTGACGTCCAGTTCGTTCATGCTAACAGCGACCATTCAGCATCACCTCAAAACATGTTTAGACAACAAGCAGCCGAGAGTGGCTCAACTACTGGCCACGTCATTCTATGTAGACGATTTGCTATTTGGGGCAGACAATTTACAAGCAGCTGTAGAGCTATACGCTACCGCAAAAGAAATAATGACTGGCGCTGTAAAGTCACTCAGAAAGTGGACAACAAGTTCTCAAAAGCCGCAGGACATATTCGACTCAAACGAGTCAGCTCTACCTAACAGTGGTGGACAAACGTCATCCAAAACGAAAGTCCTCGGAATGACATGGAACACGGAGACCGACAGCCCTTACTTACAGCTCCCAATATATCTTCTCATTCTTGGAGAAGGCTCAAGATACAAAAAGATTTCTTCTTCAAACAGTATCTAGAGTTTATGACCCACTGGTACTTGTTTCTCTTTTTTGTGGTACGAGGGAAGATGTTATTTCAGCAGCTGTAGCTTCGTAAAGTCAACTGGGATAAAGAACTACCAGATGATATAGTACGGCAGTGGAAGAGCTGGAGGAATGATTTGGTTCACCTTCCCAAGGTCGATGTTCCCCGACGTTTGACGTCAGAGGTAGATGATATTCGTGACGTTCAAATACACGTCTTTGTGGACACAAGCACTAATGCTTAAGGAGCGTGCGCATATGTTCGCGTTGAGCTAGCTGAAGGTCTCGTCAGCAGGAGTATGATTGCTGTGAAATCAAGAATCGCCGCATTGAAGCTTCTATTGTTGCCACGCCTCGAACTAATAGGAGCACTAATAGGCAGCAAATTGCTGAAATATATAGAAGAGGCATATGCCTACTTTCTTTACAGACAACTTTCTTTTATGTGGCCTCTGGCACGAACCGAAGAAGTTCACCCCGGTAATGACGGAATCGTTCGCGCTTGTCTATTACGCCCGGATGACAGAAAATTTTTGAAAAGACCGGTGCAGAAGATACGCTATTTAGAGATTTGTGCTACCACAACTTGAAGCCCCGGAAGATGTTGGGACCTAGGAAAGAAGAGGAGGCAAAGGGCTGACCCACTACGCACGTGTTCATCTTTTTCGGATTCTCTGTCGCCAATAAAGCGTAGTTGTGTGCAATACACTCTGAGTTTCTATTTCCGTGTGTTACAGAATCGGTTTTGGCGAGCCATAATAACAAGTTCAGTAGTCAGGAGCTGTAAAACGTCCCCTGAGTTACTCCACAAGGCATTGTCATCAGCGAATCGCAGATTACTAAGATACTCTTCATTAAATCTTTTCCCTAACTCTTCCCTGCCTAGGGCCATGAAAACCTTCTGTAAAGACGCGGTGTATAGCATTGGAGAGATCGTTAGCTTCACGCATGTTCGAAGCAGTATTTCGTGGTACCGGTGACTTGTACCTTACGCGTGTGTGGCGTATGTTAGGTTCTTGGAAAAAAATTGGAGTTCAATATTTACGCCATTTATGTAAATATTGAACACTTGTGTAGCATCGACTTTTCTGCCCAAGTTTCTATTCACTTCTTTTCTCCAGACGAGCCATAGAGCAGAATTTGTAAAGACTACACTTGTAGCGAGCGATATGAATGTCTAATTAAAGAAAAAGAAACTAACTAGAAAACTACAAAGAATCGCTCTTTACTTCTGACCCTGATATCTGTCGCAAATCACACGAAGCGTTTGATAAGTCAGGGTGTCGGTTGTGTTGATGTTGCAGCAGGAAGGGTTAGGCTGGCATACATAACCGGCCGTTGCTTCGGCTGAGTATCTCGTGAGTGACGGGAGTGTGTCACGTCGTGTTAAGAGCGCCCTGTCTCGCGACAACGTAAACATGGTTCGTACTGACGTCATGGTCTATCATGCCTTACCAGAAAGAAAGGCAAGAAATAGAAGAAGAAAAAATAAATAAAGAAAGAAGGAAAACCGCCCAGTTAGTAATCTCTCGGTGAACGGGCCAATTGCCCGGCAGCTCGCCAGCAACCAGACAGCGTTTGCCTCGCGAACCAGCAATGATCCGACGACTGCACAGTTTCGGAGGTCAGTGTTCCCAGACTGGCTAAAGTGCAGACCAATAGGCACAGGAAAAAAAGATAAAATAAGAAAAAAGATGTCTTGAGCACAGCAGCAGAGTGCTCGGAGGTACGTGCCCCGTAATCAAATCTACAGGCTCTGCTCAGATTTCTGTCGGTTTGTATGTATTTCTTTTGACTGGCTCAGATGAGTTTGGTGGCAGCGTCGCAAGCGACGAAGTAGAATACGACGCTCATACAAGCGAAAAAACAAACAAGCATAAAGAGTTGGTGTAGGCGAATGCGTTTTGTCACGATTGCGTTAGAGTGTGCACTGTACGCAACCCAGACTAATATATACACACACACTGCTGACGCTGACAGCAAGAACATAGGAGAGCCTGACATGCTGCGTGCTGTGTGATATGCTGAGTGACAGATCTGTCGCATTGTTACGCAATGATTAATTCGATTTGATTATTCCTGGGTCTACAGGCATAATGTCGTACAAAATAGTGGTGTATATGGATGCGTTAGAAAGAAACTGTCAATATCTATTCTCTACACAAACAAAGTGACGCAGAATATTCGTATAACGTTAGCTTCGTGCTTGATATTGTACGACACTTAATATACATAAATGCGTTTGAAAAGGGGACCTGACGCTCGGTATCAATTTAAAGGAGCATACATATTTTAATTTGGTTCACTGGTTCTGTGACATATTTATTGAGCAGAAACCATTAGATATGAAATTTCTCCTAGCCTTACGAGCTCATTATTAAATATTCGTGCATACGTAGACAAAACACTAAACAATCTAGGGCTGACAAGGTCTTGGTACTATGGCTGCGAATTCTACTGCAACTCCAACTGCAACTTCCGAAGGTGTCAGACGTTTATGTCGCGTCTGATATGGTGCTGGTCTTCGTAAATCTCAAAACGTGTGTGTACACAAGGGATTTTCTAATTGATTTATATGTAGGGCTTAACGTCCCAAAACCACCATTTGATTATGAGAAACGCCGTAGTGGAGGGCTCCGGAAATTTTCACCACCTGGGGTTCTTTAACGTGCACCCAAATCTGAGCACACGGGCCTACAACATTTTTGCCTCCATCGAAAATTCAGCTGCCGTAGCCTGGATTTGATCCCGCGACCTGCGAGTCAGCAGCCGAGTACCTTAGCCACTAGGCCGCCACGGTGGGGCGAATGTTTTATTTCGATGCTCACTTAGACATACCTTCTTGCCGTATCTCTGGAACCAAAAGTTTGGCGGACTTGGTAGGTTTGTATAGTATGTCATGTACTGAGGACTGCATTACTAAATAGGACAATAAGGTGAATCAATGAATTGATTTAGGCTAGAAAAGTGTGCTTTGAAAACTTTGATATCATTAACACTGCCATTATGAGTTCATTATTTAAAAATGAGTGTGGAAGTATCTTTATTAAAATTCGCACCGAATTCTGCTCGTGTGACGTCACTAATTTCAAAGAGTACTTGTTGAATTTCGCTGACATTGGCTCGAATAAATTTTGTGAAAGTGGGTATGTTAAATCTGTGGCCTCATCAGAAGACACTGTGATTCATATTTACGTATTAAAAGGTACGTAGGCCTTTGTAAACACCGCCAAAATGTGCGACGTCGTGTCATTTGAAGCAGGAGTTTCGAAGTTGCGTCACCACCTGAATTTTCTTTTTGCTTGTTTTCTCGCCCCGCAAACGTCTTCTCGTGCCAAGCGCGGTGATTTCGTAATTTTGGAAGGGTAATTAACTAATAACAGAAAAATCGTTCTTTTCTTTAGAGTCCATTTAAGGTGAAAGGCTCGGATGCCTCATCAGGCGTGAAAAATTTGACCGTCGGTGGCGCTGAGGTCAGCGTTAGTGAAGCAAAACTTTTTCGTCATGTGGTGACTTCACACTATGACGTGATAGTGGCGTCAAACGTCGGCAGAATTTATTTCTTGATCATGACGTGACGAGCTCATCACGTGACATTGTCGCATAATGAAATGTGTGACGGGCCCACAGGCATCGGAAAACCACACGGAGTGCAGAAAAACATCGAGAGGAGAGGAAGTCGAATACGATTGAACGAGAAGAGAATGAACAGGGCTTTTTCATCGAGTTGGTGCAAGCGAAAGCTTGAGGGAATGTGCGTGTTTTTCGAGTTTGGTACTTGGTGGCTGTTTTGAAAATTATACTGCCTTGTGTGCGTTACTTCTTGAAAACTCAGCAAAGGGACCGTGTCCTTTGTTGCGACAGTTATGGCTTTGTTAATAGTACGTACTTCGGG
Source organism: Rhipicephalus annulatus (assembly GCA_013436015.1). Taxonomy (NCBI): domain Eukaryota; kingdom Metazoa; phylum Arthropoda; class Arachnida; order Ixodida; family Ixodidae; genus Rhipicephalus; species Rhipicephalus annulatus. The sequence continues at coordinate 7,874 of WOVY01013205.1, read as the reverse complement.
CATATAACTTACTCTTCAAAATTTTCATACATAGCGGAAGAAGCAGGGTACATGAACAGAAGACGCATCTGTTTTCAGAAAAGGCCACGTGCAGGCGCAGGCGTATGCCCTTTTTTATGGTTGTGAGCAAATACGTGTTCCCATAAAGTACGCCGCTTTTTCGCTCACCAGCTGGTAGATCGGTCTTTGATGAGTAAATTGATTTCTTGTTATATGTTATCTAGAATAAAAACATACGGCAGATGAAGACTGCAAGCGGAATCCAACAAAAAAATGGTCCCGTTGTTTCTCCAGTGAGACGATCAGTAATTATACGTACGTAGACTGAATTAGCTGCCTTAATTAGACAGTATTGTACTTTTCGTGCTTATTACTCGCTCATTCAAGCTTCCCTATTATCGACAGCCGATTGAAGCATGCGCACTCGGCTTTTTGTTTTTTTTCCTCTTCACCGGGGTCTCGGTATTGTGTTCCAACCAAAACTGCACATCAATGAACGCTCCTAATAAGTCCCAAACAGATGGTGAGAGTCATTTCTGACGTGCTTTGTGCAAATCACGGCGTGTGGACTCGTTCTTGGGAGGGTGCGTTGTGCAGACACTTCACGCATCACGGCACTCTTTACAGGAAAGAGCCATTATTCCACTGTATTCAATAGAAGCACGTATAATGGAACGCCTATGCAAATTTCAAAACTCTACTTATCCTACTCTCCTATAGAAATGTGAAAAGAAAGAGCGAAAGACAGGGAAGAGTGCGGGTCATTTATGTTAGAACAAAAAGTCTTTTTAGTGCAATAAACGTCATTATTCTGTTCTCATTCACCAACTATTCATTAACTTCACGCGAGGGAATAGTGGATGCCACAATGCATACAGGGCGATATTTACCACAAGTTGTTAGCTGCGTTAAGTTGCCACGTGTGTCAAAGTATGTAGTTGTGGAAATGGTCACACTCAGTAAAATACACAAAAAAGACTTGACGGATACAATATAAGGGCAGAATACACGCGGACAGACACAGTACAAGCTTCGAAGACACACAGAGGCATAACAAAGACGTGACAGACTACGCAGTACAATAAAAAAGCGTCACAAACAGGCACACGACAGAGAGCGTGCAAGAATGAAAGAACACAGACAGACGCAGTCATGATAGACACTGTACAAGAAAGGAAGGTACGAGGATGCAAATAGACGCAGTATATTCACAGGAGAGACAGTGTGCAAGAAGAGAATGCAAACTGACAGGGTGTATTGAAGGGTATGCATTTGTGGGCTTTTCTCAGATGTTTTCTGCCACGCGATACCATATCGACTTCCGACTGAACAGAACTCGTTTGAAGTTGTATTCACCGTGGCCTAGTTGTCTTATTGGCTTGCAATTACCGGCATTGTTTAATGCTTGCTCGCTATGGACTAACGTTGGCTATCGACTTTTATGGTAAGATTACCGTCTTCGAACTGTGTCAAATGATTGAGTTATCTGCCAAATTTTTTATATGGTTGATTTCTGCTTACATAACCCGTGTTATCGGCATTTAAGGCTTCAATAAATGAAGCTTGTTTTGACCCTAGCCTACGCATGAGCTAGTATTAGGGGCTTGGGTGAGATTTACGATACGCGGAGTGCATTTCGACGTCCAGTCGTCTGTGAGTGTTCATTATTGTGCGGTGAGAGAGCCGAAGTGGTTTGGAGATGTTCCGTGCCTATATAGGATCATATATCGACGCTTAACGAGATCAGGTCTGTTCACGTCAGTTTTCTTTGACCTTTACTACAGTTAATTACAGTTACTTATGACGAGCTGCGTGAAGCGCGCGTGAATAAGAATCCCCAAAGATGAAGAGCACTAACCCTGACTACACAAGGAGTTTTATGAGACAAGCTTTGTAAATTGACTTGGTAAAGCATGCCTGATGTTCAAAGGGTTAGAAAGAATAACTAGCTCCGATCGCTATGAAAAGAAAATAAGGATTTCTATTGAACTAAGCCCGAATGTGGGACGATGATTTATCGAAGCGAGTGCTTCGTGGTTAGGGGGCCGGATAGCTTTGTCCATACACGTGTGAGCAGCTAACGACATGGACAGCAGCTGCGTACCAGTACGCGGAATTGGAGTTAACTAGGCATTATCAGGATGCCCTTGATTCGATTAGTGCACGTACATTTCAGCGAACAAAGTGGGGTGCATTAGTCTGGCCGTCGTCAACCATAACATAAAACAAGGCAGGAACACATTCCTGGCGACACTATATGGTGAGTGACTGGTTGTGACCATCTGCGTAACACACCGTGCCCCGCATTCAGGTTGCATGCCGTTATGACGTCAGCAATGCGCACGATGACATCACAGCATGCAACTTTTGTGTGATTACACTTGCCACGATTCTTACCCGTGCCTTTGCTGCTGCTTCAGACACCCCCACTTCGCAAATTGTTAAATTTTTTTTGTAAGCCTATGTGTCGTCCTAGCACTCAGTGAGTCCTGATTGTGTTAATTTGCGTGGTATATAGTCCAACAGGTGCTTCACATTGAGGAAGTTTGGTTAGATTATGACGCCGGGAGATTCTGGTATATGTAGAGTTAAGTATGCAGTAAAAGCGCAGACATTTGGGCGAGTTGATTTGGTTGAGCAACACTAAAGAATACGCGGAAATAACTTACGATGACAAGTGCATATTAGGAGAAACGATTGTCCTTCTATGCTCTTTTTTTTCTTCTGTGTTTAGTGAGGCGCTACTAAATCACCAATATAGTCTACATCGAAAGCTTGGACCCATCAATAAGGTGCCCAAATAAGAATATCTGCTATGATGATGGAATATGTGGTTAAATTCTGAGAGGAGGGCGCGTTCATAACGTCTGTAGA
>WOVY01013204.1:0-73192 GCA_013436015.1 Rhipicephalus annulatus | reverse complement strand
TTTGCTAATCAAATCAAGAGGACATTGCAGAAAGCTGGTCGCATGTGTCTCCCTGTTTACGTTAGGGGTCCAAACACGTGACCCGTGGTCCACGCTTGACTGTTTTCGCCCCCCCCACCCCATTTTATTCCATTAACAGCATATTCGTGATCTGCGGAGGCATTATTTGTCTAAATGTGTAATTTCTGGAGGTGCCCCGTGTCGTCACCCTGTGTTGCAACATAATTGTGAAGCGTAAACTATATTTCAGAATCGACATCCAGATGTAGTCATTATGGAGATCTGTATCGACAGGGTATTGGAATCCTGACACAAACGTCGTTCAGACATCATCTGTATATCAGTTACGGGGAATGTTTGTTTTCTTCTTCAATAGCAACATTTAAGAACAAAGTGCACAGCGAAAAACAATCCCCCTCTCCCTCTTCTTTAACGTTCTGTACTAAAATGGCCCATGCGGGACTAAGCTGCTTCCCTGTGGCCCGCCGGTTGAAGGGATTTGAGACCACCGGTTTACGTAGAACGAAGCCCCAGTGTGGTAAAAAAAAAAAAAAAACACGACATCAGTGTTTGCTTTGGTGTGCTAACACTGCAACTCGCTATGATCAAGGGCGCCGTGAACCAATTCGCTAAGAGATAATCTAAAGTTCCCAGTATTGAAGTTTGTTGCCTCACAAATCGATTGCCAAGAAATTTCTTGGTAGTGTCATGAAAGAGCGGAGTTGCAGGGGTTTGTCGCGCACTTTAAGCCTTTTTTCTCGTCCTGAAGAGCCCGCTGGGAGCTAAGCAGAGAGGCATGACATGAGTGAGAACGCTACATCAGCGCCCGCCATGATGGCGTAGTTGTTACGGCTCTATTATTAATAATAAACCGTACAGCATGTGAAGGCACGTTAAAGAACTCAAACATTTTTGGAGCCTTCCGCTGCGCTGAGCCTCGTAATCACATCCTGGTTTTGGCAAGTAAAATAAATTGCATTGTTTGGCGCGGTCGTTTGTTCAGGAATAGACATCAGTGTAAATGAACAACACACAAGAAGGACTGTATGAGCTCTCACTACAAGCTAAAGCCAGATTTTACTCTTCCATTAAGACCTTGAGTGTAATAGCTTTCTACCGCCATTATCATGCGCGAGTGTGACGCACTCTGCAAAGTTTAGAGCCGATACACTAGAAGACGCTTATCCCTCACCCGGTGCTAGGCTATCGGTGGAATATTCTCACACCTATACGTCACTTTGTCCTGGACTGCCAAGGTGTGTATCTATTGCTCCAAGTTAAACATGGCAAATGGCAACTGGGACTTTGTAAGGTGGGAGTGCCTGCTCACGCCACTATTTTTTTTACAAGAAGTCGTCTGGGCACCACGGCGTGGTCTTTGGATGTGAAAATAACCGAAATTACAGTGGAGCGAATTTACAGGAAAGGTAATTTCCAGAAGATTGATTGATTGATATGTGGGGTTTATGGTCCCAAATCACCATATGATTATGAGAGACGCTGTAGTGGAGGGCTCCGGAAATTTCAACCACCCCGGATTCTTTAACGTGCCCCCATATCTGAGCACACGGGCCTACAACATTTCCGCCTCCATCGGAAACGCAGCGGCCGCAGCCAGGATTTGATCCCATGACCTGCGGGTCAGCAGCCGAGTACCTTAGCCACTAGACCACCGTGGCGGTGCAATTTCCCGAAGAGGAAGAGCGCAAAACGTGCTCTCCACCAGAAGTTTTGTTTCAATTGCGGAGCGTCTACTCGCATGGCAGTACGAGGTGTTGCTTCGCCGCGATTGTGACAGATTGAGTGACGTGCAGCCTTAATATGGCGGCATGCACTGAACCCGGCACGCACTGGCACGTGGTGACACCTGGTGGCGCAGAAGGGCATCTGAACTAAATGCCGCCCCTGATTTATGTCGGCTTCTGGCGAATAGCACGTTCTCTTCTGTTGACGTCAAACAGCGGGGGCCGGAGTCTCCGGATAGTGAGCATATCCCTTCGACTGCCTGCGAAAACAGCTACTTCGAGCTCTCTTGTAAGCTGTTTTGACCGCGCATGACTGCAGGATTTGGCGTAGATGTTTCGTGGCAGTTCTACTATTCACAGGATGCGTCTTCTGAACAAGCCCGGGCTATGGTTCATAAACCTATGAGATTTGTATGGCTATCTAAAGATCTCACATTCTGCAACTTATTTAGCTTCCACACGCTAATAAAATACCATATTATCAGTATATATTTAAAACCCTTCCTCAAGGTCTCCGCCGAACGTACTGTGCTTTTAAGTGCGGCTCGTAATTACATATGACTGATTGATACGTGGGGTTTAACGTCCCAATACCATCATATGATTATGAGATACGCCGTAGTAGAGAGCTTCGGAAATTTGGACACATGGAGTTCTTTAAGTGCACCCAAATCTGAGCACACGGGCCTACAACATTTCCGCCTCCATCGGAAATGAGCTGCCGCAGCCGGGATTTGATCCCGTGACCTGGGGGTCAGCAGCCGAGTACCTTAGACACTAGACCACCACGGCGGGCCAATACATACATACATACAGACATACATACTACATACATACATACATACATAATACATACATACATACATACATACTACATACATACATACATACATACATACATACATACATACATACATAACATACATACATACATACATAATGTCCCGCCGCGGTGGTCTAGTGGCTAACGCACTCGGCTGCTGACACGCAGGTCGCGGGATTTAATACCTGCTGCGGTGGTTGTATTTTCGATGGAAGCGAAAATGCTGTAGACCTGTGTGCTGAAATTTGTGTGCACGCTAAAAAACCCTTGGTGGTCAAAATCTTTAGAGCCCTCCACTATGGCATCTCTCATAATCATATGGTGGCTTAGGATCTTACATATCATCATAGATACATACATACATAATGATAGATAGAATAATTAGAAGCATAAACGGATGTTGTCTAACAATAAATATTTGCATCAATGGGTATTTTTTACATGTCGAATATATACAAAAGTGTCTGGACTGGGCTAATTGTGAGAACTACAGAAAATCTTTCCACCTGTGTAGATGCCTACGAGTCTAAATGATGGTGAATTGTTGTACTCCATTGCGTCGAGTTAATTTGTTTTTGCTTCTTCGACTGGGTTGGCTTGCGGCCAAATTCACTGCAAATAAAAAAAAAAAACGCCAGGCCTGAGCGGTAGGCGCAGCACAGTCACAGTGAAAGCCAGAAGAGCGGCCTTTCAGAGCCCCTTTAAAAACTCTTTGCGTAACTACTGCAAACGCACTTGCTGGGTATCCACTAGGGGCATTAATAATAAACTTTTTGGTAGCAGACCGCCACTCGCTATGCATTTTGCGTCATTCTTCTGAGAAGCGTGGTATCCGCTAAACACATCAAAAAGAAGTTTGTGCCAATTGTCCACGTAGCTGACGACGATGAGGATTTATGGCTAAAGTGGGTATACGTCACAGTCAATAGGGGAATAAGAACAAGCGTTTGTGTTGGTTTGGAGCATTGGACGGCCCACTCTTTACGCTATTCGCATTGTGCGACGACTGGTTGTTCTTTCGCAGTTGTAAAGTGCTTTATAAATCGTATTAACGCGATTGCTTTCCCGACATGAAGCCTGCCTAAGGCAAGTTTGACAAGTCACAAGCCCCGGTGTAGCTCAGTGGTGAAATACTGGGCTGGCACACAGTGGACCCGGGTTCAAGCCCTACTGTGTCATTGGTGCCAGGTTTCTTTTTTCCATTTTCACACGATGTGGTTACGGACATTCGCGGTGGCGGCGGCGGACAACCAGGACTGTACGTGACCCGAAAAGTGACTTCATAACAGCCTTCGCTGTAAAAAAAAAAGTTGCATTTCCAGCTGGGTTTGTCCCCGAAACAGGTACTACAAAAACAAAAAAAAGGGGAGGGGGAGGTTGTGAGCAGCATTACTGCTGCAAACAAGATGCACAGGAAAGTACTTACGGAATGAAACTTTCTTTATCACGTGACCAGAAAGTTTTTATATTCAGCTTTTGAATAGTTACGAAATTCACTCACTCTGTCTATGCGATTCTGTATGAATGAGAAACACACTATAGTTTCATTGTCACCTGCGCATGCCTGAATGGGAGGTATGGCATTACTTTGCAGCCCGATGACGTCCTACGCTACAGGCAGGCCACCTTCGCCGCACCCGCTACACCATCGTACGTATACCGCAAAGTTCAAATGAACCTCAAACCGTATCTACCTGGCTCCTCATTATCCTCCCGCTCTTTTTGCTGCTACTACTACTACTACTACTACTACTACTACTACTACTACTACTACTACTACTACTGCTGCTGCTACTATAATAATAATAATAATAATAATAATAATAATAATAATAATAATAATAATAATAATAATAATAATAATAATAATAATAATAATAATAATAATAATAATAATAATAATAATAATAATAATAATCAATGATCAATGATTTTGATCTTTTGAAACATGCAACGCACCACATTACTTGGCCTTACTCATACATAACCACTCACGTCTGTCAAAGCCACGTAAATTGGTTGTCTCTTGATCGAGAAGAGCGTGAGAGAAAATAAAATTGGAAAATTAAACGTGCAGTGGTCGCATAAAAATAATGCGCTAAACAGGCAGAACTTAGTTTCACTGCCAGAGTGAAGCTGTGAATGCGATATCAAGAAACTGATGCAAATCCCTCCTTTGGCGTGCAACCTGTCATAACTTGCATGAAGTGCTGGCGTGCAGAAACGGAGGCAGCTGCTGTGGGTGAAGCGAGTTTCGTGCCGTCTATCACTTTACCGTAAACGCACATTGACAGCTCGCTCTGTGCAAAAAAATTAGTCCTCAGATGATTCCTGTAACCAGTGGAAACCATGCCCGGCAGGTCAAAGTACTGCAGTTGCTGCGGGAGGAACGCAGCACATTCACTTATTTCCACGCGCCTCTCGCGCGTAGGAGAGGGCCACGTGTTTCATCTCCGCCTGAGCGGCGACCACAGACAGCCCTCGTATGCATTCACTCGCTCATGAAACACACGGCACTAGGCTGTGCCATTGTTTGGGATTTTTTTACTGAACATCACAGTGACGGCGGAAAATCGCCTGCATTGTCCACCTGTCTAAAACAATATACACTGCACGGCGTTAGCTGGCTTGCAATCCTTGAGTGACCACACTCGAGGGGTGACGGCAGAATTCAGCGATGATTGCGATACTATCTAATGCGGGACTTCGAAGTTATTCATGCACACAGAACTTGTTTGAGATTGGACAGAGGCCACACGCTGTAGAAGCTACTGCGTCAAATTAATAGGTGTTCACTCACCACACCATGCGCGTTTCCGCATTTCTAATTGCAACAAGCATGTCAGAAGCGCGCTGGTTACCGTATACAGAGTGTTCCATGAAATGTGTCCCCTACTATCGAAAAAATACCCAGTGGAGATATCTGCGTGCTACTTGCGGTGTTCCCTTTAATGTGGAAGATGGACTCTTCAGATGCGTACGAACATTATTGATTACAATCAATATAGAAATTAACAGTATAAATAAATAAATAATAAATAAATAAATAAATAAATAAATAAATAAATAAATAAATAAATAAATAAACAAATAAATAAACAGTAATAGAATCAGTAGAATAGTAATAGAACAGCCAAGGTGTTCTCTTTACTGTGGAAGAAGCATCTTAAGATACGTACGAACATTAATTATAGCAGTAATTAGAATAATTAAAATAGTAATAGAACATCTGCGGTGTTTCATTCACTGTGAAAAAATGCATCTTCAAATGCGTGCGAACATTAACTATGGCAGGAATAAGTATAATTAGAATAGTAATAGAATCAGTAGAATAGTAATAGAAGAGTGTTCGCTTCGATGATGATGATGATGATGCTTCGAAATAAAATTTTCAGTCGCTAGTAAGCGCTTGTCTGTGTCCTCTCTGAGTGTGTGTATTTTAGGCTTGTTGCATCAGGAGTAATAGAACACCTGCGATGTTCACTTTACTGTGGAAGAAGGCATCTTCAGATGAATACCAACATTACTTATGGCAGCAAATATAGAAATTAACACAATAAACTTCTTAAATTGTGGAAATAAGCGATCGAGTCAAATGGGCGAATGCAAGTCATCTCTGTGAAGAGCCCACAGCTACTTTGAAATTTCTGAAAATTGACCGCTGGTAATCACCACCGGACTATGAAATCTGGCTCATTTCCCTGGCGACACTGAAACCGAAGTACCAAACAGTGCATATACCATTCACTTCGAAAACGCCCGCATAGCCCCTTATCTCCACTCGCTTATCTTCCTCCCCTGATGCGCGGGAACAGTGCCGTCATTGAGGGCGTTTTCTAAGTTTGTACGGATCTGAAAATGCCTTGTGCCACAGCAAAGGGGACGCCGCACGTAGCACGCAGGTATACCTTCTTCTTGTAATTTTATTGAGAGAGCTATTACATGGACACTCTCGACTGGATTTCACCGCCGGCGTCGGCGTGGGCGTCGATGTCATGCACTGTATATGTATACATATCTATATAAGAATACGCAAGAAAATAAAAACAAAATCCCAGAAAAAATACTATTGCTTGAGCCACCGAGAGGTACCTCCTTCAGCATTCAAACTGCAAGCTATTCATTTCTTCCACTTACCGCTGTAGGCGGCCATCTCGGGAGGAAACTATCGTGTTTTCAGCATTATCAGCAAGATGGCGCAGTGAGCGCGCGGCGGCTCTCATCTCTCACGCGTACTTTGGCCCACGTAGAAAATAAGGGGTTGTACGCTAGATTGCACGCTCCTTCTTGCAGTGGAGAGAGTCGTACGTATTGGCTAGCCTTTGGGTTTTGTCGGAACGATTCTGTAGTAGTTACCGGGCGCACAAAGGTCGGTGCAACTGTTACACAGCCTCCACTTCCGAAAAGGGAGCACTTTACAGACACAGCAAAGTAACAACTGAGACGCTTAGTCACGTTCATCTGTACCTGTGAGTACATTTCGTGTGTCATTTGTGCGTGAGAAACGCGGGGCACGTACCGATCTGTTTTTCATTCTGCGCGTGATCTTCCAATTTGTTGCTATTTGCGTTCATTGCTTCACCTTTGCAGCAAAGCTGTGAATTCTTTCAATAATAGTGGACACATTCCTTGAAACACTTTCTATACTGGAAGTAAATTTCACCCACCACTGCGATCTAGGCCTACAGCAGGTATGATGCTCGACTGGTAGTTTTTAAAGTCGCGGAAATGAGTTCCCGCCGTGACAGCCTCAATAGCGATGGAGGCAAAAATGCTTAAGTCACGTGCGCTTAGGTTCAGGTGCACGTTAAAAAAACCCAGGTAGAATTTCCGGAGCTCTCCGCTGCGGTGTCTTTCATAATCAAACCCTGTGTTGAATTGCTAAAACCCAACAACTATTTAAAGTAACACTTTGACCAAATGGGAAAATCAGGGAATGCGATGGCAACAAATCCGAATGTTATTCAACGTGAAGCTATTAGCCGACTTGTTTAGCATCTGTCCTGCAAAGAAAAGTGGTCGCTGCAGAAAGTAAAACAACCTGCGGATTGTCTATGGCTGAGCGCGTAACGAGTGAGTTGGCTTAGTGATTAATAGGAGAGCGAAAATCACGTAAAAGCGAGTGAGAAAATGACTCTGCATATTTGTGATGCTGATGGAAGCAACTTGTCACGAGTGAGCTAAATAGTTGATGTTAACGAGGGAGTTAGAAATGAAGAGGTCTCAGTGACACTGAGTGAAAGTACACTGCGCAGTGAAATTTCGTTAGTGAAAGTGATATTAGTGGCAATGAGCGAACGCTGGACGTCGATTCAAAGTGCACTGCAAAATATCCACGCCGATTAGCGTTCGCCTTTACACTAAAGCACAAGCGACATAGTGTTTTTAATACTGTGTAAAATATAAGAGGAGAGGCTTTAAATGCAAATAGCGATGCTATGACAAATACGATGCAGCAACACGACAATGGGTTCTCGTTGCTAAAGAACACTATGGGCAATTCTTTACAATTTTACGTTGAAAAACGAAGGCAGAATGATAACTCGCTTAAACGTTGCACGCAACTAGGTGCCCACTTGGTCTTTGGGCCATTTACAAGCCGTTCTCTTGTATCAAAATAACCTGTGACTCGCAGCTTTTTCTTTTCGCACCAACCCACGTATACATTTTTGTTTTGGGTTTCTTACGTGGTTAAAAAAAGTCAAACTCTAAGTTAACAATATATACATGAATAGGCTAGTTCACTTCGTAACACATATAATTTACTCTTTTCGTGAGGCAAGTTTTGTGTGCACAGTTAATAAGATGCGTATAATAACAAAGTGTAATAATGAACATCATGAGGATGATGATTGCAAGGAGGCTACCTTACAGCCACAGGAATGAGAAATGCATCTGTGCGATCATCTTACTGCTGCTGCTGCTCTTGCTGCTTCTCCTCTGCTACGCCGTGTTCATCGTTCTTTCAAGTAAGGGAATTGCATCTGCCTAAAAGCTTGTAATCACAGAGTTCTTATTGATATAGCCGGGAATGGGGAAATCCCTTTAATCGGGGTTTTATTACGAAGTATGTGCTGAATTTAACGAAAAAATTTATGGACCGTCTCTCCGAAGGGAACCCCGATAAAATGTGAAGCAGCAGTGGTGCGCACGGCTTTGACCTAAGGTCCCTAGATGAAACAAGTTTCATCTGGGACCTTACGTTTACCCCGTTTAAACGGGCGTCGACGTGGCTGCTGGAAGAACGGTTTTAAGCGAAACTAGGTGTAGCATTTACTCGAGTAATCGTTTGTTGGAAACACAAGGACACGAGAGGCGGAGTGGGTTTCGTGTAAGTTTCATCGCAGATAAGCGAGCCGAAAGATTAGACATATTAGGGAGTTTCAGAATACCGTTTGCAAGCGCTGCGGGCGTTGTGGGCGCAGCGGGTGCCATGCGAGTTTTAGAAGAGCGTTTGCCCTGCTGCGATCCGCAACGCACGATCGCAGCGACACCGTAGCCTCGAAACCAGCGTTTGCGGGCCGCATGCGGGCCTCGACCGCCGCACGTTATTTCGGATTTTCTGTGCGCGGGCCGCGAACGCTGACTCGCGTTACGACGCATGCGCAGTGCCAGAAACCACACCGCAAGGGCTCGCTGTGCGCTATTCTAAAGCTATGTATTTAGTCAGCGTTCGCAGAAGCCGTATATGGACGCAGACTGCCATAGCTGTTTGCAATGGCAGGCCACGTTCTGTGACATACGACAGAAACGATACTGGAGAGTTTTAGAATAGCGCTCCGCGAGCCCTTACGGTGCGGTCGCTGCCTCTGCGCATGCGTCGTAACACGAGTCATCATTCCCGTTCGCGGCCCGCCCGCAGAAAATCCAAAATAATGACCGCGTGTGCGGCCCGCATGCGGTCCGCAAGCGCTGCTTTCGAGGCTATACGGTGTCGCTGAGATTGTGCGTTGCGGTTTGCAGGAGGGCAAACGCTATTTTAAAACTCGTATGGGGCCCGCTATGCCGGCAACGTGCGCAGCGCCGGCAAACGTTATACTAAAACTCCCTACTGTTAGCTTAGCAACGCTATACGCAAGCAATATAGAAAAGTTTGTCAGTATTGTAAAAGCATGGCGGCGACTATGCATATAAAGAAGGTAAGAATTACTACGTAAAGCATAGGTTTACTTTAAAATATATCCTTAGTACATCCAGCATACGTTTTAAAAAAGGAAATTGTGAACTACATAACGGATCAGATTCATTAAATTGTAAGCACGTGTTTAGAGAAGATAGTTAACAATTTAGAGTACTAGGTACTCTACTATGGGAGAGCATAAAGCCGTCCCGTAAGCGTTCACCTGCATCGAGTTCTTACAAATGGTACACAATGCCGTCTGCACAACTGCTATATAAACTGAACTAGAAACAGTATAGGCCGGCTATTTTGCACGTGTTTCATAGACGTAATTAGCTAACGCTGGCCAAAAAAACACCCGTCTTCTTTTTTTTTGCGTTCAGTGTTTGCGCTCTTGATATATTCTGCCGTACATGTTTTTTTGTTGTTGTTGCAGAAGTAAAAGATTGGAAATGTTGATTCACTTGAAAAAAACAACAACAAAAATGTTTGCTATGTTGTCAGATGGTCTAGCTCATGAGTTTTTATAAATTCTCTCGCATGAATTTTTTTATTACGCTTCAAATTACTGTCTAATCGGTCTACTGCCGTTGTATTGAAAGTGTGTCTGCATTATAATGCACGATTAATTTGCCCCAACTTGAATTTTGAGAAAAAAGCTGTTATTGTCCTCATAAGAGTACTTCGAAAAACTTTCTTAATCAAAGTCGTCCGAAATATAGCAAAGATTTCATTACTCAACATCTCAGCATTCTTTAGTGAATTTTTATTGAAGCAGCAAAACTCGGCTAAGTGAAACTTACAGAATGTTTCTATCGAGACAAGTGAACTCTACATACTACAGAAAGTAGAATTGTGAGTGAGCATCTGTGTTTATTTTACAATGCATGCCAAATATTCATATCACAATGGACAAATTGAATTGTAAAGACGGGATTCGATGATTCTGATGTCTATGTTGGAAAGTTTCTTGTTGTGTCTTTGTGTGAGCGTTTATCTTTTTGTGCTTCTTCAATCAACGCGGCAAACACAGTATTATGAATATATGGAAATGCGTTTACGTTGTCAATTAGATGTAGCATGGTACGCAGTTTCATTAAATTATGAATTCTAGTGGTATATATATATATATATATATATATATATATATATATATATATATATATATATATATATATATATATATATATATATATATATATATATATATATATATATATATATATATATGTACGCGCATAGCTGCCGAGCAGGATGCGCGTTCGTCTCTTATCGCGATAACTGGACGGCGTACACTATACCATCGCGAAGGCTGGCTGCTGTTCCGGTTTCATTTGACGCTGGTAGCTCTATATATATGTTACATTGAAATATTGCCGAAGTTGTCGATAAGAGCAATTACAAATTTTATATACACATAAAAGTCCCACTTTTGTGTTGTTATGCGTTAATAACGTGTGAACCAACTTATTCGTGTTACTCCTATGCTGCTCCAGTTTTACCAGACGAGCGCTGAATTCAGATTGCATTCAGAGTTCAGACCGGTAGCCTTTGTCTTGTTCTTTCACTTATAATAACAGTAATGTCTTTGTTTTCATCATACCCCGTACGTGATGGTCTGGAGAAAAAGCTGCCATCATGTTAGCTAGAGAAGAACTTTACATTTAAGGCACGTGTTTAGTTAGCACTCTGTTTGGTAAAAATTAAGCAAAACGATGGGAGTTTTCAACTGCGAAAGTGTGATAGACGTCTGCCAAAAATGAAGCTTGTTTTTGGAAATACTTTGAATTTTGTTAGATAGGCAGCTTTGGCAGTGCCATAAATTCATGCGCGTTGAAAGTATTTTTTTGTTTCATTTAGAAAATAAATTACGAATTCTATCTCCATTGGTTTGCATGTTTTCTTGCGTGGTCCCAGAAATTAGCGTAAAAACTTCGTCATGTCTCTTTTTTTTACTATAGCTCTAAAGAATGAGAACACGCGCGGGAACTTTAATATCGAAAGTCTCTTGCGTACTTTTAGAAAATTGTTTGCAAAGTTTCTTGCTATAACATGATGTGTTGGCAACATATTTTTTTCTAGGGCCTCGTCCGACCGTCACCTTGCTGTCTGTAACCACTACTACAACTACCACATCAACCACTACAACCACCACCACCACAACAACCACCACCACCACAACAACCACTACAACCACCACTACAACCACCACTACAACCACCACTACAACCACCACTACAACCACCACTTCAACAACCACTTCAACAACCACTTCAACAACCACTACAACCACCACTACAACTACCACCACAACAACCACCACCACTACATCAACCACTACAACCACCACTTCAACAACCACCTCAACAACCACTTCAACAACCACTACAACAACCACCACTACAACCACCACTACAATCACCACTACAACCACCACTACAACCACCACTACAACCACCAGTACAACCACTACTACGACCACCACAACCACCACGACCACCAGTAGTAGTACATCCAGCACATCCACTTCTTCAAGTAAGCTCACGTTTCTGTGTGTTCGTGCGCTATTGTGTTCAACTTATAGCCAATGAACGGCTTCAATGAGCCACAAGTGAATCCGAAGGCAAAGTGTTCGGGATATAACGATCATTACCCCTCGCTGTGTTAAACGAATATCTGATGTGGCCAAACTATTTGCCAATATTGATAACGACAGAGCTTTCCTATTGAATCGTTCATAATCACAACTAAATGTCTGCAGAACCTGTTTTTTTTTTCGGGCAGTTACTCGAAGTATTTCAGCTGCCCGCACTTAACTCACAGCTCCCGGACGCTGAACGCCCATGACTAGGCTATTGAGAGCCTCGCTCCCACATAATTATCTCTATAAAACTTTGAAACTATAATTTCATTCGTGCATCCTTCTCAGCCTGGGATTACTTCGGGGATCAAGTTTTTCTCTTCACACTTTCACAATCTCTCAATAAAACTCTTTAGAGGCTAATTAGGAGCTGAAACAAGCACAGTTAGTGTGATGAAGTTCGTCTTAAAGCGACTAGTCGCAAATAAAAGCAAATGGCTCCATTGGCGGCAAAGCGAAAACATTGGCTCAATGCCTCGTCATTCAGTTTTTCAGGCGCGGGACTGCAGTGACAAACCCCTAAACCGATCGCTTGCACTGACCTCATTTTAAGGGGAAATGCAATGCGAGCCACGTGCAAGTCGATGTGAAATTGAGGTGTAAACATCAGTACCCTCGAATCCCTCTTTTGGTCACCAGTCGAAAATGGTCGCCGGTTCGGTGCAAGTCGAAGGTGTGAATGAGTATCATGTTGAGTGTTGGATACCTCAAAGCCCGTTAATTCTGGCCGCTCGGAACTTCGTACCGAGAAAGATTAATGGTACGAACCTTGATTTTCCACAGCGACGCTTGGTCCGGGGCCCATGCCGAGAAACTTGGTGTGGTGCACGTTCGGCACATTTCCGCAGAACTACGACGCAATCAACACGAATAAAGCTTGCGACTACGTGTTCATACCAATGTACGTTCGTGACCACGACAGTCTGATCGACGACAGCCACGCAGTCCTGCAGAAGATGCTCGCCATGCCCACGCGACCTGGTATAAGCACCAAGTTCGCCATCAGCTTTCCGCACCGGCAAGTTGATGTTTTTTTCTCGATTTGTCTGTCTATACAGAACTGTGTAGGTAGATATAGGTATGACAGGTAGATTGCCACTATCCCTCAAGAGGAAGGTATATAACAGCTGTATCATGCCGGTACTTAGCTACGGAGCAGAAACCTGGAGACTTACAAAGAGGGTTCAGCTTAAATTGAGGACGACGCAGCGAGCAATGGAAAGAAAAATGGTAGGTGTAACCTTAAGAGACAAGAAGAGAGCAGAGTGGATTAGGGGACAAATGGGGGTTAAGAATATCATAGTTGAAATAAAGAAGAGGAAATGGGCATGGGCCGGGCATGTAGCGCGTAGACAGGATAACCGCTGGTCATTAAGGGTAACTAACTGGATTCCCAGAGAAGGGAAGCGGGTTAGGGGGAGACAGAAGGTTAGGTGGGCAGATGAGATTAAGAAGTTTGCGGGTATAAATTGGCAGCAGCAAGCACAGGACCGGGTTAACTGGCGGAACATGGGAGAGGCCTTTGTCCTGCAGTGGACGTAGTCAGGCTGATGATGATGATGATGATGATGATGATGACAGAACTGTGTTACGCTCTCTCACTGCCTCACTTACTCACTCACTCTTTCACTCACGTACCCACTATCACTCACTCACTCATTCATTCACACTCACTCACTATTTCTCGCTCGCTCACTCACTCACAAAGTCCACTCACGCACTGTCCCTCATTCGCTCACGCACTCACTCATGCACTAACTATCGCTCGCTGACTCACTCACTCACTCGTTCACTCACTCACTATCTCTCGCTCGCTCACGCACTTAATCGCGCACTAACTATCCCTCACACTCACTCACTCATTATCTCTCGATCACTCACACAGTCCACTCACTATCTCTCGCTTGCTCACTCACTCACTCACTCACTATATCTCGCTCGCTCACTCACACACTCACACAGTCCACTCACTCACTAACTCAATATATCTCGCTTCCTCACTCACACACTATTTCTCGCTCACTCACTCACTCACTATCATCGCTCACTCGCTAGCGCACTCTCTCACGCACTCATTCGCTCTCTCTTCCTCACTCACTCACTATACCTCGCTCACTCACTCACTATCTCTCGTTCACTCACTCACATGCACTCACTCTTTATCTCTCGCTCGCTCGCCAACGCACTCACTCACGCACTCATTCGCTCTCTCACTTCCTCACTCACTCACTATTTCTCGCTCACGCACTCACTCATTCACTCACGCTTTATCCCTCCCTCACTCACGCAATCACTCATGCACTCACTATCGCTCGCTCACTCACTCACTCACTCACTCGTTCACTCACTCATTATCTATCGCTCGCTCACGCACTTACTCACGCACTAACTATCCCTCACACTCACTCACTCATTATCACTCGCTCACTCATTTACACAGTCCATTCACTCACTATCTCTCGCTCGCTCACTCACACACTCACACAGTCCACTCACTCACTATTTCTCGCTCACTCACTCACACGCACTCTTTTTATCTCTCGCTCACTCGCCAACGCACTCACGCACTCATTCGCTCTTTCCCTTCCCCACTCACGCACTATCTCTCGCTCACTCACTCACTCACACAGTCCACTCAGTCACTCACTATTTCTCGCTCGCTCACTCACGCACTCACTGTTTCTCGCTCGCTCACTCATTCACTCACTCCCACTCACTCATTCACTCACTCACTGACTCACTCACTCACTTACTGACTCACTCACTCACTATCTCTCGCTCGCTCACTCATTACCTCACTCACTAACTCGAAGACTTTTCGGAAGTTGATCGACCGTAACTCACACTATTCTCCCCAGCTTATTTTTGCTCAGCCTATTTCCAATTTCCATAAGCTGACTCATTACTTATGGGTTATAAACCGGCTTACTATTGACTGAATACCCGTATAGTATCATGGTGGAGTAGCAGAGCATCTTCCGAAACCACCCATTTAATTGCTTTTTGTGTGATGCGTTTCGCGTAGTTGCTTTTTCTAAGTTCGCAATAAAAAATAAAGAACACAAAGCATGAAAAAGAAAGCCACGTGACAAAGCTGTTGCGCACTGCAAGCGTGCAATTGATGAGCCCGGTAGGCTGCGGCGTTATTAGTTGTTGACCATGTCAGTAATGCTTGGCCAGCGTCATCGATTTGGGCCATCATCTCACGTAAATGCCAACTTCGAAACAGTCTGTGAAATCCCCGTGCACACAGTGACACTGCAGGTGACCCTGTTAACCGATTGTACGCTTGAGAACAGCGCAATAGCAGTGCGCAAGTGCTCATTGTAGTGAATGGGGCACGTATAAGGAAAGACACTGGTACACGCAAAAAAAAATGTTACTGCTTAAACGTTAATGCCGTGCTACGACCGTGGTCAGTGTACCACGTTTATGAATCGTGATTTGCGATAGTATAAGGCCTTACTTTCATTCGACACGAAAGACCTGAATGATACCGAAATCGGGCAAATTTCCCCTATTGTTAACACATGCAGGAAGAACGCCGAAGTTATTGCTCACGTCAAGGACCCTCAAGGCGAGGCAAAGCTTCTGGAGTATTGGAACAGGAACGTGTTCCATCATGCCGTCCTTGACTTGGAAGTCAAGCCCTGGGAGCATCTTGAAATCCAGACGGAAGTTCGGGCGGTGTTCGATTTACTGAAGGTAAGGAATTCAGAAGAGAGGCAGGAGTCAAAGAAAGATGGAAGCTTAGGATGAAATTTCAGTATCAATTCCAAGAAACATGTAAACGGGGTTGAGATGTAGCCGAGATATTGACAAACCTTGAAGAAAAGTGCGCTTTCCGAAACGTCGGCTACCGGGACAACCCCTGTTCACGAATTGTCATCTCAATGTAGGGATGACGTTTATAAACGCTTGAGTTCACAGTCAGTTCATTATTTCGTGAGGCTTTCTATTGAATACGGGTTTAGTTCATAAGGCTGTCCAATTGTATACTGGGCTAGTTCGCCTTGATTACGTGACAAAAAAAAAACCATGGTGGCACCTTGAGCTCCGCTACGCATTACCGTAATGCACCCTTTGCCACCACCTCCTTGATTGATAATTTGGCTTCGTCATTGGTTCCCACTAAGCGTGCTTAAAGCAGCACGTGAACCTATGCAGTGGCCCACTTTTTGATGCTTTCGCTCATAATGATTAAGTATGCCCGAGTGTTTTTGAATGAGTGCCCCTTTGAAACACACACTTTCCGCGCATTTCGCTTGTTTTGACACCCGACACAATTATACGGTTCTTTCACGCAATGTTATATACGTTAAGGAGAAACTCTCCCAATGACATTCTTACAGTATTTTTCTTTCTTTTGGGATTGCTTGAACGATGGCGTGAAGTTGTGGTAGAACACCAGCTTGCCATGCAGAATGCATGGGTTAAACTCTCACTCGAACCGTACATTTCTGTAATATATGTATTACTGCCTCGACTTTCCGCTCACAATCAGTGATGGCGACGACGACATTGGTATGCCTTCAAAACCAGCTACTTAACGATATCGCGTTAAAACATTACGGCTGTCACGTTATTGCGGATTTGGAAGAATTATAAGTTTAATAACGGTGTGGAAGATCTCGTAGTTGTCGACGCCAGCGCATACGAAAATAGCTCGCCCACCGATAATCTACTCATGACTGAAGTTTAATAAACACACATTCTACACACACATGTGGTAATATTATTACGACTCCGTGTTTTGGGTGAATCCGATAAACACTCACCGGTAAAATTTTCGACTATTAGGATTTATGGAATGAGCACCAATATTTTTCTACATACTGGATATGGGATGAGCACCAATATTTCTCTAAATACTTGCTTTTTGACTACATCGAACGCTTGAAACGTAATTATAAACTGCTTTGCAAACTACCTTGCTGAATTTCCAGAAGATCAAAAAATAATTTTGGCTGTACCTTGGTGGTGGGTCGCACGTGTGCAGGCGCTGAAAGCCTGGCAGAAAAAGGTGAACGTGACTCACCCCAATCCCGCTGCACCTAAGGGTGGCTTCGTAGTTCTAGGCACCCGAATATGGCCAGCTAACAAGACGCCCTTCCTAGGAAACGTCACGGAACAGATGGAGTAAGTGACCAGCAACGCTTGGACTTCATAAATACTCCCGTTTTACTTATCTAAAATAATATACGTAAAACATGATTGGTCCCTCTTTCATAGGAATCGGTATAACACTAAAATGAGGCTTTTCCTTATAGATGTACCTAAATGTTTACTGTGCAGTGACATATTGACGCAAGGTAGGCTGGCAACTATAGTGGCCAGCCTCTGAGGAGGATAACGAAGTAGTTTTGTGGGCGCTTGCTCTGGTGTTCGTGCATTTGGCCTTTGGTACCGTAAGTAAAACACCCTGTTTTGCTGTTTTGTGCCTGCGTCCTTGTGTCTTTGTGACATTTTCTAGTGAAGGTGCGGGGTATGGTAGATAATAAAGTCCCCAGAGAGCACCCCTGACGCAAGCCCATCGAGTAGCTCAGTCGAGCTTGTCCCTGTGCACGTACGTATGTTCCAGCCGTCGTCTCCAGGGACTCGAGCCACAGCACGGTTTGCTGCATGAAAGTCAGAGGACTATGAACTAAACACCCGCTTACGTCACCGTGTCAACACCAGCGCACCTAATTGTCAACCAGCCTAAGACGCCGAAGACATTTCACGGAGATGCTTTCGAAGATACCGACGACTGGCTCGAGTATTTCGACCGGGTCGCCGTCATCAACGATTGGACCCCAGAGCGTACTGCTTTCTCAAGGACTCCGCGAAAACCTGGCGTGAGAACCACGAAGCAACGCTTACGTCATGGGATGAGTTTCCCCGGCAGTTCCTCAAGGCTTTTGCCCGAGAAGACGGGAAAGAGACTGTGAAGCGTGCTATAGAGGCAAGGTTTCAAGGCCCTAACGAAAGGGTGACGACCTACATAGTAGACATGCATCAGCTTTTCAGGCGTGCGGAGCCCTTTATGACCAAATCCAATAAAGTTCGCCACTTAATGCATGGTGTTAAAGAAGAGATTTTTGCCGGCCTAATTCGAAACCCGCCTGCGACACTTGCGGAATTCCACGAGGAAGCCACTGCCATGGAGAGGGCCCTTCAACAGCGTGCCAGGCAGTATAACCGTGGTGCACATCCAGGTGAGGTCACTTCTGTCACTCTCGGCGATGGCATCAGCGCGTTGCGAGAGCTACAAAAGATGCAAGTGAAGGAGGAGCTACAAAAGGTGCAGATGACTGCTTCACCTGTACAGCATCTCTCTGTTGCAGAGATGGCACGCGCCGAGCTATATACGGCAAGTCGTTCACGCTCCCCAACAGTCTGAGGCGCCACAACAGTGGTACTGCATCGAAATGAGCGACGTGGAAACAGTGCGACGTCCTGCATCGTGCAATTCACTCAGCGTGTTTTACCCTAATGAGGGACGCGCACAGCAAATGAAGGTAGGTTTCCGTCCTCGCAGCCCACCGTTGATCGCCGAAGCACGACCGAGGAAGAGGGACATCTGGCGTACACCCGACCACAGGCCCCTTTGTTTTCACTGCGGGGAAGCTGAACACATCTACCAGACATGTCCATACCGCTGTGTGGAACTCTGTGGATTTTCGCCTAATGCCTCTCGTCCATGACCTGGCGAGCGACCACTGGAAATAGAGAGCTTCATCTCGAATCGTCGCAAAATCGAACATCGGTCGCACGAGCCCCGCTCGTCGTCGCCTGCTCGCTACAGGTCACAGAGCCCAGCATACTCACGTGGCGCTCCGAGACGCCGCTCAACCAGTCCTGCTAGTCAGGAAAACTTAGTTCAGCGACCTCCGGAGGTGAGGCCGCTCACGTGGACTCCACAGAAGATCCTCCACTATGACGACAGCGACGGCAGCAAAAAGATGTACAAAAGCAGTAAAACGTGGTACGAAGAGTGGTAACATCAAATATTTCGGTAACCGTAATGGCGCTAATCGACACTGGAGCAGACACTTCCGTTATGAGCATGGGTCTTGCCTGGAGGCTGAAGAAGGTTTCTGACCAGTAGGCTGGGTCCCAGATACGTACAGCAGGAGGTCATCTCCTCACTCCGGTGGGAAGATGCACAGCGCGAGTCATTATTCACGGATTTATGTATCTCGGAGATTTTGTAATACTGCCGAGTTGATCGAGGGACATAATTATCGGACTGGACTTTCTGCATGATAATCGAGCCGTGATTGACTTGCGAGAGTCGTAGGTGACGTTTTCTCCGGCACACTAGAGCACACGCTCAAGCGCGCAACCATCACGACAGTTATGTCAATGCTTTGAGGATTGTCGATGAAGACGTCACGTTACTGCCGAAGAGTAGCGTGTTGACCTAGGTAGCCTGCGACGTTTTCGATGAATTCAACGAGTATGAAGGTATTTCAGAGGCAAATATCACGCTGCTGCTCAGACTAAACATCAGCATAGCCCGAGGCTCTTTCGGTTAGAGAATAAAAGCTCTAGAGTTCTGCTGACCAACTTCAGCAACGAGTTTCAGCACGTCCCTAGAGGCACCACTGTCGCTTTCCTCAGCGAAATCGCCGACTTTTCTGATGTCGGCACATTAGATACCACTTCACCGGATACAAAAGCTTGTGCTGACCAGGGCAGCCGCATTCATGTTAATTCAGACTTGCCAGATTCACCAAAAGATCCGCTGCTAAACCTTGTGACGGAACTCTTGGACTGCTTCTCCACAGCATCGAAAGTTCAACGTACTACCTTTGCAAAACACCGCATTGTTACCGAGGAGTCGGCACGGCCTCTTCACCAACAATCATACCGTGTGTCCCAAAGAAAAGAGAGTTGATTAAGCATCAAGTTCAAGAAATGCTGAATGATGACGTCATTCGAACCTCGACAAGTCCGGGGCCGTCACCTGTTGTCCTAGTAAAGAAAAAAGACAACACTATGCTTCTGCGTCGACTACCGACTGCTTGACAAAGTGACGAAACGCGCCGTTTATCCTCTGCCACGGATTGATGACGCCTTAAACTGTCTACGCCATGCCCAGTTCTTTACATCATTAGATCTCAAGTCAGGGTACTGGAAAATTGAAGTTCACGAGGATGACCGTGAGAAAACTGCGTTTGTGACTCCCGACGGGCTATACGAACTTGAAGTACTGCTTTCGGTCTCTGTTCTGCTCCCGCCACATTTCAACGCATGATGGACACTGTACTCGCTGGAGTAAAAGGCAGACGTGTCTTGTATACTTGAATGATGTTGTGTTTTCAAGCGCGATTAACGAACATCTTTCAAGGCTAAAAGTCTCCTCACTGCAATACGGAGAGCTATCAAGCCTGAAAAGTGCTACTTTGGCTATCAGGAACTCAAGTTTCTCGGCCCCATGGTGAGCCCGGGGGGTGTTTGACCAGATCTGAAGAAGTTGGCTGCCGTTGCCTAGTTCACTCGTCCTGGAAGCAAGAAGGCTGTTCAGCGATTCATCGGATTCTGCGCCTAATACCGCCGTTTTGAAGGATTTTCTAAAATTGCAGAACCTCCTACAATACTGACGCGGCCAGATGTGCCATTCGCATGGACAGAACAACAACAAGCCTTCGTAGAGCTACGCAATCGACTACAGGCAGCTCCGGTGCTGGCACATTTAGACGACACGGCCGACACTGCTATTTACACAAACGCCGGCAAAGTAGTAATCGGAGCCATTCTAGTTCAATGGCAGGACGGCGCAGAGTGTGTGATCGCTCACGCGAGACGCAGTCTCGCTAGGGCGGAGGCTAACTACTCTACCACCGAAAAAGAGTGCCTAGCACTCATTGGGGCCATTAGCAAGTTTCGACCCTACCTATACGGTCAGCCATTTCGAGTGGTCAGTGACCACCATTCGTTCTGTTGGCTTGTCGATCTACGGGATCCACCAGGCCGCCTCGCCCGCTGTAGCCTCCGCCTTCAAGAGTACGACATAACGGTGGTCTACCGATCAGGACATAAGCATAGAGATGCTGACTGCCTGTTTTGTGCTCCTATTTTCCTGACGTCATCCGACACTGAACAAGATTTACCGTTTCTTGCTATCGTCGATGTGGTATGGATGGCTGAACTTCAACAGGAGGACACTGAGCTACTTCCTATCATACATCATCCTCGAGGAGCAGACGTCATCGTCCCACGCCCGCTGAACTTCAACAGGAGGACACTGAGCTATTTCCTATCATACATCATTCTCAAGGAGAAAACGTTATCGTCCCGCGCCCGCTCTTACGTGGATTACCATTGTATTGCCTGCGGAACAATGTTCTCTTGAAGAGAAATATCGAGAGCAGCCAGGAAACTTTCCTTGCCGTCCCAACGGCATTGCGTGGGGAAGTTTCGCAGGCGTGCCATGACGATCCTTCTTTCGAACACTTAGGCGTTGCTAGGACATCAGACATCAGCGCACATCCGACAAAAGTACTACCGGCCACAGCTGTATTCGTCCGTTCAGCGCTATGTCCAAACCTGCCGTGACTATCATGGGCGCAAAGTTCCACCCACAAAGCCCGCCGGCTTCCTCCAGCCTTTAGATCCACCTCCAGCACTGTTTCAGCAAGTGGGAATGGATCTTCTCGGTCCATTCCCTACGTCATCCTGAAAAAATAAGTGGATAATCTTCGCAACCGACTATCTGACTCGCTATGCAGAAGCCAAAGTTGTGCCTGGGAGAACTGTAGTTGAAGTCGCAAGATTTATCGTCCGCGACATTGTTTTGCATCATGGTGCACCTGCTGTAACCGATCGTGGAGCAGCATTTACGGCAAAGCTATTGCAACAGGTTGCCAAGCTGACGCATACCAACCACAGGAAAACAAGAGCTTATCATCCCCAAACAAACGGCTTAACGGAGCGATTAAAGAAAACACTGGCCGACATGCTATCTATATGTTTGTTGATGTAGAGCACAAAACGTGGGATGAAATTTCGCCGTACGTCACGTTTTCTTATAATACCGCTGTGCAAGAGACCACAGACCTAACACCTTTGGAGCTTCTTTATGGCCGTCGCGTCACAACACCGTTAGACGCTATGCTTTCCGTAGACCAGGACACCAGCGTAAATGACAGCATTGACGACTTTGTTCAGAAAGCTGAGGAAGCCCGCCAGCTTGCACGGGACCGCATTCGCTCGTATTAAGGTACCGACGCTCGCCGTTACAACCAAGGCCGAAGGAACGTCCACTATAAACCAGGTGACTATGTATGGGTGTGGACACCAGTTCGACATCGTGGGCTTTCGGAGAAGCTATTGCGACGCTACTTTGGCCCTTACGAAGTTGTGCGCTGCCCCAGTGACACGAATTACGAGGTAGTTCCCCAAAACTCCGATGCCAGTTTAAACCGACGACGTCCACGTAACACGGATGAAACCGCACCACGCCCGCGAGTTATGAACACTTCGAACTTTTTTCTTATTATCTAAAACAGCGCAGGGTTATTATTTTTTTCCGTTGACGTGACCATCTTTCTCAATGGCTATCTCCAGCATCTTAGTCAATCGAGGGGGATGGTCGCTCTTAGAAGGGGGGGAATTGAGGCAAGGTAGGCTGGCAACTATAATGGCCAGCCTCTGAGGAAGATAACGAAGTGGTTTTGTTGTGGGTGCGTGCTCTGGTGTACGTGTGTTTGGCCTTTGGTACGGAAACTAAACGCCCTGTTTTGTGCTTGCGTCCTTGTGTCCTCGTTACAATATGAGAGCTGCACAATGTCTTTTGATGTTTTACAGTTACAGCACCGTTTAACGTGAGCGTACTGACGTTGACGCTTAGTGACACTTCTCCATTCCAGCAACTAACATCCGTGATCGATGATTAAACCAACCATTGTTGTCGGAAATGTCTGTAGAAGATGTAGTATCAAACGATGCAAACATAATCGGGGGAAACAGTGCGACAGCCAGGAAAGCCGCCACGGAATTTTCGCCAAACTTCGGTTATGGTCACCTACTCGCGTATGTTAGAGCATAGAATCCGCTGCCCGGCGAGATGGAAACGCAAAGCACGTCATGTCTACGCTGTTGGCCCGTTGCGGTTTTTCGCACGTAGAACGTAAGTGGAGAACGACAGCCAGGTGACGCGGATCTATTTTTAGTATGTATTAATGGTCTATAACAAATATTGGCGTTGTGAAGACGCCTTCTTTGTGAATGCTGCTGGACCCCTGCATAACCGTGCCACGGCAGCCGTCGTAAACAGGAGACTGGTCGTGGACTGCATCTAAGCTAGAGGAGTAGACATCACATCCATGGAAGAGGTCGGTATAGCCTTAGCCATGCGTAACCCATCAGCCACCTTTGTCCTCACGGATTCCCAGGCGCCGTATCGCGATTTCGCCAGAGGTCAAGTCGGCCACATTCAATTCTGAAACAGGCTGTGGTCTCTCGTCAAGAGGGTCAGTGGATACAACTGCTATGGGAACCAGGGCACACAGGAGTTAGCGGTAATGAACTCGTTCATGCCTCCGCCCGTGATCTCTTACACCGGGCTTCCCCAGCTTCATCCATAGCGCAACTTCCCGCTGACCAGGACTGTGCCCAGCCCTTCCTTTCCTATACTGAAATCCTGCAACACATCAGGCTGAGTAGACATGCTGTACCTTCACCTGATCCTAAATTAGATAAGGCATCGCAGGTCGTGTGGATATGATTGCAATCATTATCATTTCTAAATCCTTACGTAGTATCCAAGATAGACACTTCGGGGTACAATCCGCAGTGTCGATTATGTCCCCATATGGGGTCTTTGTTTCACATGGTCTGGGAGATAGGCACTGCGCCGTGCTCCCGACCGGGTTGCAGAAATTAGGTGCCTTTTCTCATCTTCTAACCACTACCACCCACCATGCTCTGGGAGTGCCGAAATAATAATAGCATATGGGCCAATTATAATCCTAAAATTGTCGAGTGCGGGGCGACCATGTCCAGCTCTGGTCCAGTGCAGCAACAGGCTCTGGTCGACAGAGCCCGGACGGTGGCAAGAGCCAATGGTCTTCTTAATTAGAAGGTTTAGCCAATATAGTGGCCTTTTATCAGCAATGAAAGTTTTATTCTCCTTCTATGAGCGAGGCTGACGCTAGAAGTGATTTCGCCACTTCGCGTTGTATTAGGTTATGCATCGACGAAATTGCACTTCTGAAAACTTGCCGAATGTAACGGACGTGGGAAACGACACATTGAACTACACGGGGATGTCACGTGTAGTTCAGTTGTTTCACTTTACCGAGAGAACTGTGAAATGAATGTGCTGGATACAAAAAGCCTGTTTGTAAAGCTTCCAGAATATGTGGGCGCAGCGCCGTGAGAAGGGTGCCTGGTCTCCGTTGTCGCAGACCGAAATGACGCGGGTTCGGCTCTGATTGATGGAACTTCTTTCTTTGCTTTCGGATCCTGCGTGCTTTTTGACGTCATTTGAGTGACGTAAATACGTCACTGAAGTCTTTTTGGGTCCCTACAAAGAACATTTTTGTGTCAAAAGCACGGTTACACAACGTAACAAACGTCCGCTGCGGTGGAATTAACAAAAATGGTTGAGTCAGTGGCTAAGGAGTTCGGCTGCTTACCCGAAGGTCGCAGGTTTCATCCCAGTCAATGTGGTCACATTTTGGTGGAGTTAAATGTTCGAGGCCCTTGTACTGGTGCAGTGTCAGCGCACGTTAAAGACCACCGTATGGTCATGATATTCGTAGTAGCGTCTCTAATAACCGCATCCTGGTTTAGGGACGTGAAGCCCCAGATAATTATTATCATGATGAACGAAAATGTTGCGTTTCTTTTTTCTAAATGTTCATTATGCCGCGGTGATGTAGTGGTTTTAGTGCTCGATTTCAGCCGTAGCAGCCACGTTTCGACAAAGGCGGTATGCTAGAGGACCGTATACTGCTCGAGCCCAGAGCACGTCAAAGAACACAAAATGATACGATTGGCGGAGCCGCTCACAAGGGCGTCCTTTAATATCATGGCGTGAGTTTCAGACGTAGAACACCAGATAATAATAATAATAATAATAATAATAATAATAATAATAATATAAATAATAATAATAATAATAATAATAATAATAATAATAATAAT
Source organism: Rhipicephalus annulatus (assembly GCA_013436015.1). Taxonomy (NCBI): domain Eukaryota; kingdom Metazoa; phylum Arthropoda; class Arachnida; order Ixodida; family Ixodidae; genus Rhipicephalus; species Rhipicephalus annulatus. The sequence goes on along the minus strand of WOVY01013204.1, from coordinate 47,726 downwards.
AATAATAATAATAATAATAATAATAATAATAATAATAATAATAATAATAATAATAATAACTGATATTATTATTATTATTATTATTATTATTATTATTATTATTATTATTATTATTATTATTATTATTATTATTATTATTATTTAAAATGTTGTCTTCCTGTTTCCTTTTTTCATCTTAACCACCTCTGATTGCCTACTGAAGCCTATATAGTCGCGTCTGCTCTATACACAATCTACTCGACGTTTGCGCTCATTAAGGAGGAAAAAAAAAAACATTAGCTTGTAGTCTCTTTCTAGAATCCTGCCTTGCCACGTTCATAACTCTCTTTAAAGGTGCACGTTAACTCTTTTTTTTTGGAATTTATCTTACCGGCTTTTCTTAACTGCGACGTTTGCTACGCGCGGTTCAGGCACTTCCCGTTGGACGGCTTTGTCCCGTGGACTCACTTCACGGAGGACGAGTTCCAAGCCAAGTACCCTGAGTGCGTCATCACGGGCACCTCACCGATCACGGCCCGCAACACCAACAACTCTCTAGACATGGTCAGTGACGCCTGGGCGGCGTGCGTTAGGTGGAAGTCACAGTCGAAAAATTAGCTATGGCTTAACCGAGTTACGCCTGGATGTGCGTAGCAAAAGGCCCAGCTAATGTGCGGCTTGTTATTCCTCCGTCTTAGCTGCGAAGTATTCTAAGTAGCCATGGCCGTTAAGGTTGGGGCAAGTTTGTACGGCATAATCGTTTGCTTAATAACGCGGAAACTGGAAATGTGGTGGCATGCTAATGTAAGGTATTAGTTCCGTTAACTCTGTTTCGACGAGTACTTTCTTGTTTCGTTTTAATTAGTCACAGGAAACTCTGTCCGTGTTATAAGTTTGCTTCATTTCACAATGGAGTTCAGTTGAAAGCTAGCGCTTGTCGTTGTCGCCTCTTGACTTCCATAGTGTTTCTGCGCTGTTGCGCTAAATATCATGTCGGGTGATGTTCCTACAATGTACACACGTATCACTGGTGGCGGATATCGGTGATCTATGGGGTGAAATGTTGGTTCAATATTCTGGGAGGTCTTTGTTTGCTTGTGACACAAAAATGAGTATGTCAGTTTGCTTGAACGGTGAACGTGTTTTCGGCGGGCAGGAATAACGACGCCGGCCACAATGCAATGAATTTTTGGTCATAGTAGGATACCATGCATAAAAAGCGCGTATGTGCTGCAGAGATAGCTGATAAGTTTAGCGTAGCAAGCGAGAATACCTTTATGAAAGCGTCTGCCCATATATCTTAACGACTATGACATTACACTGCTCGGCTGGAGGATGTTGGTTTGATTCGCGGCCGTGGCTCTTTCGTCTCGATAGGAGGGAAATGCTGAAACTCCCGTGCACTTGAATTTAAAAGTCCGCGTTCAGGAACCGCAGGCTGTCGGTCAGTCTGGACTCGCGATGACGACGCGCTTCGCAATCATATCATGGTTGTGGCACATAAAACTGCTGATATATTTTCATTTAAGTATGGTGTGTTTCGGCATCTTTGACGTCATATGTATATCCGACGACGTTGAACATTAGGGGTGTTTTTCAGATAAAAGAAACGTTCTTCATTTCCCTCGGCAGTGACAAGTTAAGTTGATTATTACTGAATTGTACACGGAAAGCAGAACAGTGTGTTTGAAAATTATTATGCACGAAATTAAAGTAATGTGCAACAGTCTTGGCAGAAGACAGCGCTTTGCGATAGGTGGAGAGACGCTGAAAGTCGTAAGGGAATATATCTGCTTAAGACAGGCAGTAACTGCGGAGCAGAACCATGAGAGTGAAGTATATAAAAGAGTAAAAATGGGGTGGATCACATTCAGCAAGCATTATAAAATCATGAATGGTAGTTTTGCTTCAACCCTCAAAAGAAATGTATATAATATCTGCATCTGGTACTTATCTACGGAGCAGAAACCCGAAGGCTTACAAAAAGGTATCAGCTTAAATTGAGGATGGCGCAGCGAGATATGAAATTGAAAACGATAGGTGTATCCAAAGTACTAAAAGACCATGGCGTTACATTAAGAGACAAGAAGAGAGCAGAGTGGGTCAGTGAAGAAATTGGGGCTAAGAATATTATATATAGTTGAAATCAAGAAGTAAACGTGGGCCGGGCACATAATACGTAGGCAGGATAACCGCTAGTTATCAAGGGTAACTGACTGGATTTCCAAAGAAAACAAACGCGCGAAGGTATAACGTGGCAGCAGAAAGCACAGGGCTGTGTTAATCGGCGGATCATGGGAGATGTCTTTGCACTGCATTAAGCGTAGTCAAACTGATGATGATGATGTAAATGTACCTCTATACCTTATGTTATTGGCCTACTGGATAAATTTCGGGGGTAGGGTACCGAGCCCTCTTTTGCCTACATGCCTGTACCTAATTGCAGTAGACAGCTCTGAAAACGAACATGTTAGTTTTTTGGGTCTCACGAGCCTCCAAGGAGAGTAAATTGATGTCCCTAGAGAGTGTATGTTGAAAGAGTGTAATGTACAATATACGTGATAGTTCCAGGCCAGCACGAAAGAGTCAATTAAGTTTCTTTATTATGGTAGTCTTTCATGCGATACCCTAGTCTTTTTGTTTGTCTGTCTGTCAAGTGAAGACTCAGCGGCCAGGCTAAAGTTTTACAACTTCATCAGAAGCCCACCCATTTTGATCTAAGTGTCTGCGTTCATACTTGTGTACAATGTCGACCAAAACGCTAGTATAGAACATATTTTACGCGCAATACCAACACGTCAACTCTGGCGGTGCGTTTCTTTATACTGGAAAATGCGTAGAGACGTAATGATAAGATCGTGACGCTGCACTGATTATGCAATGTCACGCACGAAAAATGATGTGTTGCCTACGCCTTCCTAAAAAAGTCACAGCTTTGCCGCAAAGTCGAAGCAATGAACGCGATAGCAACAAATTGGAAGGTCTCGCACAGAATAGCCAGCAGATTGAACGGACCCCGAGTTTCTCACGCACAAATGACGCACGAACCGTACTCTCAGGTACAGATGAACGCGATTGAGTGTCTCAGGCGTTACTTCGCTATGTCTGGAAACCGTGCTTTTTTCGCAAACGTACACTGTGCAACGATTGCAGTGACCTTCGTACGCCCGGTAACTAAAACAGAAGCGTTCCGGTAAAAGCCGAACGCCAGCCAAGACGTACGATCCTCCCTACCACGAGATAAGGGCGCGCGAGTGAGCGTCGCCCCCTGCTCTGTGCGGGGAAAAGTTTGTGTGGGAGATGAGAGCGCCGCCACCGCGCCGTGACGATGTGGCTACGCGCGCTCATTGCGCCATTTTGCTGGTAATGCTTAAAACACGATAGCTCTCCCCCCCCCTCCCGAGATGACCGTCAGCAGCGGTAAGTGGTAGATATAGATAGCTTGCCATTCACCGTCGAACGAAGTGTGCTCCTCTCTGGCACAGTGGCTAACGCCTCGCACTCACGATTCAGAGGCCCCAAGTTCGATGTTTTTCTGGATGTTCTCTTTCTTGATTATATATATATATATATATATATATATATATATATATAGATATATATAGATATATATATATATATATATATATATATATATAGATATATATATATATATATATATATATATATATATATATATATATATATATATATATATATTAGTTTCTCTAATAGTCTTGATGTTTTTCCAACGGTTTCGACCAACGCCGGCGGCAAAATCCAGCCGAGAGTGTCCATATAATTGCTATCGCAATGAAACAGTATGGTGCTGCCTGCCAGTGGCTCTCGTTCTACAGACGCTCTCGTTTTCCAAGATTACTGCCAGATGGCGCACAAATCTTACACTGGGTAGAGTTACTGTATGCGCTACCTAAAGGTAGCCTATACAGTAACTCTAATGCAAGGCCTCCAGGATTCCATTTACGTACGTTCTCGTGCAGAACATCACATAAAATTATTATTATCTCTCTCCAGACTGACGAATATCGTCTTTCGACGACACTTGCAGTGAAACACGCAGATACGTGGTCATTTTTTTCTCACAGTGTAGAAATAAGCGTTCGTTCTTAGGTGGCCAGTTAAGAGTTGAGGACCTATACTCTTTCGGATTGCTGGTTGCTACACTCTGCTCGCAGTTCGAGGTTCTTGACTGGGTGAATAGCAGCATAACGTGGAACATCTACCCTTCGTTGGCCGTTTCGGTGTCCATGTGCCCTCGGATCTACTTGACCAGCACGGGAATGAAGGCCCAGTATGGCGACAAATGCGTGGACAATCATACTCCGCCGGGCCCGTTTTCTATGGTAGGTACACGCACGAACAATGCAGTCGTGGCCAGTGAATGCACTTTCGTGCGAAATATTTCGTGGCATTCTTTCAATATAAATACAAGCTGCACCAGCGGCCATCACTGTTCTACGCAGAGAGAATTAGCGCACAAGTTATATCTACAAAGAAAAATTTATCAAACCAGCCCCGCCGTGGTGGTCTAGTGGCTAAGGTACTCGGCTGCTGACCCGCAGGTCACGGGTTAGAACCCCGGCTGCGGCGGCTGCACTTCCGATGGAGGCGGAAATGTTGTAGGCCCGTGTGCTCAGATTTGGTTGCACGTTAAAGAACCCCAGGTGGTCAAAATGTCCGGAATCCTCCACTACGGCGTCTCTCATAATCATATGGTGGTTTTGGGACGTTAAACCCCACATATCAATATACCCAAGAAATAACAATATACCCAAGAAATAACACGCAGTACCCAAGAAATAACACGCAGTAAGCCCATCTATCAGGCATTGGGTGATTTAAACATGGCGCGCTTGCTCGTTACAGAGATCGTTGCAGGAGGCCGCTACTTGTCCACGCGTGCGCACGAGATCACATTAGAAAAGCCTCGTATTCAAAGAAAAAAATAGAAAAAAGTGCTCAAGGTCACGAGGCGCGCGTGACGTTTTTCTGTGGCCCTGCCATCCCTCCCTGCGTTGTAACTCCACTCGCACCAGACGGATTCTTGAAATTTTCGCGGCGTTGAACTTGTGAGGCAATAAGCTCTTTCAGTGAATTCGTTCCATGGTTACTCGAAAAAAGTGTTTCAGGGCCCCTTAAAGAGCTGACCTTAAGTATAATTTGGCGATTGCCCTTTTAATGACCTTGGAATGTAAGGAACCATATGGTAGAATGACTTTTCTTGGTTCATGACATGTAAGCCAAGTAGAAGTGGACGCGTTGGTTAAAAAAATAAACGCAGGTCTAAAAAATGAATGGAGTAAATTTGCTTTAGCTCGAACGTGAACATCAGCTAGGAAGAACACTCCTCAAAAACTTTTATGGCCGACGTAGCCCGTAATGCTAAGTGAGTTAATGGGTCTACAACAAAAATTCATAAAAGAGCGTTCTCATGTCCACATAACTTCGTCAATGAAGTCGACCTCTGTTCCGTCGCGGGCGCAGGTTATCGTGAATTTCAGCGCAATCATCGAAGGGTCGGGTAGTAACCTTACGTTTTCACGTTTGGTTGGCTACTGCCAATACAAAAAAGCATGTCGCTTTAGGAGACGTTCATTGCGGTCTTGTTCTTAGTTTTCGAGCTTTATAAAGGCTAACTTTTCGAGATCAAACGAACGTGGTAATTACCATGCGCTGCCAACGTGATTTCTATCACAAGTGTACGTGATGCGAAGTCTTGATGCAAGATGATAGTTATAGCGCGAGAACAAAACGACGACACAGAGAAAAAGAAGGACACGAAAGACACGTCATCCTTGTCTCTGTGTCGTCGTTCTGTTCTCGCGTTATACCTATTGTCATGCCATACCAACTAGCCCAAGCTGCCACACTTCTAAATCTACATGCAAGTTGACTCCATGCAGTATAGTATTGTGATAACATTTGTACGGACGCTTTAGGCTCGCCATCGCCGTCGCCGTGATGTTCCGCAAAAGTTCCACTCGATAGCTACTCCCCGCACGTGGTATGTTACATGAGGTAATATGCGCGAGAGAAAAGCGTGCAAGGACCGCCAGAGGTCGCGGCTGAAGCGGAGAGCAACCGTCCGGCCGTAACCCTCGCGTGAAAGGCAGGTGGGTATACGCGTCACACACTGCAGCGGCCTTGTTTTCGTACCCCCTGCGTTTTATGAGTTGTGCCAGGTCGCATGCCGAAGGACTGTGCTGCTAGCGTTTCTTCGTATAACTCTACAGTTCGTTGCAACCGCGTTCATTGCTTCATCCTGTGCGAAATGATGACTTTGTTTTGTTTCTCGAAAGCAAGAAATACAAGCATAAAAGTAAGGCTTGGCTTTTTCTAGCTACTCTTTTAAGCGTCCACGTGAATTCTACGTTATAACCTTACACTTTCCAGTCAAGCGTTGACGCTTTTGTGTTCATTAGAGCTCATAACCGTTCGTTATCTGTTTCGCGTATGTAAATTTGCCCACTCTTCCGTTTGTCTATCATTTCAGTATTGCAACGACCCGAAGAAGTACTTCCACACGTTCGAGACTCACTATCCAGAGCTGACGGTATACAGCTACAATTTGAATTACAGCGAATACATGGCGACCTTCGAAAATCAGGCAGCGGTAAATGAAAAGGTGAAAAAAGGATTTGTCTTATCTTTATTGTTTTCTGTGATACTGTCGTGGCCGTTAGGCCAAAGAAGAATGTCGTTGTTGTTCATTATTGGAAATAAACGTGTCCCAAAATGTAAACGGAGCGCGGATGTGCCACGAGGCAATCCCAAACGTAATTTACAGTGATCATGCGATGTGTTTTATACAAATGCCTCATTGGCAGCTCTGGCGGTGGAAGCGCTTTTTCTAATGTTTGACGCTAGGGGTAGTCACTGATCTTGCCGCTACTACTTTGCAGCAAACAGCTCTTGCCAGAAGCTTTTGCTCGATAAGCGCACGGCGCCTCTCTGTCCGATGCTTGTTTCTTTGCCTAATTGTCGTGGTTGCCAAAGTTCGAAGATTTCGAATTGTGAGGCATACGGGGGGGGGGGGATGGGGAGATAAAAAGGAAACGCGAACAGTGCGGTGCACTGTTTTCATCGTGACCAGACCTTGGCGGCAATAGAAAGAAGCTATGTGTCTCTTGATTTCATCGTGGATGAGTCTAGCGGTTTTTGAGTACCACACAGGTCATAACCAGTTAAAGAACGTAGGTGACGCACTGTTCGAATTTTATCTCTCGCTATAACTATCGCCCCGGGTTTCGCAAAACGGGTTTGTAGAATATGGTGATAAATATGTTTCAGATATATGGAGTAAAATGAAGGAAGAAGCATTCGTTCACGCGAAGACAATAGTCAAGCGTGTCATTATCTCACTTAGAGTTATAGAACTCGCTATGCATGACAGAAGAGATTGAAAACAAATTGTCTATTCGCCAATATATCCTAGCTGGCAGTCCCATTCGCTTTTTATGGCTTACCAAATGTCGCCCGCAGTTACCGTGTTTATATTCAATCGTGCCGAGTACGCCACTGGTCATGCCATCTTCGAGGAAGTTTACCCCCCAGTTGTCGCCTCCGGGATTAGCTTCCAAGGCACGCTACGGGAACGATATGCGGAAGCCGATTCAACAAACGATGCTTGTTTCCACTTGCCGGTGGCGCATTCTCGGTACATTGCCGCACTTCGCGTGCTTAATTTTTTGTGGTACCGAGTCCTCTGCTACGGCTTATCTCGTAATCATGTGGTTTCAGAACGTTAAGTCCCAGATAATATTATTATTTTTATTATTATTAATATCTTTATTATATTATTGTCAAGTGCGTAGCTTATTTACTTACTACTTTGAAAGGGTCGGCGGCAGCTACAACGATAGACAAATCGTCAATTTCAGCAGACGTGCGACGCGGACGATCAGCACAATGTGTGTCAGTCAGATGACCGCTATTAACTTCTGTTATCAATCTTTCAATAATTCGCCATATATACGCCGCCATACTCCCTAAGCACAGTTATCACGCGCACAATGTCAAGTGGTACACTCGCAGTGGTATTTTCACTGCAAGGAAAAACTATAAACATTTATCGCCGTTTTATTCATTCCAGCATCGCAGCCCACGTACTGCATAGTGGGCGTTCGAAATTGATTCACGCACCTTTGTCTTTTTGTCTCTATTTGTTTGAGCTCAACGATATGAAAGTAAGTGTTTGCTGCAAGCACATAACGGCTCCCCTAGCGTCGGCTGTTTTTATTTGGTGCCCCTTCGTTTCAGGTGTTCATTAGGCAGGATGCAAAAGCATACCGAAAGGCACCGCAGATTTCTTTGCTTAGTATAAAAACGAAAAAAATATGCCGAACAATGACATAAACAACAAAAAAAATTTAATGGACGTTTCTACCCCTGCTAAGGGAGCCTTTTTCACAATAAAAGCCGTAGGAATAGTGCAGCGTAATAGAGTACGCTTAAATACGTGACGTAGACAGCAACAGTAATTCTCGGAAGCGTCCCATAACTCATTTCCAACATGTGCGCAGCATATAAGTTTTCCAGGTGCAGGCGTGATTCAAGGTTTATTTCTTTGACCAGAACACGGGCACTTGTCTATAGACGGCGCACGTGGATTGAAAGGTCAAAATGTAGAGGTACAAAGCGCACGTCATTTCGCTCCCAACGTGCAGAGATCGTGTGATACTTGAGCACTTACACCTGAGCTAACATTAGAGAGTTTTAGTACTGCGTACGTATCGTACGTGGCGGCGTTGCGTACTTAAGGACGCCACGTTTGCGCAGTGCGCACGCGTAGACCGCAACGCGCACGTATCGCGTTACGTACGCGGCCGCTACGCACGCACGCATGCGATGCGTGCGTGCGTATACGTACGAGGTGGTCGCGCCGCTCTCGAACGCGTTCGCGGAAGCGCGAGACTTCGTTTTGCAAAATGGCGTCATCAAAGTACAGTTACAGTGTACTAGAAGAGGGCAGTGGAGTGAACGAGGCGGCCACGCTGCATCTCGGCTGATTCTCCGGCTGGTGACAGTAGCGGCGGCGCTGTTGTCCCATGGTCTGGTGACAGTAGCGGCGGCGCTGTTGTCTCATGGTACTGAAGATCTCGGGAGCGTCCGCATTGGGAGCGTGTGCGCCGTAGCCTGCTCACATCTGGCAAAATCTAACTTCACAATACGACAGATAACAGCTGTCAAACACTTATAGCGAGGCTCCGGCAGCAAATGGACGAGAAAGCTTCTTCGCACAATCGGGCACCCACTCGACTCGCAGCGCCGCTTGCGGCAACCGAGCGCAGTCATCACTTGTCGGACCACCCTCCCTCGTACAAAATGCGCGCACTCAGCACACTAGGTAGTATTTTTCTAGACACTGTAATCAAAGGCTAAAAATGCGGCCATAATCCGGCTAGCACTCTCTTGGATTGGCTCAGACTGGCCTTCAACTCGTACTTTTATATGAATCTACCAGATGGCGCAACACATCTCATGTTCGTTACGTACGTGGGTACTACGGCGTATTAAAAGCCCATTCGTCGAAAACGACGCCACGTAACGCAAGGCGCTTGTGCGATGCGTACGTAACATCATTACGCAGTACTAAAACTATTATCTTTAGCGGCCAGACCCGCAGCATCAAGGCGAGGTCATCACAAGCTCATAGCACTCGTTGGAAAAGAAAAGGCAATTTTTAATCTTTTTTTTAATGGTTGCTTATTAAATTTACAGATTTGCGAAGTGAAGTACCGGTATGAGTTTTTGGATATCAGCTTGGCTCTGTTCAACATTGAGTGCGAAGACTGGGCAGACGTATGCGACACCACCGATAACAACGTGGTCAAAGGCAGGAACAGGATCGACTTGATCTACCAGTACACTTCCGGCATGTCGCTGGAGAAGCTGAAATCGCGGTCGATACCCGACTGCCCGTGACGCCACGTGTGCGTGCAGTGACTGTGTTGTGTAGGTCTTCGAAGGAAAAGGATGATTGTGAGACGAAAAGATGGATGGACTGTCATTTTGTACGTACTATAACGAATGCTCTGACAGACTGGTCAGAGCATTCGGACGGTGGGAGGGACACCGAGCGCCCTGTTTTTCGTGATCTACGCTCCTGCGGTAAAATAGGGCTGGAGTACGCTTCTTTATTGGTGAGCAACGTTATTAGTTCCTGCATTTGAACACCGTACGTGACTTCGGATGCAGTATGCCAACCCTTGAATGCACCACCCGACGAGATTATAAGGATCTACAAAACTCGTCGAATGGAATTGCGAAACAAGTGGACTTGCTTTTAGTTAAGTCACTATCTTTACGCTTGATTGTCTTGCGAACTTGCGCCTGTTGCGTGCCCTATGTTTTGCGTGACCAGACGTGACCTTCGCTCTTTGTTGACTGTGACGCGAACTTGTCTTGTTCTCGAGGATGACGTAAAGAATATGCGTTTTGGCAGTGCACAAAAAGTACGAAATGCGAGAAGCACTTGCAGTGGCTGAGTGAAGCGTTATCTATTACGCATCTTTCGATTGAGAGAATAACTATACATTTTTATATTATATTACACCCTATAAACGCGCACCGCTAATATTGCTTTTTTTATTGTTCTCTATGTTATGTTAGCACTTCTCATTCCCAGGGCCTCGAATAAAGCGTTTCGTCCTGAACATGTGGTCGTGCGTTTTATTCAAAACGCACCATCACGTGACACCTCGTTGAAGCGCTTCTAGTTCATGTTTCGGACGCCCCCGTCAAGCGGTGTACACAGCACCCCCCCCCCCCACCCCCCCGGAAGATGCCTGGTTGTGACTTTTGTTGAAGGCGGGGCCCGGCGGTTTCAGGAGAAAATAACTTGTGCTCAAGCAATCAAGTTAGAATAGTAGCACACGTGCTGTACAACGATAGCGGCAGGTACTGTCATCATTCGTCAGTAATCTGATCAGCAGTATAGAACATTTCGGCCTTTCATACCTAAGGCACCGAAGATCCCAGCAGTATCGTTAACGGCCGGGTTAGTTCCTCAATAAACTCTATCGCTAGTGTGTGGCGGACAGTCTTATCGAAATATTCTAAAATAATCTAGAAAGTTGGCCGACACTTGGGCGCGGTTTGCGGAAGTAAGTGGTTAGGCGTGTAATGGACTGTTTTAATATATATACAGAAACTGCTTGTGCCAGTGTCCTTGCTGAGAATATTTTTTTAAGGATCGCTCGTGCTCTCTGCATAACGACTTAAATGTGTATCATTTTGCTGAAATATATTCGTGCTCGCACTGTTTATATGTGCACTCGAAGCGTATGGCCGGGCGGTGATCTCTCAGGTGTGACGTTGTAGATAGACGCATTGCAACTAGAGCGTCTATTTGCATGCAGGTCGCTTGAATCCCTCCAGGCTTCCTACAGGAGCCACTAAATGGCCATTATATAAATGCGGTGTAGCGTACTTACATTGTACTTCAATACCCAATACTGGTAATGGGCTCACTAAAACCGCATGGCGTGATCCAAAGTGCGATTAGAGCAAGGTGACTTGAAAATTAAGAAAAAAAAACTTGTTGTAAATGTGACCACCAGAGCCGAAATGTGCACACCAGCGCCAAATATTCCCGAATCTCTTATCGAGAACAGAGTCAAACCAACTCAATCTTCGCCGTGATATGCACTCCCGATGTAACTTCTTAATTTCTCTCTGTATTTTTTGTCATATATTGCTTTATTCTTTAAATTTATTGCTTGAAGACGCACTTTGTTGCATAATCTCACCTTAATTTCCCCCTCTGCTTTCTCTGGGGATTATATGCCCTTGATACACGAAGAGGAACAATTAACATTGACATTCTCTAGCCTTGTATAATTATTTACAGGTTAGGTAAACGCGCAAGCAGCAAGCAATGCTTCGAACTAGTGTTGAGGGGCCTATTTCGTTTTTTCAATGAGAGGTATTATCAGATCGCAATGGTAGTGCCTGTGGAGTAGTTATCCGCCGCCGGTGGAGGCTGTTACTGTTTGCTTTCACCTACCTGGTAATTGGTGAGTAGCCACTCCGCGCTCTCGTCCACGAATCTGGTGGCAGTAATGGTGGTTGAGGCCCTTAATATGTTCACTGAGAGCTGTATTGTGATCACAACAAGAGCCGGTTTAGGCAGTGCAGTGACCGCCAACACCAGTGGGGTCAAAGTCAGCTATAGCGCTATACGCTAACGCTATACGCTAACTCCAGAAATAAGATGGGAACCCGAGACCCCTGCGTGGCAGTGGAGTGTGCGCAGAGCCTCGCTTGTTCTTCGCTCCTTCGCTAAAGTGCGCTGTGCAGATGTCATGCTGGGCAATAAACCGTGTTTAAATATATACCCAATATACCATATCGTACAAGAGTAAGATAGCGCTCAAGTGTCACACAATGCGAATGGAGCAGCGATTGGGTCGTTCGGCGCTCCCTACCCATTGTAAAGGAGTCTGCCATAATTCCACACTTCAATCAGCCACAGTACGAACTGCGCAGAATTCCTAACGTAAAGGTGTAGTGGTTACCTGAATTAAGTGCGTAATAAGTAACACTGGTACTCGGGTTACCTCTCTATTTTCTGAAAGTTACGGTGGTTTATGGCGCAGTTAAAAACTTGTACGTGTGTACTTGTATTAGTTGCCCCAAGCACACTCTACAGCGTGCTGTGGGAGGATTCTTTTACAGCTTTCGATTTGACTGTGCTGCGTGTTTTGCACAGGCCTAGCAATTTTTTATATTGATTTTATCTATGCCAAGTACCACAATAAAGCATTTCTAGTGTCTGGAAAATTCGTGCACTTTTACTTTCGGCAGCATTTATTGCATTGCGCAGATTCATTTAGATGATAGTGTAAACAGACGTTGCAAAACTTCCTCTGTTATGCGCGCGTACTCAAGCAGAACTACCTATGTAGAACAGAACTATCTATGTTATGCTATCAACAGAACTACCTATGTTATGAGCGCGTACTCAAGCGTAAATAAATGATGCAAAAATTATTTGCCGCTGTTTGTATTTCAATAAAGGTTTTCCTCTCGGTGTGATCGAAGTAACGTAAAGTTTATTGCTTATTACTTCTAATATTTTTTTCTACTTGAAAGTAAGCGTTCGTGCTCTTCCGCCTTGCTTATTTCACCCGCGTTTTGGAAGCGGTCCCTGAGATTTCTCGTTTTCTTAGTAATGATTATTTTTTTCTTCTTGCTTTTATGGTGGGAGCTCACCTTACATGCAGTTACCCATATTGGAGAAAAAAAAAATCAATATAGCCTGTTTTTAATAGATTACACTGGCAGTAGGTTCAAAGGCGCCATTATTAAAAGCGATGGAATGGCAGTATCGGCTATACAGATAAAAAATAAATTCAAGTCAGTCAATCGCGTTTTATTCCTTTACACGATTTTGTATTCTCTTCGCGGGCAGTTTCTTATACGTTAGTTCGCTTTTCTCGAAGCTCGGTAAAAAAAGCTTTCCCGATGAATTCTTTTTCTTTTCATAAATTCGTGAAAAACCTTCAAAAGATAAGCAGCTTCTATAGGGTACACTTTCTCTTCTGTAAAGAATTTGCACCTGACTATGCTTTTGTTTGTTATCGATGCCGCGTTTAGGTGTTTGGTAGTTGCACATGTTATCTGTCTTGTCGACGTGTTTCACATTAACCTTCTGAACACTCAAATTTCGCCCGGTGCTTTTCCTTTGAGGGATATTTTTTACATGTGTTAAAAGATGGTTAAGTCTTTTCACAAGGCTTCGCTAAATAAGGCTCTTTTCCTTGGTGAGCCATGTCACTTTTTTCGATACTTGCGTTCACAAGCTCTGTCTCTCACTTCTCTTTATCCTCCTCTTTTTTTTTGCTAGTTTCAGTTCAAATTTTTGCGACGTCGTTCGCAGCACAAAAGACGCACAGGTGCTTTTTGTTAGTTATCGCATTGATACTATCAATGCGAAAAGTCTCCTTTGTAATGATGTCGCTAACTACCTAGCTCGGCGGCTACAGTGTATCAGTTCAAGGTAAAAATACAGCTGAAAACTGCCCTTGCGACAGCACTATCAGTTCATTGACTTCACCGGAATCATCTCCTCTTTCAGATGTTAACGTTTATGTACGAGTACACCTTGAGATATAGTCACACATCAGTTCTTTCTTTCTTTCTTTCTTTCTTTCTTCTTTCTTTCTTTCTTTCTTTCTTTCTTCTTTCTTTCTTTCTTTCTTTCTTTCTTTCTTTCTTTCTTTCTTCTTTTTCTTTCTTTCTTCTTTCTTTCTTTCTTTTCTTTCTTTTTTCTTTCTTTCTTTCTTTCTTTCTTTCTTCTTTCTTAGCAAAAGTATTAAAGAAAAACACCATTCCATTTCAGGACTGTAAACACTTAAGTCAACGTAACTGTTTTCGCTCGCTATTAAAACAATTATAAAACCGAGTTTCTAAAAATGATACGCTTCCATTAGCGTTACCGCGTTAACTTGTAGAATACAGTAGGATAACCAGTTGCTGTATAAGGGACGCGCCAAGTGCCATGCCAACGTTTGCCAATCGCGAGATATCTTTAAGGTAGGCTGGGTGAATTGTTCTGGTGCCTGAACTCTCATAGCGCATTGCGCCAAAAAGATGATCAAGCGGGCTCACACAGGACATAGCGACATACTGCTCTGGCCTTTTGTGTTGGTCTATATGGACGTAATGGGCTAGAACAGTTTAAGTACGACGGACTAACTCGCGCCCAAGCTTCAACACTTGTTCTGGTGCCGTTTTTCTCTGTTTGGTTTTACGAAAATAAACCAGACATAGACATAGCGGGCAGCATCATGATGAAAGGATGGCAATAGCGTGTACGTGTCGTCCCGCTACTGGGATATAAGGGCGGGCGGGTTAGGACGAGACTTCATCAGCGTCAGTTGCATCGATCGATCGGGCTATTCGCCGTAAACAAGATTCGTCTTTCTCCACGTGCCATGCTGATTAGTACCGTTGCCAGTGAGCCCGTACTCCCACAGCTCACATTCTGTCTTCCGCGGCAAAAAGGTCCGCCGCGAAAGATTATCGACTCTAATTTAGCACTTCGAATGCGAGGTCGAGGTTTCTATAGTTGTTCTCGTACACTTGTTGCTATTAACCGTATAGCTTTTCATGAGGGCTAATTGCAGAAGGTCAGAGTGCTTAGATTCAATAGCACGGTAAAGAACCGCACGTGGTCAAAATTTACGGAGCCCTCCATGACGGCGTGCTTCATAATAGTATGTTGGTTTGAGATGTAATACCCTGGCGAATTATAATTGTAAACCCCATAGCGTTTGTCACCTGAGTTAAGTCTCTGAAGTATGATGTTGATTTTGTTATGAAATAAACCGCTCAAAAGGCATAGACGCAGGAAAAAGGTGACGACACAGGCGCCGCACTAAAATCTGAAAGTTTATTGAAAAAAATAAATAAAAAAACGATAAAACCACGCATGCAAGATGACCCAGCACGGAATACCTACGTGTGCGCATTAAAAAACCGTATCTCTACTTTGTGTAATACCACAGAGGGTGTGGCGATTGTAGTTGGCTCTGGCTTTGAAAATGAAACACGCTGCTACAATCTCGCGCGTAGTACGTTCCTGATGCCGTGGCAAAACTTTTCACGCAAAACCAGGCTTCATAATCATATGATGGTTTGGGATGTGATCGCGGCAGTGTAATGACAGGTTTGTTATCACCCTGCGTTTGTTGAAACTGTTACTATTCCATTCGCGGGAAAATTGATTACGTGGGGCTTAACGTCCCACAACCACCATATCATTATGTGAGACGCCGTAGTAGGAGGCGTCGGAAATTTCGACCACCTGGGGTTCTTTAACGTGCCCCCAAATCTGAGCACACGGTCCTACAGCACTTTCGCCTCCATCTAAAATGCAGCCGCCGCAGCCGGGATTTGATGCCGCGACCTGCGGGTCAGCAGCCTGTTCGCTGGCAAAGCACTCTCAAAGTGAATATGAGAGTGAATAGAGCATAGCGAGTATATCGGGGGAATATGACTTAGTAATGCAAAAGGCATATGACATAGTCCTACGCTTTCGAGCATGCCACCCACATGCGCGCATACACGCACACATACACGCGCACAGAAGTGCGCGCGGACGACGCACGTCTTAGATTTGCGAATTAGTTCTCGAGTAAGCAGTGAAACAGTGGACTTTGGAAATATGTAGCAAACATCTGTTTTAGCGTACAGAAATGTAACGTTGAAAACTGCAACTACTAATCACTCTCTCTATTTTGTATTTGTGAATTTCTGAATTATTTTATTTCGAAGCACGCATTTGTGGTATCGCCACCACTCTAACGAGGGCTCTGTTAATTTTTCTTTGTGCACTCTACTCGCAATGCTGTGTCATCGTCAAACCCGTGCAGAATACATTCGATTGTGTTCTCGGCTTAGGGTGTTTACTGGTGGGTTGCTTTTTTTTTTCGCTCCCGGGGTGCCATGACATGGTCAGGCATTTATTAAGTGTTCAGGCTTAACGCCCGAGGCAATATTCCAACAACTTTACCTCGAATAAACCAAATAAACAATCTAACTAAACTAAAACTCTCACAATTCGTATTCCAAGTCACTGAAGTGCGAAGAGTCTGGGTTCCGTTGCCCCGCCGCGGTGGTCTAGTGGCTAAGGTACTCGGCTGCTGACCCGCAGTTCGCGGGTTCGATTCCCGGCTGCGCCGGCTGCATTTCTGATGGGGGCGGAAATGTTGTAGGCCCGTGTACTCAGATTTGGGTGCACGTTAAAGAACCCCAGGTGGTCGAAATTTCCGGAGCCCTCCACTACAGCGTCTCTCGTAATCAAATGGTGGTTTTGGGACGTTAAACCCCACAAATCAATCAATCTGGGTTCCGTTAAAAATGAGGCAACACGGATTTTTATTCAGACTACAGAACGTGAATTGTTTTTTTTTTTTCAACATACACAGTGCACGAATTCCAGCAAGGGTTTCCTGCACTATATGCATTCTCACGCAGGATGAGCGTGCACATTCAATGCCGTTCGCAGTGCTCAGCTGTGTAAGAACGGAAGCTTGCGGTGTATTATCTACAGTTACGTTAGTGTACGCGTTGGTGAGGGCGCGTAAAACCACAGTTGCGACGCCCGTTCTTTGGGGCGCGAACAAATGCGCAAGCGCCAGCTTTCGAGCCGTATGTATGTATTATTGCCCGCTGTTGTGTGCGGCACATGGCGACGCGGACAGCGAAGTGTTGGAAGTAGCTGTGGGATGGTATCACACTTGCGCGAGAGTTCTGTGTTAAATTCATGCTCGTTCTCTAACGCCGTGCGGCTGTGTGTGTGTGTGATAAAAATGACATAACTCGAGAAATGATGTATATGAGTCTTTGTTAAGCTTCATTGCAAATCTGCCAGAATCCCTGAGCTAAAATAACTGGACCGAATTCCTAATGGTTTTTTCATACGCACACCTAAGCACTAAGAGTCAACACAGTAGTAAAGGAAAAAACAAACAAACAAACACTATCATAATCATCATTATGAAAAAGGGTGTGCCACAGAAACTGCGCAAATCGTATTACTCACCCTTGATCTACTTAAATTTATTTAAAGGCAGTAGATGGGTGGCAAAAACCCCAACTGAAGATTCCTGACGGACGTAAACAGTAATTTAGAAAAGCTGTGATGAACTGTCGTAATTAACCCATTGTCGGGTATCGTGTCCGCACGTTTCACCCTCGCTCGAACACACACACACGCTTCATACACTCAAACAGAGCACTTCAGTGGTATCTACAACGAGATAACATTAGGTAACGTCAAAGGAAAAGCCGGCCGCTAGAAGACCCCATACAGATAGAAGCCCTACGCGAACGACAATGTGGCTGAGATTTGTGAGAAGCTCGAACGCTCTCAGTTTCAGCATCAGTTTGCTTTTGAAGTTTGCACATTCTTGCCGTGTCTGAGTGCATAATGTTTAACCCGAACCACTTTGCACGGAGGGTCAACCTAGCGTCACCTATAGCTAAAGCCCAGCAATAGCCTGGAAGATGCCAGCTTAGACTTCACAATCGTCTAGCTTCGCTGTTTCAAGCCTTTAGCGAATCAGTGCAAGCGTTGCCAATTTTTTAGGGGTGAAGGACCTTGCGCCGTGGGTCTTACGTCCAGTGTTTGTACTAGTAACCACTTCTTGTTTAGTCCTTAGAATGTCCGCTGGATGGCGGTACTTACATATGATGAATTTATGATGGAAAGATGCGAGATGGCGGTACTCGGAGTGTTCACTAGATGGAGGGATGGACAGATGGGTGGACGCTTCGCCCCACTCATCATTATTCACTCCGTGGATATGCTGTGGTTTTTTTTCTTTCCCATACTTGTATCTACAAAGTGCAGACAGGTGTGTTGGCCCTCTCCGTAAAAGTTTTCAGCCTGCTGCTTCCCTGTTTCCTTGGTATGCTTCTCTGTCAGCGTATTATTGGCCGCGAGTGCCTCCACTATAGATGGCAGCGCCATAGAGTAACATGAAAATGACAAGAGTGGTCACTCGGGCTAAAAAGCGGCTCAGTTACGCAGCTTCACCCCAGCCGTAAGATGACAACACATTACTTACTGCTTCAAGGAAACACGCGAACTAGTTTTTTTTACCACGCAGTACCTTTTCTAGTACGTTATACGTCTACGTGTTTCCACATATGTGAAAGTGGCCTGAATCCGTAATCCGTATTTAACGTCTGCGATTGTATGGTGCGATCACGTCGTGCTGGGATCGGGCATGAATCGGACGTGAGCGAAGTGCGCATGGCGTCGACGCGACGGCAACGTTGTCACGCTCCGTGTTCATGAGCATTTGCGGCAATGAAGAAGTACGGGCAGCAGCAGGGATATGCCATAAAAGATGTGCGATACCGTGCCTGGCGTGCGTCGGGGTCTTCGCTTGTTTCGGCGGCCTCTCAGCTTGGCTGCTGGTAGGCATGCATGCCATCAATACTATGTTAAGTGCGTATTGAATTTGTCATTGAAGCCTTAATCTAATGTTTCTGTCATTGTGCTGTTCGACATAAAGATCTTTTTTGTGCTCTTCACTTCGCGTATTGTTTTCGTGGATTGCTCCACACGAAAGAAAATTGTCAGGAATGCTTCGTAGCACGTTTGCGAGAAAATTCTTCCTTGGTTCAAGAAATTGAGTCGCCCCGCCGCGGTGGTCTAGTGGCTAAGGTACTCGGCTGCTGACCCGCAAATCGCGGGTTCGTATCCCGGCTGCGGCGGCTGCATTTCCGATGGAGGCGGAAATGTTGTAGGCCCGTGTGCTCAGATTTGGGTGCACGTTAAAGAACCCCAGGTGGTCGAAATTTCCGGAGGCCTCCACTACGGCGTCTCTGATAATCATATGGTGGTTTTGGGACGTTAAACCCCACAAATCAATCAATCAATCAAGAAATTGAATCAGCGCTCGCGTTCTTAGGTTTTCGTGGAGCTGGTACATGTATTAAAGTTCACTGCATGAGTGAGATTTTGTGAAAAGTGCAGCTATGCTCAGTATTGTTGTCAGTGCCGTTCACAAATTGCTTGAAGCGCCAACGAGCGCAATAAGAGAGAAGTGGTGAATCTACAAAAATGTTTGCTAGTTAAAGCTAGGACGTAACTTTGAGTTAACACTCCTGCCTCGTTAACGGCTTGCATGACACCTCAAATTGCTTTGTTTTTGCTGCGGCAACTGCTTGTGGCTGTTTTTCGCGAACAAGCAATGCAAAGTTTCTGGGGAAGTGCCGGGACAGACGTACGGATGATGATGATGATGATGGGTCGATGAGTCACGTGATATTCTGGGACAAAGCGCCCCACCGCCGCGTCTTCTTCCTATATCTGACAATGGCACGAGTCAACATAAGAGGAAGTGGCCCACATAAATCGATGCCAACGCACTCAAACAGCTGGTTAGTGCAAAATAAAGATTGCAAACTTCTTGGCGGTAAGGTGCGTTCAAATAAAGATTGCAGACTTCTTGGCGGGAAGGTGCGTTCAAGATTTCTGGTGCAGGAGCGAACGAATTTGTGCACGTAAGGGCACAGCTGAGACAAGCGCACATTTATTTTGATTTTCTTGCTGTTGTCTGACTACAGATTAGCGATAGGTACTGCACTGCACACAGTAAACTTATTGGGGACTGATGATAACAGTCCAGTAGACTCTCATAACCCGCTCCTGTTGTGTTTGTGGTCACTTTTCAAGTAGCTCCAGGCAAGCTGGCGTGCATAAAAACGAAACCAAAGAAAAATGTATTTCAGCAACCTAGAGTGATCGCAGAGTGACAGGAGTTTGCATTCTAAACAATAACAAACGTGAAGTTTCCGGCATGACATACACAGTGCGAGTGAGAGGGCAGTATGCGTTTTCCATGCGTTCACTGCGCTGCAGTGAATCTGTTGGTACCAGAAACGTGCAAAACCACAGGTGGCAACTGATTTTAAACACTTTTTTGGGGGGCAAACAGCACCGCTAATCCCGCGTCTCGCACCGGGTTACGTGGTACTAACTGAACTATATATGCCTACACAGGTGTGTTCTCACGAAATGTAGCCCCGTGTCATAGGAAAGTTTTGAGGAGAGTTTCTAGCGGATCGCGTGCCCTTCTGGAAGATTAGCCGCTGGGATCATGCCGGCCAACATAGGCAACAGGGGCACTCCATCGCCACAGCGTAATGACATCGGCGAGACAAGTCTTTTTTTGCTTTAGCGACTAGGTGGGTGAAAGCAGTGGCCAAAGCATACAAATATATGTGGAATAACCTAAGCAATCATCCCCTGGACCAGCAAACACAGCTGGTTTCAGACAAGCGGCTTAAGAAAATGGTGTACAACAAGCATAGGGCTTAGCTCAAGCGTAAGTGGGTTGGGCGTTCGGTCGTAATGGCGCCGCTTCCCGGACACTGCACAAAGACTGCCTGTTCTAGGAACGCCGGTAATAACGCCGTAGTTGGGGCAGAATGATCGTGCCGTGTGGAGGATATCTTTCTATCCAAGTATGAAGGACCTAATTAGAGAAAAATGAGGATGCTCCTCGCCCGAGGTTGGTCATGATCCAGGTTCAGAAAATGAAACCTAGCCATGCCCGGAACCCTGTGCTCCAGCTCTGGCTGGTCTTCTCTTGACTCGCGTACCGCAGCCAGACAGTTTAATTCTTTCTACTCGGGCATGGGTACAGACAATGCCCAGTTAATTATCGTGTTCTGTCTCCACTGCACGTTGTAAATTGGACGTTATTTGGTCATGGGAGGCGATGATTAGGCGCAGTTGGCCATTTACGAAAACAACCTCGTGTGGAGTTTGTTTAGTTAAGCTCCCGTTTGAACCGGCAGCTTGTCTCCGCTGTGAATAATGACTACTCCTCAGGGTTTCACAAGTGTTGGGCCACCATTGTGTGATAGAGTGGCCTTGTTACTTTTCTGCAGTATCTTTACTTCTCTTTGTAGTTGTAGAAGCCCTGACAGTTTTGCGTGTGTGTCCTCTCGAAGTTCCTCACATTGCTCGAATGGCGCATATTGTGAAGGCTGCCTGCTCAGTGAAAAGCTGCAGGTCGTTCAGCTTGTTCTTGTGGCGCTGACGTGGCCCAAGACTAGGCGCTTGCAATACTCTTGATGTCGGAGCACGTGAAGGTTTGACGATTTTTTCACTTGTCCTATACCTTCACCAGATTATTTTGATCGTTTTTCTTAGAAATTATTTTTCTATTGTTGTGGTGTAGGGGAGGTTTTCACAAAGTGCTGACAGATGCATTCGAAATGCCTGTGCTACTGTGAGTGCTCACGTACGTTAGACAAATTGACTTCTATAATGTCCTAAAATAGATAATTTCAATCTATTTGTGATGGTCTGATTTTATAGTACGCTAATTAACACGGTAATTGTGGTAATCTGCCTGTGCCTAGACATGAAATTCTTGTCGTTGAGAAGCCCATAGGGAATCGTGTAAATCGATGTCGTGTTGTGTCACTCAATTTTCTGTTTCCTATTTATGTGTATATATAAGTCCTTGTAAATAGTAAACGCTGTGTAGTAGCTGGCAAACAGTTCATGTTCTCTGATTGGGAAACAAAGGCTGCTAGACGCTTCCATGTCAATGGATCTATAGTCGGTGACAGCCTGAAAATAAGTACAGGCCACTCCCATAAGGCCGCATGAGCCTTATTTTTCATGCTCCCGCCGCGTTGCTGCTTCACGCTGCGAAAACAACGAAACGAAAGAACGCGTTGCGAAACAGTTCGATGTACTGCCGTTTTGGTGCACGGCGAACGCGGCACAGTGACAAACTTCAACCTAATAGTAAGACGACCGGTGAGGATGATGCTCGGCAAGTGTAGATGAGAGCTGAATTTTAGGGGCGAAGCTCCTTAAAGCGGCACCCGTTCGTTTCTCGTCGTAGTACGTAACATGTCTTACGCTTTGACCTGCAAGATGGTGCCAGTGGGAAATTTCTCCTGTGGGTTGTTGAACAATAAAAAATTCGCAGCGCAGAGGGTTAACTAAAAGCCGAATTCTCCTGTCTCTCATTCCCCATCGGCAGCCATTGACATGTACATTGAGCTTCTATCTGACAAGAAAGGGTTGCTACGTTATACTCGCTGAGCGTAACCTCCTAGGTTTTAGAAAGGTTTAGCGAGCGTTGGGCCGCAATGCCATGAATACAGTGAACTAGTATATACCATGAACTCGAGGTGGTTGAAGGTGGGAAATAGACACGAAGCGTAAGCCGTAGTAAGAAAGTGTGCGTGTGCCACCTCTCGTTTAGTCCTTGGAATGTCCGCTGGATGGTGGTGCTTCTATTTGCGGAATATATGAGAAAAGATGCGAGATGGTGGTACTTGAAGTGTTGACTAGATGGACGAACGGACACACAGACAGATGCATGGACGGACGCATGGATGGCTGCACGGACGGATGGACGCATGGAAGGACGCAGGGGCGGATGCATGGACGAACGCAGGGACGGATGCTCGAATGGACGTGCGGACGCACGAACAGACGCAAGCACGGACGGGCGGATGGACGCTTGGATGGTCACACAGACAGACGCATGGACGGACGGAAGCAAGAATGAATGGAAGGACGGATGCTTCGCCCCACTCTCTATCATTCACCCCGTGGATATGCTGCAATTTTTTTTTATTGGTTCGTCCTTACCATTACGTTATAGCAAAGTGCAGATATACTTGGAAGCGCATGACACAAATAGATAGCAGTACACTGCAATTTTCATTGCTAGCTTGTCGCTGACGATGAAAAACGTTACCCGACCACACATGCAAAGTGACTCTTTCAATACATAAATTGACGTGCGTTTTGCAATCGCTATGAACGAATTCGCGTTTATAAAGCGAATTTAGCAGCCTCATTTCAGTAAGTTTGCTCTATTTCGTCTACAGCGCATGAGAATTCGCCTTTTAACGAGGTAATGTAAGAATCCGGAAGCGAAGCCATCAACAGCTGTCAGCCCGGCAGCTTAACATGAGATTTTCATTGCATATACCTACCATGTTTTGCCCAATATGTCACAGACTTGCCGAGCAAAAGTCTGAGGGAAAAAAGTTAAGGCGGCATCGCAACTAGGGTTTCGAAGTCTGAAGGAACCGCAGAGTTGGCCAGCCTTCTTCGTTTGTTCTTTCCTCCTCTTTCTACTTCTCTTCTTGCGTGCTTTTTGTCTTATTTATTCACTGTTCATTCATTTATCTCTTGCTCTTCATATTTCTTTCTTTTTTTCTACCACTCGCTTGCTTAGTTTTTTTCTATATTTATGCGTGGTTTTGCCCGAATTTCACCAAGATACGGCAGCATATGATGACAACATACGACGGTCTGGGTCGCTCAAGTGCTCTTCTCCAGAAACGTTGTCTCCACATACGCAGCAGTGCATGGCCGTTAATCTTATGCACTTAGCGACAGGCCCCATGTGTCAACCGATCCGGTGAAGTCGCTGGCACGTGTTATTACTGAGCTTTTTTTTTTACCTGTTTGAGTAGCTTCATGGCTTCCAAACGCCTACTGCATCAGCTTGTTTGCATTCTTGTTCTCGTGTACTGATAACATACAGAAGAGACTTGTCGACTTTCTGCATACGCATCGGGCACGAAATATTTCCCACTACTAGGCACGAATTTATTTACTCTACCGTGGCAGCCAGAGAAGCCTGTACCATCAACCCAAATCAACAGCACGGGTGTGAGATGCTGCACCAATGAACAAATGCAGTTACCTAGAAAAGGCGTGGACAAATCTGTTTCAGCACTCGGCACCAGCCCGTAGGGAATTCAGAAGCGTATCCCTGTTTATTTTGCGTTTTGTTGTCTTCAGAATTTATTTAGATTGTCGCAAAGGAATCCCGGCGAAAGTAGATGGCACTGAAGATAGCAACGACACGTATACGTTTTTGCGAGGTATTGGAGAGCGACAGGCGATTGTGAGTGCTTAAACCGCGATGGTGACACCTGTCATCCGTATAAGAGACGTTTAAAAGAAGAAAAATATAGCCTTGAGGCGATGACAAATTGTCGATATGAAATCTTGTGGGAACCAAAGTTTGGACACGTAGACATGTCATCGTCACAGCATGCGACTGAATTTTTTTATAAGCCTTGTCTGTCCGACAGATATTTTTTTGCGATGTCACGGATGATGACAAATGGTAAGATTAGGTTACGTTTGGTTAGGTTAGTACTGTTCAATATCTGTCAGTTTTCTGTAGCGCATCATATTCAGTTTTCCATTTTCACAGGATAATGTCGTGTCGAGGAAGTGAATATCTGTAGATGGATGCTGCGTCGTGAACTTGGTGTTATAGGTATATCGTCAATGCAGCTGAGATAGTTGCAAGACTTTAGTAAAGCTAATTTGAGAAACTCTAATACTGATTGTTCCACATCTCCTACGCTACCCCTCTCCCTCGCAACGCTGCCTGCGTCAGCGTTGCGAGGCGAGGAAGGAGAGAGCGTAGGCGTTGAGGGAGAAGGGCGGCATGCGCTGTAAGCGCGGTCACGCCACACACCGGATTGAGCTCGACCGTAAGACACTTCGCGTCTAATAAAATGGCATTTGTGCCGGTGTGCCGACTTCCCAGGCCTCCTCCTCTGAGCAGCTGAAGCTGTGATAGGAGCTTGTGATGGAGCCAATGAAATGGTCCATTGATATTTTGTGAGCTCAGTTTACCCATGCCTAATCGCACATTAGTAAGCTAGCGTGGCTAGAAACCCTGTGTTCATTCTGCCTGACTGCGACATCAGAAGCAGTTGATAACCCCTCCAAAACATCACCAGCTCTTCATCATCATCTCACTCGATCCGCCATTGCACACTACTGCTTGTCAGTTTAACCAAGCACATTTCGAAATGCCGTTTCTTTGCCATTCTTGAAAGGCTATCCTTCCGTGAGTAGGTTAAAACATTGTGCTCGTTACTGCTCAAGAATTGGCAGGCATTGTCGCCCTTTTTTTTTCTTCAAGTTTGTATGTGCATGTATACGGTACGTCCTTGATAATATATATTTGTTTTTTCTCCTTTTTGAGTAACGACGGAGCGTTACCTGTATGCCCTTGAACATCTTAAGTGTCTCAAAGCTAGTTTTTTTCTTATGTTGTCGTTTCATTTGATCCCCGCTAATTGCAGAAGATGTGAGGCTACTCAGGTGATCTGAAGTAAAATATACTGATCATTATCTATGCGAAATGCATAAAAGAAAATCAGTCTGCTTATGTACCCAATGTTTCAACCTACAAGTGCACGTTCTTATGAACCTACAAGTGATAATTAATTTCTATTTCGTGCAGACCGTGAAGACGTATTGGAAACGTTTTCAGCTGTCGTGAGGTTTTCGTTCTTTTCGATCATCACTGCTTTTCTGCCTCGATTACCTTGGAAATCTGAAGCGTTGCTACCTGCAGCTTTTTCAGGCCTACGTGTAGTGAAAAATAAGGCGGGAATAATCAATAAACTCGAGACGTCCCGGTGGAATGAAACATTGAATAAGTAATGAAAGCTTTAGTAGGAATATCGATCGGGTTTACTCCCTGGGTTTCTACTGAATGTTCTTATCAGCTCCTAGTTGCTTTATAAGATAGCAACCTACGAGTCCTTGGAGAACTTAACAGCCGCAGAAATTGCACTTAAAATATATGTTTTATGTACGAATTCAACAGTAAGTATTTTTTATGACGCTGCAATACATCGAATGCCGCAGAAAAGTTAATTCGACATGTCCTGAACCCTTAGTAGAAAAGGTCGTCACATGGTGAAATTTTTTTCGCAGTAAAGGTAACGTGATATTTATAACTTTTGACAAAGTATCCGAAGGATGGGTGATGTAGTCTGAGCAGTAGTCACTATGATAACATTTTTATTTTAATTGTAAGGCTGGAGTCTGTTCGATTTCAAGGTGTGAGCGATTCACACATATTATTATTTCTGAAAGAATTCGATGGTGTTTACTTCCGAATACAAACTAATAAAAACTGGTTAGAGAAGAAGTGGGGGTAAGCATTACTAATAAACATATAAAAACCATTTAAAAATATCAGTTTCTTAGACGGCCAAATAACGTTTCTTTGATATATGTACGGGAAGAAGCTCTGAAAAAATATTTTCAAACTTGATATAAAAATGTTTAGGCCGGTTTGTCTAAACTGTAGTGTTAAAATATTTCATGTTTGTGCAGACTGCTGACAGGATGTACAAGAATTGGCTATTTTCTCATCGTTCGTCTCAGCCGCCCTCCTCCACTTTCTCGTCATCCTCATTTAGTAGAAAGAAAGGACACTGAACAGAGGAACCAAAACTAGGCGTGTGCAAACGTAAACAGCACAAACACGTCACTGGTCATAATGTATGTTGACGCTGCTATTTTTGTTCTCTTGGTGGTGCGTTTATCTCAACGAGCTACTTTGAAATACCTGTAATGTATATCAAATCACAAGTCTTTTTACGTCAAACCAGAACGAAGGTTCGCGGCCGTAGAAGTAGCGCGGAGGTGGCGCTGACCAACGTTTCCAGGTGCCATGTCTCGTTTGGCAGTTGTAACAGCTGAGCGACGTTGGTTGCAGCTGGCCTCGAAAACCTCGCCAAAGGCAGCCCTCCTGTCCACAAACTTTTAATGAGCAAGCCGCCGCACCCCTCTTGGCAACTTCAGATGCGAATGGCCCGAAACTTCAGCAATTTATCGGAAACGGTTAGGCAATTCATTAGAGCTGGTGTAAAGTGTCACGCGCAATGCTTTTCAGAAAATCGTCAACTTTTAGGAAAGCACGCGCCGGGCCCACAAACGTAGTCACATTGATTCAAGTCTCGTTATCGCCGTTCCTGTAACGTTTCAGGTAATCAGAACTTCGGAACTGTGTCTTGACTAAAGTAACCGTGTCAATGAATTCCTACTGTGCTAGTCATTTTTTTCTTGGCTTGAATATCCAGGTAGGCAACATGACTCGCTACAATTACCTTTAGTATATTCGTAACCGGAGAATAAATATTACGGCGCTGCATACTTTTGCATAACTTGTGAAGTGTTCTCCATTGCAGCTAAAATTGAGGCACGTGCATGCGTGGGAAAAGAAGTTGACGTATTTACTGCGAAGTTGTTTTCAATGGTATGTCCTACGCGTCCAGCTTTATTGTTGTAATTAAGGGAATGAAGCACTGTTCGGACCAGTACTGCAGCTGAGAGAAATGGAAAAAAAATAGCGTTGCAGTGCATGAGAGGATAACAAAGGAGCACTTAAGAAATTCTCCTGGTGTGGCGGATGATACACCTTGCGAGTGTCGGCGACTTCGCTCTCGATGCGTTATCGTTATTCCGCACCGCACTCCTTGGCTTCATTCTGGAAAATCAGAAACTGCCACGTGAGACAATCTGCAGTATTACACTGTGAATAATGAATACGTGCAAACAAGTAACAACCAAAAGTATTCGCGGTGTGAGGAAACAGAATACAGACGTTTTTTTCCTGCTGGCCTTACTTTCTAATTTTTTTTTTTTAGATTTAGCTACAGTGTATCGAAGAGAGTGAGGATTCTGCAACACTTACTCAAAGACTGGTGATTAACAAAGTGCAGGATTTCAGAAAAAATGCTATTTTCTTTATTTAAAGAGGTCATCAGCCATTCCATGGGCTTGGTGAGAAAACACGTGTGGAAAGTAAACTCATTGCTATGAACAGATATTGCAGCCATGCAACATCTGCTATGGGTGGGTGAAAGTTGCTTTCGCCACATTATTGATATACTAGAGGGAAACCACGCTTTACAGGAAACGTAACACTAACAAATTCTTTTTTTTTGTTGTAAATTAGCGATGCACTCACCTTGCGTACGCAAAGTATCAATAACGTGCACCAACGCAGCTGCACACTTTTCTGATGCTGTTGTCGCTGCGGGCAAGCTGCCGTGCCTGTGGTGAGCCCCCACTGGTAGCACACTTCACATGGCGTGACCCCTCGTTCGCTTGTACGCCGTGCCCAGGCAATACTACTCGTGTAAGCGCTGCTCTTCGCAATACGTGATGGCATTACAGGATGTTTTATTTTCGAAACACTTCCAAGCACTGGAGTGGCTGTTTGGTGAAACACCAGACTGCCACGAAAAAGACTTGGTTCGATTCTTGCTCGAATCCATGATTTTTGTTACTATTTACACACGTCGTAAAATCGCTCGTGTAATAGGCCAATTTTTCGGTCATAGCGCACTCCACCGACGTCGAAGGTGGCAGCAGAATTTCTGCAACAAGGACTGTTTAACGCTATAGCCTTAAAAGGAGGTAATTTCAACTTGAAGAAAATTCAATGTGCTGCTGTCGAGGTTAAGAAAAATAACTACCAGGTAAGTAACACGAAAGATTACATTGTGATACGATTTGTTCAATGTGTACGTTACTTCTTTGATAGAACCTAATATGCGTACGCTATAGACCCTTTTCAATATTGTTAGGCTAGCTTTCCTGCTGTGCAGTATGAACAACTGATGGCGGCTAGGGACTTTCTGCAAACAGCCTGTTCAAGCGCGGTTTACTTACGTTATGAGGTGGAAAATGTAGAGTTGGTTCTTTTGATATGAACATGCACAGTAGACAAGCCGCAGCACGTTAAACTAGGACCTCGCCTCCACTTGAAGCCCGACTGGTGCCGCCATTGCTAGGGCAAATATGCAGCGCGGAGAAGCGCACTTGCGAGTCATAAAGAAAAAAAAAAAACGTCTAATAACGGTATGGTAGAAAATTCTCTGTTACTATGAAGAAAAACTGAATATAGCAGAGCTGAGGTCTATATCTCTCTTTCAGAAGAACAAAAAAAGACATAGACAGGCGCAACTGCACGAGACATTGAAACGTTCGAGGAACTCCATCCCTTGAGGTTATTTTTGAAGCCTCAACACGCCGAACAAAGGCGCGCCTTGGTCTAACGTTGCAATAGAAAACCTTAGTGCATGAAGCAATGTGTTTGAAGCGCATACATTCTTTCACCCCGAGCAAAGGAAATAAACTTAAAATGACCTGAGGGCTTCAAATTTTTATCTTTTCACCTCCCCTTCCCCCCCAAAAAAAGAAAAGTGATTGCGGGGCCCTGAAAAGAAGTCTGCGCGGCGAAACCATGGCAAACTGTTCATATCGTTGTCCCGCATGTCGAGCGTGTGTGTGCACGTGTAATACCGAGCGCGGCCTCGACGTCTGCCTGCGTTTGACGTGTGAACAGCTTTTGTATCGGTGTGACCCGTGCCCTGGGGGCGATACTGACATATCCGCCCGCTTTTCTGTTACAATAAAAGCGCTCACCACCGTTGAAGCTTGAATTGGTGTCGGCTACTGAGGCGCGAGCGAATTGGCGAGCTGTTTGCACCCAGCAGTGTTCAGTGACGCTTATGTTTAAAAATTTGGCTGAAGCTCACCTAAAAACAGGAAGAGGAAGTGGCCAGGACAGTGATTACACTCAAAACTGAAGTTTATTGATCAGAAAAAGTGTAAATGTAGTCCTGTCCACTTGTTGACGTTTTTTCTGGGCGCTTAAATTAACGATATTTTCAAACACGAACATAAACTCTTCCAACTCGCCATCTCTCCTCAGTTACACTAGATGACGTTTATGCCGCTCTTCGCTTCAAAACGACGTATGGAGTACACTGGCATTTAAATATGTAAACTGCATTATGAGGATGATATGCGGGGGCCGAGTTCACAAAAGTTTTCTTTCGAAACTCGGTTTTTCCATTGGTTAGCCGGCCTTTGTTATACTATGTCGTGCACCGTATTTCACTGAATCATTCTCTTATTAAAGCATTTATGTTAAGGTATTTTGGTGAGTACAGACACAGATGCTCTCGTGATGGGCAGGATGTTCGCGCGACTACTGCCATTGGCCGAGTGGCCGCCCGGTTTTTGTTGGTGTTGCCGTTATACCTCAGTGGCGGCCCCTGGACACGCTGCCAATCTCGCGTACGTGAAATGCCCACACACGCTGTGTTACTTTCCCGGCTCTGCCGCTTTCGACGAATTGGTCTACAACGTTGGGTAGAAAACCGAAATGACACATACGCTACGTACATACTCATGGATTGAAACAGGACACTCGGAGAGCGTAACCACCGGTACACGTACCGCTGGTCGCGGGACTCGCTCGCTGGATTCCGTGCCGACCGGTTGTGCCCTTGCGATCTCCGACGACAGCACAGCTCTGGCCGGCTGGGTTGGTCGTACGCCACTTCCTGCCGCCGGTCCCCTACGACGACGTCAGCGCAGCTCTGACCTACTGGACTTGCACTATGCCATCTCCTGACGCCGACAAGAGCTCTCGGAAGTGGTGCCCCATCCTCCGACTTCTGGGACCATGTTTCCATCTTTCCTATCTCTCCTATCCCCTCGATATATCCTCGTTCGCTGTCTTAGCGCATCTCTCTCTCTCTCTCTCTCTCTCTCAATATATATATATATATAGATATATATATATATATATATATCTTTATTCTATCCTTTAATCTCTCCTCATCCCCATCCCTTGTGAGCCACTGTTGAGGTGTCGCACCCTGATGTGGACAGTTACGGGGCTCACTTTTCTCATCTTTTCCCTTTTATAGACACATCTCTCGCGAGTGCGCGTGGAATCAGTGTCGGATTGTGGTATAGAGCGAGGAGGAGAACACCTACGGAGCAGGACTACTACTTCCGGTCGCCAAAGAGTAGGCCTGTAGTTCACCGTGTGCACATTTTCGGCGTGGCGCTGCAAGGCTTGCACACGTTCGCATGTCGACCGAACTAGATCACCGCGGCGTACCACTTATATTGCAGCGCCAGCACACGACCCTCTCATTCTGCGCCCGTAGGCGATTCAGTATAGGCATTCTGTGCAAGTAGGACGCAGGAGTCAGCTACGAGTTTGTACGTCGCGTGAATTCGTAAACACGATAAACATCTGCGTAAAAAACATAAAAAGTTTACTTCGTGGTTCCTGTCACGACATAAAATAAGGTGAGTCGCAAGTCTGCTTTCATGCAATATAAAAATAGTACCTTGTATTAGTGTACATTGGGTGAACTGTGGCCTATTGTTGAATAAAATGGCAGAAGCTGGTTGGTCCTTCCATGGCCGATAGCTCTACAATATTATGCCACACAAAATAGCCGCTGTATTGGCTGCTCGGGGTGTTACAACAAAATAAGACGTTGTTTCAATCCTTCAGGGAAACAGATCAGGAACTGCTGCTTTTCTTTTTCGCCCTGACAATGAGCATGACAAACTTCATATGCTTTCGTGCAGCTGTTTATCATGTCTACGAACGCACGTCAGTCACAATCTCTTAGTTGAATCCCGTTTCTTACTTGCGCAGCATGCGCGCCGCATCATCGATGGGCGCAGAACGAATAAATGGCGCACACCACCAGACCTTTTCGGGTGGCACGTGAAAGCGCGCGGATCTCGTAGCGCCACGTTGGCAGTGTGTAGTCTGTGAACTAAATGCCGACTCTTTAGTGACCGGAAAGAGTGATCCTGCTGCGTAGATGCTCTCCCTTTAGCTCTATACCACAATGCAGCACCTTGATTCCGCGAGCACCCATGAGTGGTGGCACATGTACATACCTGCGGCCACGAGCTCAGAGTGCCCACTTTCAATCAGTGAGTACTGTACGCAGTTGCAAACGGTCTGACCGTATGTAATGTGAAGTACCAAACGTACCAACCTGTAATTATTGGAGGCAGCACAAGTTTAGCTCGCAACTTGGCACGAAGCAAACAAACCATGGCCGAATCGATCTGGAAACGCGCGTAACGAGAGGCAGAGTACTGGGACACGCCTCTAACCACGCCTTGAGAACAGCTGAGAAAAAGAATGCCATAGGGAGAGAGCGGGCCGCCAGAACAAAAGAACAGAATCCAGCCTCACCCGGGATATCTTACACCAGCAGATGAAGAAGCAGAAGCACTGGACTCGGTGCCGATATTGTTGGGTGGGTGCCGTCGCCCGGGGCGCTTCTCTGCGGACCGTTCGTCTGAAACGGGAGACGTTGTGCCGTCGTGGTAAGACGATGCTTGGAAGAACTGGGGCGCGTGGAGATTGCCAGTGATATTGCGCGGTGTGGACAACACTTCGAACGGTTTCAGCGGCAGCATCTCGAACTGGGGTAATACGGTTGGCACACGCGCACGTGAAAGGAATGCACAGGCAAAAAAAAAATGAGTGTTAGAACGGAAGATTGAAGTATATTGATTGCGAGTACCATTATTGATATTTTTGGAAAGGGACATTTTTTTCGCACTGTCCGTAATATGAGATACGCAGCTGGGACTGTTCTAGTAAACTCGCCTTAGAGTTCTTGGAAGTTTCACTGCTGAGCACCAAACCTGCTCTAGTTGGAAAGGATGGTAAAGGTGCCTTTCATCACTGGGAGGTGGTGTCATCCACTATAACTCGAATAGGTGGTTCTTACATTGACTAAGCTAAATAAGCTAACCAGACTGGACAGTAGATGGCTCATCGGCAGAGTCGTCCGCCACATCAATACAATCGACTGAAAGGAACACACAACATTATCAAAAAAGAAGAAAATTACCACCGAAGCATTTCGTGGCGATGGTTATTCTACGGAGCTGAGACGTGCGATCTTGATAAAGTGAAGTTTTGGGCTAGTTGGATTAACATTATGAAGTACGAACAGCGCGATATTCGACACGGGCACACAAGAGGAGACTCGAACAGATCTCGTCCGCGTCACCTCTTGTGTCGGTTTCACCAGAGTCGTGCGGAATTATTCGTCACGGATGTTCGGGAATTTTAATTAATCTTTGACACCTGCATAGGCCCGTGTCAATTTTCAGTGGCAAACCAGGGGTGAGTAGTTTTGATTGGTGAAACTTTTGTGGCACATACGTTTTTGCATGTAGACAATATTTTCATTTTAATGGGCTTATGGTGAGCAGTGGCGCTTGACCAACTTTTGCGACACATGCGCCTAATTTTTTGCGCATATACGATGGACGAATATCGTTTTGGCCTAGCTATACGAAGATTCGCTGTAAAAACAAAGAGATTTAAGCAAGGGGTTAATGAAGGTAAGAAGAGAGAAAGTTCAATGGGTGAGCGCCATCAGGAAAAGAATAATCATCATCTTCTTGTGAAAAGACTTCACCTTCATGCTTCTCTAGAAATTACCTAAGGAGTTTGTCAATGTTTTTATCGCTAAAATCGCACTTGACATACAATATCATGTTGACAGAAAGCTTTTTGAACACAGGAAAATACAGAGTTACTTCACAGGAAAGGCAGAAGCATTTTAATAACGAATTTTGAAAGACGTTCAGGGATATGTGTCTTTTCTGCTCATAAGAGGCGGTGTTCGAAAATGAGCAGATGTTGGGGTAAAGTTTATGAGCCATAGGAGGTGTCAACGACAGCGTCATTCTTACCCACCGGGACAGGCGTCAGTTTAAACTACTTCATTTTGTACTTAATGTACGCGTAGGTGTACAATTTCAACGCCACCGTTATTGTAACTATTAACGCTGTTTCAACCGTATGGTGCTTGAGCAATCGCAAAATGTTTCAAATCACGGTGGACCCGACATGCATCGGTCCCAGTTACGTAAATATCCTGCAGTACCTCAAGGAATTGAAAAGACTGTACCCACCACCGCACAATTACTCAGCCGTTGACTTGGCGACGCAAGTCACCAAACCGACTCATGGTCACGAATCCATAAAATAAATGAGTAATAAACTACAGCATGCAAATACACATGCCTGTGGTGTGGGAGCACGCGGACGCTCTACCACATCCCACGGCTCACACAGAAGAGGAGGAGGAATAAAGGTGTATTTTAAGACGGTATCCCAAGGGGCGGGGGGCGTATTTGACTCTGGCCAAGAAGTTTCTTCATTCCAGGAACTCTGTGGCCCTCGCTATGCATTCCAGCTGCACGGAGACAAGTTTGGCCTCCCACGTTTCATTGAGCTGTTCACATTCTTCAGAGTTGTAGTCTGTCGGTGAGGGCCACGCGCCTGCGTCTAATTGACATGACCATCATGAATTGGGTCTGATAAAGCGTCCAGTGAGCTATAAGAGAGAGAGAGGAAAACAAGTCACGGAATATCCACGAAGTGGATGTTGATCAGTGGCCGAAGCAGTGGGATCGTTCGTTGTTACAGTAAATCACCCGTGACATTGATAACTCACGCATGTAAAAGAGTGACAAAGCGGTATACTCATACGTAATTTTTATTGGTCATAAATGGTATGTTGTTTTGAGTTGTGAATTTCGTTCTACATTCATTACTACTGCTTTGTGACAGTGGATCTAGCAGGAAGTTGGCAAAGTCAATGAATCGTAGGGCACATCGAGACGTCATCTACTTCGCAAGCCAATCGTTGTCCATGACCATGACCATCACTATCTTCGTCGTCATTAGCGTTATTGTCACCGTCATGACGTATAGTGAGAGCCTCGAATGTGCTGTACCGTGATGGCATAAAGAGAATGTGAACTCTGGAAGGTGCGTGTCCTTCATCGTCATGTAGCAGATACTGCGAACAACGCTGTATCCTCCACGGCGTTGTTCGCCGTAGTGGATACACTCTAATGCCAACAGACAAGCCTAGATCTTACGGATCCTCGCCCTTAAAGCACGCGCTCAAGGTCTCTTCTTTACTCACCTAAAACAACTGGAAGGCGAAGGCCATCTTCTTTTCCTTCTCACTGGACGTACGGACCTGGCCCCGCCCATCCTCCGCCAGACTGCTGCTCCTAACGTGGTTGTGCATTGCCTCTAGGATCGGAGGCCCCTCACATTGTTGTGTATTCACTCCGTGATCGGCCCACATTTGAACAAGCAACGGCTTTATGTGAAAGCGTCATCGTTTCACGTTACGTCAATGTGACATCATCATCATGACTTCATATGGCGACGCCATCACGCAGTGATTTTTTTTGTCAATCGTGTCAACGCCACCGATGCGGACGCCAGTCGATTTTCGCGTTTCGTGACGTGAGGCTCACGTGGGAGGCATTGCTGTCCGGCTCTGCCCCAGGGGACCAGCTGAGGTTGTTTCGGAGGGCCGGAAGAACGGCGAGAGCCAGCAGTGCCTTGATGTAGAAGTCCGACCACATGGCCTTGCCCCGTTTTAGAGGCAACGAAGCCATTTATGCAATAAAGTTACGTTCTTCTTCTGCGAACGTGTTCAAGACAGTTTTCGAAGGACTGAAAACGCGTCTTATATATGATAATATACGGTAGGGTAGACAAAGAACATGAACAAAAGAAGACACATTCAAGACAACACCGCTGCGTTGTCTTGAATGGGGCTTTTCTTGTCCATGTCCTTTGTCAGCGCTCTCATATATCATCATGCTACCATACCAACAAGCCCAAATTACCACCCTCACTGGCATCTTATATACCCTTTGATCGCCCTAAGTTTCTCGAAAGCAATTAAGCCAGTTTTCCCCTCCTTTTTCAAAGGTGCCATTTCGGGAACACGGGTTGTAATCTCATGCTTACCATACCTAAATATTCTTTTACATCAAGATGAACATTTGGTTTTGTACTGTCGCGGATGTTTCGTTGAAACTCTGTCACAGCGCTTCTTCTCGTTCTCTCCATCGTTCTCTTTTCTGCACGATGACGTCGATCGCTTTCTGTCGTGTATGCTCTCCAGTCGTTGAAGATTATCGAGCCATCAAGGAAGACGGCTCGTTTTGTTTACGCGATGAAACCAAAAAATGACCACGGCCACCAGAAAAAGAAAGTAGAAGGAACTTCTCCGCGTTACTGCCGCACGAGGAGGTCGCAAACCACGAGCGGTGCCGCGTTGACATTTCCTCGGCCCTCTGATCGTGGCATCTTTCCTGCTTTCTTCTTCTCTATTTTACGATAAAGACCATTTCGCAGACGCTTTGCAGCCGCCGTGGTTACCTTTTACGATCTCTGAACGTCCTTTCCTTCTGTCCTTTGTTTCGTTTCTTCCTTGGCGCTATGAAGGCGCAGCCGTTTCGCCGTCTCTTTTCTAGCTTTGTTTTGATTTGAGTGGCTGGCAGAGCAAAATAATACCCCGAACGGTGAGGATAATTTGTGCTCGCAGTAAACATATCCTCGCATGGAGCAGGCGGATGTCGTAGTGACCGAGCTCGACCGTTATGCAGGGGATGTGAAACCTACAGCCTCACTCCGAGGCGGCAACAAGAAAATGGTCCCGGCTGTTTTCCTTTCCTTTCCGCTGAATTTCAGGCTGCGCTTAAAAGAATATAGGGCTGCAATGAGCACTCCACTTGGTATTTAATAAACGCTTCTTTCTCTTTTCCTTTTACGTTTAACTATAGCTTTTCTTTTGAAGTTGCAGCGCAAGATTAGCAACGATGGTACAGGAAAAAAGCTGTCAGTATTTCTGGGGTTAGCCTTCGCCTGGTTCAAGATACGGAAGGCAAAATACCTTTTAGTCTGAATTACCTTAATACTATGCTTAACTACACAGCTTTCGTAAATGACTAGGAATATTGTGCGCAAGGAGGAAGTCAAGAGAGCTACCTGCATTATAACCAGTCATAACGAGATCAAATTTGTCTTACCAGACAAAAATATATAAAAGGGTAAGGCGAAGTATAAAGAGGCGCCCTTTAAAGTGAATTTGGGTTTAAAATGAGATACACTGCGTTCGTGCTTTGCTCAGCGTTGCGAAGCGCACGAGGACAAAAAAAAAGACATGCCGCGAAGCTGTGACAGGCTTGGCCTGGCAGACCGACGCGGAATTCGCAAGCTGCGGGCTAGGGTGCGTCACACAGGAACTCAGTGAAGTTGTTTTAATCAATCAATGAATCACTCAATTAATTACTCAACCGATCAAAGAATCAATCGCATGACGTCGAACTTTATTATTAAACTGAACGGTTTACCCTAGTTGCATCTTCGACAAAGAGGACCAGTGCGCCATGTTTTCGGAGTTGAATCGCACAGCTCAAATTTTGGGCGTGTTTTCGGAGTGTATTTTTCTGGTTGAAGTTCGTCGTTTATCAGAGTTAGTTTTTTTAGAATTCCCAGTTTTACGAAACTCGTAGTTTAATTCTGTATTATATTCTATACTCCCAAATTGGTGAAATCGTATCCGAACACGAGAAGAACAGAACATGCGGAGGTAATTTAGTTTTCTAGCAGGCAGATACTTTTCCGGGCATTACAACCCTAAAACTTGTAGCTGATGCAAGCATACTTTACAAGCTTGCTGTTACTGATGAAAGCACGTTTCTTCCAACACTCTCAGCATTAAAGATTCCCTTTCAACGTTGATGCTAAGGACAAGAAGAAGCAGGAGATTCAGCATGCAACGAGAAGGTATTTATTATGGCACAGTGTTCGAACTGACCGCAAATCAACAATGTTGCTGATTTCATAGGTGTGATAGCGGCAATTCTCATCAAGGATGTCCAACAGACTTGAAACATCTTGAGGCCTCAGACGAGTCATGCCGTTGACTTAAAAGCGCGTGCAAACGAAACCCTCAGTATTGGGTACGCCTGGAGTACTGGATACTCTCGGCTGCAAGTTCCCCAACTATCGACAGCACAGTCCCTCGATTTGTCTCGAGGAACCTCCACTTAATCAGCAAGTCATGCATAAATTGTGGTGATGAAAAAATTATTTTAAGCTTCTGAAGCTTCTTTTTCTTGGCATCGTTGCTTCTCGAGAAAGACAAAATGGCACGTGAGTAGTACAGAGCATTTTCCAGGGATTCATAAAAACAACAACAAAAAAATGACCATCTAGAAAGACATACAATCTTCAATCTTCAGCGATTTGATAGTCTCCAGGACGCTTTTGGCATCCTATCGCGGCAACTTCAAGAGGCAAGAAAGAGTGGAACAAAAACGTTAGTTACTTTAAAGAGCCCCGTCCCGATTCCACCCTCCCTAGCGTCGTTTGAGTTGGTAGAACGTATCTTGATACAGCGGGCAAGCTGGCTGATCCATCATTGACCGCTTAGAACATGCCTCTAAAGCAGCGTGAGTGGTAGACGAATGCGAAAGTGTAGATAGCCGTCGGGGAAGAGGAGAGCAACGGTCAAAAGAAGCAAGGAAAACGTGAGTGTGCTTGCGACTTTTGTTTTGTTCGTAAGTTGAATGTTAAAGTATTCACCACTACGGGAGAACGAGACTCTACAAGATTGAAGGTATCCATGCCTTCCAGATGATGTTGTTATGACGACGTCATAACAACATCATATAATGATGTTGTAATGACGTCGTTACAAGTAACATAGCCTTGCATAGCATAGCCTCGCATTGTAGTGCATGCCAAGAAAGGGAGACAAGAAAATGAGAAGAGAAAGGGAAACATAGAGCAAGGCTTAACATAGAATAAGATGGGAAAAAAAAGACAGCAAAATAAAAAAAGAGAATAAAAATTGACAAAGCGAAATAGAAAGAAAGAGGAAGCATGTAACCACCGCAGCAGTGACTACATGGTTAGAGCGTCTGATTCTAATGCGGGAGGCGGCGGGTTCGACTCCCAGTGCTGACCGAGCACCCACCGGTTTTTTCCGATGGGTAGAGCAGCACACCGACCTGGCTCTCGGTTGTTTCTGGGTACTCACCTC
This sequence comes from Rhipicephalus annulatus, assembly GCA_013436015.1. Classification (NCBI taxonomy): domain Eukaryota; kingdom Metazoa; phylum Arthropoda; class Arachnida; order Ixodida; family Ixodidae; genus Rhipicephalus; species Rhipicephalus annulatus. Next base: position 8,687 of record WOVY01013204.1, on the reverse strand, counting down.
GAGAGGTAGCCCCATAAGGGTCTGCGAAGGCACCTGGACGTACCTTGACCCAACAAAGCCGTGGTGTAATAGCTGAGCACCCGCAGAGTTGAGGCAGAGAATGGCTGCTGCGAGGCTAAATAGGTACTGACTGGCTAAATAGGTATAAGCGTGCTTCTGGCCTGATGCTCGGCAGAAAGAAGTTGTAGTCGCTTGGGAAGGCACCCACCCCGTGGGAAATTGGCGGCATGGGACCGCCAGACTTAAAACTAAGGTCATCCTCCTTTTTTTTTTTTTGAGTGAGAGGGAGATAAACAACGCGAAGAAATGGAAGGAATGATGGAAAGAGAAATAAGTACGAAGAAATAGACAGATAAATAAAGAAAGAGAGGAAGGAAGAACGAGAGAAATATAGAGAAACAAAGGTGACCGCCCTGCTCTGCAATTTCTTGAAGTTTGACACCCCTAGTGCGAAGCTTAACTGTTTCATATTTTTTTTCGATACCACAGGTAAGCATTGACCAATAATTGTCGCATGCCTGACGTGCCGCTATCTTTTCCTCTGGTTTATTGAAAACATCAAACAAATAGCTAAAAACAACCATAGAGGTGGTGTACGCTGATGTCGACGATGTTGCCGTGTTTCTGTAATCATGGTGGGAAGCTACGTTTGTGATGCCGTGGGAACGGTATGAGTAAATTGCAAGTTGGTTCTGGCCTTAAGTATGCACACTATAGAGTGTACGAAAACAAGGGAGTGCTCAAAAACGGCCGCAGCACCAATGTACAGAAAGGGAAGTGGAAACAGAGTCAAGCCAGTTTGGGCGCTCTGATGGGTAGTATGAAACGTGCCGTCCTTCAGGCACGGCTCCACGAAAAGGGTGCAGAGTTAGAATGGCCGCTTTCCAATTCAAAGGTCCGGGTGCGAATCGCAGCTGTAGGTGCTGAGTGTTTACTTTTCAGTGAAAATTCTAACAGCTGTATTGTTTTTCTTTGTTTTTTCAAAAGTAGCTTCAATTGATGCGTATCCGTACAAAGAGTAACTTCAAATGTGAAGTAATATCGAAGAAATTTGACAGTGAGCGTAATTACCTAGAGGGCCACCGCGTCACATTCAACACTACGTAATGTATGGCGCCGAAATTTTCGCGAACACGAGAAATCTCGGAGGTCATACTTTACGTTTTTGTTGAGTGTCGTGTTACGGCGCTGCAAATAGTAACGCTCACTGTGAAATTTCTTCTATGATACTTCACACTTCGAATTACTTATTTTAGCAATACGCATCAACTTAAGGTAGTTTTAAGAAAAAAAACATAGCTATAAGATATGCTAAAATAATTAAGAAAATTTACAGCCTCGTTTTAAACCCAAGTCTTTCGATTGGAAAGCGACGATTCCACCACTGCACTACTTTGGTGGAGCCGCGCGCAGCTCCTAAAAATGACGACACACACTCCAGATCACCAATCGCACTGCCCCCAGCCGCTTGACATTGTTTGGGCTTCACTTTTCATAGCTCTTTTCAAGCACTCTTCTCTTCTTGTACACTGTATTTGACATGGAGGCCAAGGACTTTCCGGCCACACCAGGCTGGTCAACCACATCAGTAAATATGCTATGGTCAGGTCATCGGGGCCGCCTGCCACGTTGTAGTGCCCGATGGGTCAAGTATAACTGAGTCATTTTTGGCCACAACATATGCAGTACAGTTTGTGTACATTAACGTGCGTTGTTATGCTACAGGTTTAATAAAACTTGATCACGTGTAACAGTGCAGGGCTATTACCTCACAACGTTCAAGGCTATAGAAATGCTCATGGGCGGGACAACTGCCTGCAAATTCTGCAAGGATAGATACGCCGGCTACCTACAACATCCTCATCCTAATCCTAGAAATGGTCAGGGATCTGGTAACAGTGTTATGATTGAATGCGCGCAGAATCTTAAATGCTCAAGGCCGTTGGTTAGCAAGGTACAAAGAATATGTTTACCTAAAGCAATTCGAGTTGTCTCATCTCACACACAGAGCATCGCTGATCAGGTAAGCCTGGATTAGTTCCCGCACTGCTTCGTCGTCAGAACTACAACTAGATATAAAGTTTGTGCGACGGATGTTGCTGCGGCGAGGATGGCGTGCAATTAGGCTCGTGATTGCGCATTGCAGAATATGCCGAGCTCTCAGAGGTGACGTTTAACTCAAACTTGGTATTCCGACTTGTGCACGATAGCGTGATCTGCGTAGACGTGATTTCAGGTGGCTTTTCTGCTGCCGCAATGTGACGTAAAGAAATAGTTTGTTTGAAGCCTGCAGACTGAAGAATAGATATTTAGGCCAGCTGGTTCTTGTTATTTGAAGCAAGGCCAGCGAAATCACGCGACACAAGATAGAGGCAGACGCAACCAATGCAGACTGTCAGTAGACAGTCTTACGTTGCAATGCGTTCAATGCGTTTTGTCTAATAATACATACAGACCACCCATACAAGAATGAGAAAGCGAGAGAGAGAGCTCAGTCAAAGGGAGGCATGAGTGGTTGTCCAGGTTTCGCCTAGCTTACTAGTCTATATAATGACGAGAGAAGAATTGAGGAATGAAAAAGAAGTGAAGAAAAAGTAGTATAGGAGATAGAGCGCAAATATATGAACACTTATTATGTCTGTGTACCAGTTTATATTGAAGTGGCACGCTGGAAAATCTCAAGGGGTGAAAGATTAAATCGCTACCCTCCATCTGTTTAATCTCACGTCTCTGGCCGGCATTATCGCCTACGTGACCACTCGAGGACGTTTATATTTACTTGTGAAGCAGCGCACGGAGACAAGAGAAAAAAAGGAACGAAAATGAGACGGCTGCTTCATCTTGTGCTTCGTCCGTTTTGTGCCTCGTCTCCGTGCCCTGCTTCACAAGTAATCATCATCATAATCATAAGCCTAACTACGCCCACTGCAGGGCAAAGGCTTCTCCTATGATCAGCCAATATGCCCTGTCTCGTGCTTTCTGTCGCCACGTTATACCTTCGAACTTCTTCATCTCACCGGCTCACCTAACTTTCTCTCTCCCCCTCGTGCGTTTGTCTTCTCTGGGCAAACATGAACTGTAACCAACTCGCCGAACTTTCAACAATACGAAAACGTGTAACTCTCAGAATAAGTCAGTCAGCTCCAACTTGCTGAATCGTGTCCACGAATCGCTCGAACCACAGGCAAAACTACTGCGCAATTCACCGTGTAATGATGTGTCAACACAACAAATATGACACCCGTTGCCATGCGTATCTCTCGAGCTCCGGGTCGCCATATCCAAATTCTTTTAAACATGTTTTTATTCGAATTCATTAGACGCAATCACTTCGGGATAGCCATGGACACTGCCAAAGGCTCCCACAATGTGCGGGTTCGTAGGCGAGTACTAGTACGTGCTGGCGACAGTTGAGATCGCTGAACTCTGCGTGTAAGCCCACGCATACTGTGCCCTATATACAGAGTCAGCTGAACGTTTCGACACGGAGAGCCCGTTAATAATGCACGGTCATTGGTACTAGAAAGCTCCTTCTACCCGCCCTCTTTCGTCTCACGTCTTTCCGGAGCTAAGTCGTTCACACGTGCAGCACGTTGCCGTGTCGACAGCTTGGCGGTCGGCTATGCTGGCATTTCTGTCTTTTTTGTTTTTCTATTCATATATATATGCTTTTCGGCAGTGCAACGGGAGTATATATAAGCTGCGATAGAGACCAGCACTCCCTCGAAGAGAATACGACGTGCTCGACGAGCCGGCCATTCTGGCGACGCGACGATGGCACTGACCTCTTTTTTCTTTTACTTTTTTCTTCTATTTTCTCTTTGCTTTAGCCCCGTCTCCAGCGAGGTCACTGCGTTTTAGCGCACACGTGTTGGCGTACAGCGTTTAAGCTAGACTTGATTACCCGCCATTCGCAAAAGGGCCCGAGGAAAATGTGCACTGCGGCGCCACCCGTACAAGTTGCTCAAGCTGGAGTGAAGCCTGAAGTAGAATATAACGGAGAAGAAAAAAGGTCTCTTAGAAACGCTAGGCGCCGCGAGACCCGCAAGTGCATTCTAAGAGCTTGGCTCATTCATGCCGAACAGTCTGGGCGAGAAACATTTTGCGCAAGCTGTAATCTCCGCCATTTGTACTCTCACCGCGAGCGATTTGTCAAGTTGTGTTGAAGTAGATTCTACAAAAATTTTGAATCCTTTATATATACTGACTTACGTACGAGATAGCTGTGTATGTCATTTTATTTTTGAGTGGACAGAGCTAGCAGCCGTAGTGAATTTTAAATGTTTAAAATCTTGTAGTAAAGCAGCCAATTTGCCTGGTTGGTGACGATTCATTTTCAGTGCAAAGAGCGGGGCGCCGCACAGAGTAGAGAACAGAACGACGACGCCGGCGAACACTCGCAACTGGAAGTCTATTGAAGATTTATTGATTGATATGTACAATTTAACGTTCCAAAATCACCATATGATCATGAGAGACGCCGTAGTGCAGGGTTCTGGAAGTTTCGACCACCTGGGGTACTTTATTGACGAGACAAGACCTATATAGCTTACTGATTGTGCGCATGGTACAGCTTCTCTCAGCTAAAAAACAGAAGGATTATCCCAATTATATCGGGCCACAGCTTCTTGCATATTAATACGCACGCGCTACAGTCGGTGACGGCACGCACTCTTCTGCGCATTACGTCCGGCATTTATTAGACGGCTTCTATTGACGAACATTTCGCAACAAAGATCTTAAAATGTATTAGAACTCACTTGTAGTCCATTAGCCATCACGTGAACCCTATGTGTAATGTCATGCGATTGGCTCCAAATTTGCTATTAAATTCGGAAGCTAGCATTTACTTCAGCCAATTTCACCTCCAGTACTACTTGAGCAAACTCTATGTAGAAAAAATGGCATGACTTTTACAGGGAATCGAATTCTCAAACATTTCTTCAGAAATTTTTTCTGTAAAGAATATGAAAATAAAAAAAAGCTTTTGCATGAAGTTTATAGGATGATACTGAATAAACATTAGCGTTCTTGAAACCTTCAGTTCACTCCAGAAAACTCTATGTATATTTTGAAGTTTAACTCTTTCGGAGGCACAGGAAGAAATGCATCGATGGTTTATCGTTGCAGACAGCTTTGTTCTCTGCGTGTGGTGAAGCTCGGAGGCTTGTGCGTTTACACACTCTACAACGTGTCTCACCAGTTTGTTTTAGATGTGGAGCATCTTATACTCGCGCCTTGTAGTGCGCCGTCCGCGCCGTCCGCGCCGTCCACACCGCTTCTCGAACATTCGACAGCTGACGCGCGCGCATGCGCCGTCGCGCCGTCGCCCACTCTTCCACCATCTGTGCATCCCTTCCTCCTCTACACACCGCGTGCGCTTCACTCCTCCACCATCTGTGCACCCTTCCTCCTCTACACACCGCGTTCGACATCTACAATTCTCCTGATTCTCCAGTGGACGCGCATGTGGCGTCGCGCTTCGAGAACATTCAACAGCTGACAGTGCATGCGCCGCGTCGTGCTGTATATATACTCAAGGTCGGCGCTCGCTCGCTCAGTTGCCGCTCGTCGGTTGGTTTGTACGGCGCGTCGACGTCCAAGGTCGCGGTGAAATGAATTCCAACGAATCCACAAACACAATGATCGACGTCCCTTCGACCAGCGTCGCCCTTTCGCATACGTGTGTACGTGTTCACTCATTTAACACCCCCTCCTACAACCACGTTAACCAATTTAGCCATCGACCCAAGTAAGTCGCAATTTAACACCCCATTTCACAACCACGTTAACCAATTTAGCCATCGACCCAAGTAAGTCGCACTTTAACACCCCGTTAACCAATTATATGCTCCGCATCCTCCTCAGTGTTCCCCCGAGGGAAGCTGCGGGCAATTTTTTATTTATTGTCTTTAACTCGGCAGGCGCGCGTCCCAAAGCCTCTAGACAATAAATAATGTGTAGTACTCGCGCGTGAAAGCGCAATGTCGAAACATTCGGTATGGGTAGGTAGGTAAAAACTTTATTGATTCGATTTGAGGGGGGGGGGGGGGAGGGAGTGGAAGCAGGATGAGGACGGATTCATTTCTTAATGTAGTGCAGCAAATGACAAGATGGTCACAACATTATGAATTCGATCCAGCACCAGCTAGCCTAGAACCAAGTCCTAGTGCAGGATGAAGACAGCCCCTCGGGCCGCTGTAGGGAGCCGGATGCTTTCGTACTTCGGCGATCCTTCTGGCTCCGCTCACTGCCCGGAGGTCTAACTCCGGTCGGGAGCTGCGCAGAGCAACCTCCCATCGTTCCTAGTGTAACCGCTGGTATGTGTGCCATTGCTTAAGATAACAACGTTAATGTCGCTGCGAATCTTGGCCTTCAAAGGCTATTGCGCTAACGGTAAAGATAAACGATCATAATTGTTTTATTTCCACACTCAAAATTCTCTTCAAAAACCAGATATGCCATGACACAAGGTGGTTATCTCGAACAGTGGTGCTCTACTAGTCCTTATACAAAAACACTCGTCGTTTTTTGCATTTGAATCCGCGAGTACTGTGCATGCGCGAAAACACTCTGTAATCCCTTATATACTCCGATAACATCCAATGTAGCTTCAACGCTACTGCACGTATTTGGTGGAGCTCAGCATAGACTGTAATATGGAGGAACATGGTGGTGGTTCAGCTATTTTTCAACGTAGTTTAACATTTACGACTGGAGGCACCAGTGGTGTGCTCGTCGCATTAGATTCCGCTTTATCGAGGGGCTGCGAGCCAGGACGAGCCAAAACCGCGGCACACGTCTGAGCTTTACTTCCGCATGGGTGCCCTGCTTTTACTACGTCTGATTGATATGTGGGGTTTAACGTCCCAGCTTTTACTACGTCTCGGACGTAAATATACGGAGCCGCAACGTCATCAAGACCCGTAGTAATGAGGTTCTAAGTTAATCCGGAAATTCCATGCGCCACCCGTAGTGCTATGTAGCTGTCGATTTTCCATTTCGTGTATTTGGGGCAGTTTTTAGCCTTCTCGATCTTGTCGTTAAGTGTGCGCATGTCCCGGGATCAAGCAACCTATCAAACTAAAAAAAAATAACAATAAACGAAGGAGTAGTACGCAGCACTTGATTACTACTGTTCCTTCCCACTTGGTTGTCATTGAGAAACATGTTTTTTTGTCTTGTTATGAACAGTAACGCGTTCTTTTAACGGACGCATGACATTGATATCTTGTGATGTTGATTCGTGCCATAGACGTCACTGTCCGTCCTGGTGGTAAAATGGTGGCACTGCACGGCTGCTGACGTGGAGATGGTACCTTCGATTCCGGTCTCGGTGGTCACACTTCGGCGAAAGTCAAATGCGAAAAACACCGGCATACTGTGCAAGGTCAGTGCAAGTTAGGAACAAGATACTGCCGAAAAAAAAAACGAAATTCGGGTAGTTGTGGGGTGGTTGGAGATGCAAATTTCATTGAAGTTATTGTATTTTGACGTGATTATAGGTGCACAGGTCGACTTACTGGACGCGCTTTCCCAGAGGCATGCGATTTTCCAGTTGTTCTGCAGCCCATCCAGTGCCTTTCCACTAGTTCACGGGTTTTTCAGTGCTGAAAAGCCGCGTGATACGCAGCGAGCTGCGACGCCTCCAATTTCGGAGCCCATGGTATGAAGTCATGATTATGTCACAAATTTTCGCGGTTGGGATGATGTTTGCGTCACTTCGTGTGGGCGCCGTGGCCACAGGTGGTCACTTTGCGTGTTTGATGAGGCATCTGAGGCCATAGCATTCAATAACGTCGCAGTGGTGACGATACGAAATTGGTTTATATTTGATAGTTTGTTTGGCGTATTTAACGTTTCAAAGCAACTCGGGCTATGAGGTACGCCTTAACTGAGGGCTCCGTATAATTGTAGTCATTTTGGCTTTTTCTGTAATATAACGTGCACCAGGCATCGAGCATTACACAGGCCTCAAGGGTTTCGGCTTTGCCGAAATGCAAACTCAATCAATCAATCAATCAATCAATCAATCAATCAATCAATCAATCAATCAATCAATCAATCAATCAATCAATCAATCAATCAATCAATCAATCATTTTATTTCCTTTAGATAAGGTGGAGTACAGGACTAAAAGCTGAAGAGCTTGACGAGGTCCTGACCCCGTTCACAAGTTGACAAAGCAGCAGGAATGGCAGTAAATCATGCACAACAACTATGAAATAAACATATAGGTATAACATCACAAAAATACAAAAAGTTTATGAAAACAGTGCTAAAATGAAAAGAAAGTAGTTCAAATGTGTGGTCATGAAGTGGGCATGAAACATGGGCATAACTTCTGAGAGATGTATCATTGAAGATAATGTATTAGTTGGGCGAAGGATGTTTAATCTGACAGTTTTGTTTAGAGGAAGGATCGAAATCTTCGCGGTTTAAAAAGTTTAACAAAGAAGGCAGTCTGTAGGACAATGATTGCTTGTCATAAAAGTTATTGGTGTGGGTGTCTAAACTTTTTTGTGCCTGGTGAGTCGAACACTTCTGTTCACGCTAAGTTTATCAAGATTTATTGTGGTATTGGTACCATGTTTGACAAACTCTTTATAGCATAACATCAGCCTGTAATTGTACAAAAGAAAACTGGAAAAATAACATATTTTAGAAAAAGAAGTTTTGTAGAGGAC
>WOVY01013203.1:0-158876 GCA_013436015.1 Rhipicephalus annulatus | reverse complement strand
ACTCTACCGTAGAGAGGGAGTGTTTGGCATTGGTATGGGCGGTACAGAGGTTTCACATTTTTTTTGTATGGGAACCAGTTGTTGTACAAACAGATCACCAACCTCTACAGTACTTAGCCCGAGCCAAACACTTGAACAGTAGGGGTCCTGAGGTGGAGCCTGGCATTGCAAGAATACTCATTTAGCATTCAGATATAAAAGGGTCGGAGAATACCGTTGCGGGACTTCATGATAGTAGATTGTGAGCCAAAGTTCGGACTTCATGCACTGTGATATTGGGTGTTGGACACTCGAAGTATGTCAGTGTATTTAAACGGTGTTCTTGTGTATTTAGTAAATATTGGACCTCGACATGTGAACTATACAGGGACATATACAGTGAAGGGGCTTACAGACCGCGCACGTGTCAGCAGTTTTTTTTTTTTAAAAAAGAAAAAAAAACTCATTTAGGGGGGGCTTTTGTGATATGTGTCGTGCGCGAAGCTTCAAAGTGCGCGCCATTCAAAGTGCGCGCCATAAAAGTGCGCGCTTGAAGCAGACAACGACGAAGGTAGCACGAGCGCTGAGTAGCGTGGCGGCGAAGGTACGAGAAGGAACGAGGAAGACGGGGCTCTCGACTCGGCCGTTGGGTTCCGGACCCGAGCCTAGTAACAGTCGAGCCCGGCCTACCTGCCACGTTCTACCTGCCACGGCCGTGCGTCGCTGACGTGCGCGGCTTCAAAGCATCCTGTGCTTGAGGACACGCGGAGCTGTCGGGCTACGGGCACGAGTTCCAGCAGAGGTGTCCGGCCGGGACGCGGCCGGTGGTAGTGCCTGGTCTACCGTGCCAACTGGTCCACCTCGTCTACCGTGCGAGCAACGCGGAGCTGTCGGGCTACGGGCACGAGCTCCAGCGGATGTGTCCAGCCGCGACGCGGCTGCGGTGGCGGAGCCTACCCATCACTAGTCGCCTGGTTGACGTGCGGACAACGCGAGCCAGCTCAAGACGTATCAACGAACCTCGGTGAGACCGACCTCATGTCTTGTGTCCATGCTAAAAGGAGGGACGGTTAGCTTAGGACTTTGATAGTTCACAGAGACAGTGAAGGATTCTTTAAATAGCCTGTCCATGTTATGTGTTCTTTCGTTTTTTGTGTGTATAAAGTGTGGCGTACAAACGGCCTCGTCTTTTCGTGGGAGTCTGGGGCGACGGCTCGGACACCCATTAACTAAGAACCTGCAATGTAACAGACACACAGCGACACTCGCACACATGCTCTGGGAGTGTAGAACAACTCCTCCCGACTCTACTTCAAGCAAGTGGGAGAGGTCCCTCAGGAGCTCACTTCTCGCCGACCTGCAATGGGCCGTCCAGCAGGCCCACGAAGCGGCCGCCAGGTACTCCCTGTCGGTCCCTACGTGGGAGACGCCCGCTACGCGCTAAGCGCGTCCTGCAGGACTGAAATAAAGTTTTTTCATTCCATTCCATTAAATGAAGGGCGCTCGTAAAAAGACCGGGCAAGGACTTCGTCTTTCATGCTGCGCAAGCTCTTCTCTGCAGGTTTAATTTAATTCGGATATATATATATTTATATATATATATATATATATATATATATATATATATATATATATATATATATCTTTTGCAGGAGCTCGGCTCCTGCACAAGAACTTGGTCCCCCTCCTCGATCTTCTTATGCTTAGCGCTTAGGTTGCAATGCGCTGCAGATTTCGCTTTATTTACAGCCGATAGTTCTTGTGCTTCTTCAATAACTTCCCAGAGCCTTCGCTTAAATTTGTCTAGGTATTCAACAGCAGAAGTGTTAAGACCCTCCAGCACTACCCACTCCCCTGACCAAATTTTCTGCTGTATTTTCAGCGGTCCCGCAGGTATCCTTCCAACATCATCTCAAGTGGAGCGACTCCTGTGGTTGCATTGGGAACCTCAGGATAGGCTCACAGAAGACATGGAACGTGTCTGTCCCAGTTCCGACCATGTTCCCGCACTACGTCAAAAAGCACGCTCTTAAAGGTGTCATTGAACCATTCCACAGGACCATTGCTCTGCGGGTGATCTGGGGTCGAGAATTGCGGGGTGGCACCCACCCTAGCTAAACATTCCTGTTTCAGCTGGGCTGTGAAGTTTGTGCCGCGCTCGGAGCAAATCACCTCCGGTACGCCCATGCGTGAAAATATCTGCAGCAGGGCTTCGCAAGTTGCCTTAGCAGTTAATGAGTGAAGGCACACGACCTCGGGTCACCTGGTACAGAGGTCCACCACACACAATACATACTTGTGCCCCCTCGCAGAGGGTGGTTCAATGGGGCCTATGCAGTTGATGTTGATTATCTGAAATGTGGTGCTTGGCCTCGTGATCAAAGATATCGGTACCCTGTCGTGTGTTCTCACACGCGCTTTAATCCGGCACTGGTTATAGCTCTGGCAGTCCCGCTTGACATCACCTGACACCATGGGCCAAAAGAAAGGTGTCTTAATTCGCTGTAACGTCTTCCTTTCGCCCAAGGCGACCCGCGCAAACCCGAATCGTGAGCCAAAAACAGTACACCTGCCCGTTTTTGCTGTGTCAGCACAAGTTGATTGCACGGTCTACCAGCCACGTTATATTTATGGTATAGCAACCCATCGATTACAATCATTCCGTGGGTTCACGCTCGTGCCTGCTCTGACGCTTCTCGAAGGCTGGAATCAGTTCACATGACTCAGCCTGAAAACGCTCACGTTCGCCGACATCTGCATCGTATTCCGGCGGTTCTGTTTTGCCTGTGCCTAATCGTTGACGCACACAGCCTCCACTTGCGTGGAAACTAGCATTTGTCCATCTTGCTTCTTATACTCCGGGCATCGCTTGCTCCGAGGGGCGTTCCTGAACTGCGGCAGTTTCTTCCAATAGCTTGCCGATACGTACTGGCGTTATGAGTGCGTCTACCCCACTCGCAAGTTTGGTGGTGGTGGTGCTGGTGTGGTGGTGTTGCAGCAGGCGGGGTTAGCCTGGCCTGCATGGCCGGCAATTGTTCCGCTAAGCATTTCCTGAATTTGGAAAATGTCACCACGTGTCAGACAGCCCCAGTGTCTCGCAGGAAGACTAACAAAATTCGTTGCACGTTCCTCCTAGTGGCCGCGGGTCCTTCAGGAAAGATAACGTCATCAAACTAACCGGTGCCTATGACAGGCCTTTTCGCAAGGTGCGGATCATCGCTGCCCTTTGCACATCAAACTGTGGGCAAAGCCAAATGAAATGTTCAATATCCCCAATGTCACCACAGAAGGCACAGAACGGGGAAGCGTATCTCCCAGTATTGAATGACCAGGCCGGGGTGTATGGCGGAGCCGGTTCTTATGCGGTACAAACAGCGCGTCGCTTCTTCACGAGAAAGTCCATGAATTACACATGCTTGGTGTGGAAACTTGTAGATCGCCTTGAAATGATTGCGTATCACATCTTTGTTGTTCTGGTAAGTCTTGGGAGTTCTTACTTTGGAAACGATGTACGTGCTTCGCATGCAAGGGCATCAGCCTTTTCATGCCCTCAATGCCAACGTTGGATGGGATCCACTGGAACTTTATATTAAAACTCTTGTCATTTAGGTGTTTGATTAGTGCCAGAGATTTGCCTGGTGAACTTTTCTTGAGGTAGGCCACGATGCATTCTTTGTCGCGCCGATTTGGAGTCGGTCAGCCACTACAACATCTCGTGCAGAAAAGGATCGCAATTTTCGCAAAGCCCGCCGTGACTGCAGCGCTTTATACCGTTGTGGACGAAACCACGTGATCCAGCGGCCAGACCATGACACGCCAAGGCAGGGTATGCAGAAAACCGCCGCGCAGCTATCCGTTTGTGTGCACACTGATCCGTCGGTGTACACTTGTAGGTGGCTGCGGTACATGGTGCTCAAGTGGTCCAGCGCAAGAAATTTTGCTTCCGCGGCTGGAATGGTGCGCTTCGCTGGTAGATTGGGTACTCTGAAGTTACACGCAACATTCCACAAAAGACCTATGGTGGGTCCATAGGGCGCCGTTTAGGCAGTTTCACAAGCCTAAATATCGAAATGTGTTTAGTGCCGCGTTGAAATGTGAGCCAGTTCTTGCTCTTAGCCGCCGGAGAAGCGCCGTGCCTGCGAAGGACTCGCGCAGTCTTGACAGCTTGCGTCAATAAGGCCTGAGACGCCAAAGGCGGAGCGGAAGAGACTCGGCTTCATTGGTGACCTTCGTGTTTGAAGCCGCCTGAGGGACTCCCATCGCCAAGCGAAGACCCTTTCTGTGCACTGCCTCTAGGCGTTCGACTGGCTTGGTGATGGTGATATCAGGGGCAGCTGATAAAAAATGCGGCTTGTATAAGCGCATCATTCAATTTAAGCATCGACATAGGATAGTTGCCCCAATGGACCCCTGCCATGCGACGAAGAGCGTTGATCCTTTGCACTGATGCAGTGACTATACCATCAACCGCACGTCGCCATAATAGCTTGTTGTCGATGGTAATGTCCAGGGAAACGGACACTTGTTCACAACGAATTGAGTGGCCTCGAATATTCAGCGACAGACGTGTTGACTTCCGTCGCGCTCCCCGGGAAGAGCATGAAGGCCGATTTTCCGCTGATAAAGATAGGCCAAGTGTCAACAAGTGACGCTCAATAATTGAAATAGCGCTCTGTGCTATCCGGGCCAAACGTTTGTGCTGGTACCCTGAGATCCAAATGCAGATGTCCTCGGCGTAGATAGATATTTTAACTGCTTTCAGAGCTAAGTGCAGAGTGTCGGGAAGGCTGGCCATGGCAGCGTTAAAAAGCAAGGGAGATAAAACACTTCCTTGTGGGACGCCGAGGGAAACGCGTCTCTCTTCGCTCGTTACATTTCCAAGCTTAACACGGACACAGCGGTCTCTGAGAAATTCATGTACGAACCGAAGAGCATTTCCCGACACACCCATGGCCGGGAGCCCGTTCACGATGCCTGCCTGAAGCACACAATCATATGCCTTGGCAACGTCCATGAAGACAGCGAGTGTCGAGAGTCCGCTGACGTTGGTGGTGCTGGATGTGGCTTAATAGGTCCAAAACACTGTCCTTGGCACTCAGTCGTGGGCGAAAACCGGTCATACACGATGGCCATCGTCTTCCTTGTTCAAGGTACCAAGTTAATCTTGTACATATTAATCTTTCCATCAACTTGGATACGCATGATGTAAGAGATACCGGTCGATATGACGCGAGGCTCGTAGGATCCTTTCCGGACTTTAGGAGTGGCACCACCCATGCTGTCTTCCAAACAAATGGGATCTCTCCCGTGCTCCAAACATGATTAAATATGTCCAAAAGGGCCCTTTTTTCGCTCATATGGTAGATTTGTCAGCATTTGATTGCTGATCAAATCGGGACCCACGGCACAGCGTCTTCTTAATTTGCTAAGTGCCATATCCAGCTCTCGAAAGGTGAAAGGCGTATTCATCGTGTGAGAAGCTAGGGTGACAGAGGAATCGCCGCTCCTGCTGATCTACCAGATGTGTACACGTCTGCGAAATCCTCTGCAAGGGGTTTGCAAATCTATCCCTTGTTTCAAAGCGAGCGCTTGGAATGGCCTGTGTGTTCGGATCTTCACAGAAAGACTATTTATTACTGTCCATATCTTTGTCAAGGGCGTGAACGTTGATAAACTCTCACAGAAAGCGGCCCATTGATTTCGTCTTAATTTTTTTATATGGCGACGAATCACAGCGTTTATCCTGTTATATTCGGTTTTCGCAGACGGATTTCCTTTGTTCTCATCATTTTCCGCTCCGCCCGTCTAAGTGCTGCGCAGAGGTTCTTCAATTTCAAGTCAGGAGCAGGAAAATGGTCGGGCAGTTTCAGCAACGAAGTTGCTGCTCGCTTGCTTTGCAACATATCTGCGAACAGCTCACCAGTTGATTTGTCCAACGCTTCTCTATAGGTGTCCCAGCGTGTTACATTGCAGAATTGTCGACCAGCAGTTCAAAATCCCAGGATATTGGTGAAGATGGGGAAATGGTCACTGCCCATCCTGTCTGGAGTCGTGGTCGATGATACCAGAAGGTCCGTGAAGTGAAGTACAAGGTCTATTGCACTCCATGAATCTGGTGGCCTGAAAAATGTAGGTTTGCCATCGTTCGCCACACATAAGTCGGCAGCATCCACAGCTGCTAGAAGTTCTTTGCCTCGAAAATCTACACTCTTATCTCCCCAGAGTGGATGGTGCGCGTTAAAATCACCACATATTATTCGAGGAGCGGGACATCGAGTGCAAAGGTCCTTTAGGAAAGTCTCCATGGAGACATTTTTTCGTGGGCTTATGTACACTGATACCACACTCAGTTTTCGGTTTCCCAGGCACACTTGCACAGCAGCGACTTCCAGTGAGTTGGAACAGAGGTCTTGCACTGGTGAGGCGACGTGAGGTATTTCCCGCCTTATGTATATCATTCTTCCATTTGCAAACGACGTTATGCTCGGGTTGCCATGTCGGGTGTACCCTGGGAGCGTCCTTGCATTCGGTAGACCAGCTTCGGAGAGAGCTAGAATTGGTATTGGAATGTCGCGCACGAAAAGGTTGAGTTCGCGCAGACGTTTTAGAAGACCAGCGCAGTTCCATTGCATTATTAAGGGCACTTTTGAAGGACGAAATAGACCAGGTGGGCGAGACATTGCCATTATTCTACTGTGTGTTTGTGGAAGCAGAGCAGAGTAACACTGACTCTAGAGCCAGTACTGCTTCCAACATATCCTTCATTGAACTCGCAGGCATCTTAGCGACGTGCGAACGTAGTGCGGTGAACAGAGCGCGAATAACGTGCTCGAGGTTTTCTTGCTGTTTGCTTCCAGATGGTACTGGAGGTGGGCTCAGTGCATGAGCGTAGGTGCGCTTGGCGGACTCTTTCGTGATACATTTCTCACCAGCGTTGAGCACTTGCGTTGACTCAGTAGCAGCTATTGTCGGATTTAGGCGCGGAAAATTTACTGTGTACTCGTTTTGCAAACCGCCATGTTTTGGCACGCCGGACGTCTTCTTTGCGAGCGATGGTTCGTTCACAGTCTTCGGGCCCGAGGACAAACGTCTTATTTCTTCGCTGCGCAGCTGTTCGTGCTGGACATCGGCCGTAGCTAGCTGGGTGGTCGCCGCCACAGTTTGCACACACAAGTTTTTCTTTACTTGTACACGTCTTAAAGTCATGAGTCCCCCCACAGCACTTACACCTTTGTTCCCCACGACAGTGCTTAGCAACATGTCCAAAACGCTGACATTTAAAACAGCGTGGCGGCGTCTCCACGTAGTCTACCAGCTCGTGTCTGGTGAAGCCAAGGTTGATCTTCTCTGGACGTTCCGAATTGGGAGCGAATGTGAGAACCACACAGTCAGTGCGCCGTGATTTCCACTCGGAGGATGAGGTTTGGACCCGTCGTATGATTCTTCTTGCGTGGTATACTCCCTGGGGTCTCAGGTACGTTAACAGTTCTTCGTCCGAGTACCATCTTGGGACCCCTTTTATAATGCATGTATTTTTCATGTAGCTGTGTGGTACACGGGCAGATATGGCAAGGCCGCAGATAGTATTGGTCTCTAGAAGCATAATAGCTTGGTGTTCTGTCTCTATATCCAAGAGCAGGGCTCCCTGTGCTGTGAAACGGCTCTTAACTGGGGCTCCACCGAGAATCGTTTCAATTTCTGAGTATAGGTCAATAGGATTCACTTGCCTCAAGTTAGCTCCTTCGGATGTTGGAGCAATTAACACAGAAATGCCCACCGTCCTGTCTTTACGATGTCGCACAAGGCGGAAACCACCCTCGTCCATGTCTAGATCTGTGAGGTTTGCGCCGTTGTGGTCCCCGACGACAGTTTATTCGTCCTCTGATTCAACGCTGTGTTGTCGCTTGCAGTCAGGTATGCTTGCGCAAACCAGCTGGTGCTTCTGACCTGGTATCACACCTTAGGAGGTCATGGCGGCGCTCTCCCCTGATGCTTGTTTCGTTTCTTCTAGCACCTTGCGACGCGGCGGGCTGCGCAGCACCCGTCGGTCGCCAATACGGCAGGTACCTTTTCGAGTCGTCCGACGTCTTGAGCAGTGTTGAGCCGTAATATAAACAAAAAAAAACGATAAATGCAGACAGAGCTACTTAGCCAAGCAGCAACAGCTTCGTCGTCTTCTTCCTCTCTCCACTCGCAAGTTTGTCCGTAACAGCGCACAGTATTCCTATGTCGCTTTTCTCATGACCGATATATGTGGGTTTTCCAAGCACTCTCGGTGGAACATAGGCTTATTCAGCCACTGCCTGTTCAGCAGATGCTCTCGTACTTTAATTTGGTTCCCGTCGGTCAATATCCTGGCACTATAGCCTTTCGGATGACGATTATCTCAGCGCCGAAGTCGATGCTGCCTTGAAAGAGTGAATGGACGCATGCGAGGTCCACTGTCTCAATAGAGTGAAATACAAGTGGTTTCACAGCGTTTTCCTGGGGCAATCGCCTTCACACCGACAACACTATTTTCCGCATTTTCTCTCTGCATCAAATTCACTTTAGCTGCCTGTGCCATCGGACAGTCCCGGGTAAAATGCTCCACCGAATTACACGCAAAGCAACCTCTGCTCTTCTTGTCCGTTTTTTTCGCCCCCACTGGAAACCTGCGCGCATCAGGGATCGATTTTGTCTTCCCATCTCCAGCTACCTCACCCAGAGTTAGCCCACCCTCTCTTACTCTCATTGAAGCTTTCTGCCGATTCGGCGACCTCTAGAGGAGGCATTATATTGCTCGGGCTTTCGTTTTGAATGACGAATGAACGAGCTTCCACAACCAGAGCGTTGCAAATTCTGTCAGTAACTATTAAATTTCTGAATTGTTCGACGATGCCAACTTTGTAGCCATTAAGGTAATAAATTAGGTTATTTTCAAGCCTCACTGCGAATTGTGGCCATGTCTCATCCCTACGTTTTTTTTTCTGGTTGAGTAAATAGGCGGCGATACTCCACTGAAGGCAGTCAGAGACCTTTGAGCACAGTTTCCTTAAAAATATTTAATTTTTTCTTTCAGCCTCACTGAGTCGCACAAGCAAGCCCCTGGCTCTCTCATTTAGTGAAGGCAACATGAGCCCCGCTTTCCACTCAAGTGGTACATCATAGCAATCGAATGTGGCCTTGACGTCGTCGAACAACGACGGAATGAGTGATTCAAGCGTAGACATGGACACCAACACGTCCTTCAACAGACTCTTGTACCTCAGCCTCCCGCCTCACTCCGAGATGCCTCTGCGCTCTCGGCATTCGCGGCGGCATTGGCACTGTTTTTTCTAAGCCGTTCCATTGATAATTCCATCTCCGCAATGCGTAGCTACATTTGTAACTTTGTCATCTGGTCAGAGCCTGACCCCCCTGAAAGCTCTCCTGTGACCCTAGTCATCACGGGGTTCAAGCCCGCATCTGTGAAACCCTCACTTTGGTCGGGTTCCATTTCCCCCACCCCGCCACTACGCAAGTTATACCCGCTGGTATAACTCAATAGAGGAACGAGACACCCACCTGCGCACGTCGCGCTTCCAGCAGTAGCAGCTACGGCCTCGTAAGCTCACGCCTCAGATGAGCCCGTCACCATGGACTCAGCCAGTGTCTGCTCTTCCACCACGATGAATGTTGCCCCAGTCTTCTCAGCAGGACATCCTGTCGGCTGCGCCAGTGAGGTTCGTGTGTGTGCTCCTTTCTCCGGTGCAAACAGAGAAAGCCGGCTCTCGTGTGTCGCTGCTGAGAATGAGACTTTGACTGGGAATATGCAGTTGGTTTATTTACCATGCGCACTTGGCGCGCTCCGGAATTCGTCTCTCCCTGAACCCTCCCCGAGCGTCTGTTATAAAACACTGCTGCACGGAGTCTTCATGAGTTCGTGCACAGCGTTCTCGGGCAGATGTCATGTCCCGCGGGTTGGGCACGATGCTCGAATGCCCCCATTCATCGAGGTCTGCAACGCCATAGTCATCGGGCCATTCAGCGCAGCAGAATCGCAGTCCGTGGCGAGCACTTGGAGTCGTAAATTGGAGCCCCGAACTCGTTTTCTAGACGCACGCTGCCGTAGCTGTCAGAGACCCCCGCAATGACCTGCGCCCACCGCCTGGTCGAACAGTCCGCTGACGGAAATGTTTTGGTCCCCATAACTACGCGTTTTTGAAGGCTCGCTTCTCGTAAAACGCCAGCGTAGCCAGTCGATGCATACATGCCAAGCACCGGCATTCGCCGGCAGCAAGTTTTTGTTTATCGGAGTCACAGGCGCCGCGTCGCTTTGCCCGACACTTCACGGCGTGCTTCATTTCGGACAGCGCAAGGTAAGTCAACGAAAGCGCTCAACACGATTTTCGTTGTTTTACGGCAACTGATCATTGTTGACAAACTCGTATATTGCATTGAACGAGCACTGCAAAACAATCTTCGCCGACTTGGCACCAAGTGAAGCGCTCCTCCTCTTCAGTTTGTGTCCTGGCTGTGATTTTGTCTTTGGTCACGGCCAGAATCCACCTGCAGCCATATGCGCGTGCGTACTTGTTTTGAACCTTTTGCATAACTTATTTATTATATATAATAATAAATAACATCATCAGCCACTTGCAAGATCACGTGCAAGGAATGCACCAATTACAGACGTGGATTTCAGAGAAACGAAGGGGTAAGCGAGAGAGTGAGAAGGACGGCTTGACAACAATAAGTGACGCTACCTAGAAAACTTGTTTCATCGAGGGACCTTAGGTGACGCGCTCTCATTGCACCGTTTCACTGGTAATGCTGAAAACACGATAGTTTCCCCCGAGATGCCCATCACAAGCGGTAGTGGTAGATATGAAAAGGTTGCTGTTTAGACGTTGAAGGAGGTGCTCCTTCGTGTCTCAGTGGCTAACGCCTCGCACTTGCAATGCAGAGATCAGACGTTCGAGTCCACGAGCTGAAGTCTATTTCTCGATTATTTTTTTCTTGCGTTTTGATTTACATAAGTACGTATTCATGTACGGTGAATGACTGCGATGCTGGCGGCAAAATCCAGCCGAGAGTGTCAATGTGATTGCTATCGCAATAAAATAGATTGAAGCTTAAGAGTGGAGATATGTGGCTCGGGGAGTGATATTAGATGTTTTTAGAAAGCTGCGGAAACACGTTACGGAAATTCGGCAATACGGAACCGGCTGACGACTGCGCATGCGCGAACATCGCCAGTACGAATAAGCATCGGAAAGGCTTTACGTATGATTCCCGGAATATCCGCATACTGTAATCATTTGCATCATGTTTTTATCCAAGCCAGTCTAACTCGAGACAGAACAAAAGAAAAACAAAGGGCGTCTAGTGCAGCGACGGCGCCGCACTCGGCATTGCACTTGCCTGCCCCTCGCATGCGATTTTCAAGCAGCAATGATTTAATCCTCGTGACGGAGTCCTCTAAATTTGGCCGCTGTTAGACCTTTCAAGGTGGCACGAGCAACACTCTGTCGCTAGTGATAACTATGAAACTAACCGCCAAAGATTGCTAGAACTTGGCTTGGATTCTAATAAACTTTATGCTTTCCCAGACGCGATGGGATGTATTGTGACTGAAAATGTTGTGCATTCCTTGCATATTTATAATAACGCAAAAATTATTTTGTGTGCGACACGTTACTAGCTCATTCTGCAAAACCTGGCTATTATCATCATCATCGCGTTACCACACGGATTCAGCGGTTTCTGCAGCTAAACCTATTTATGACTTGAGGTACGCAGACACGGAACGCGTATACAGAAAGGAATCACGCCGTATTTACGTGATGTGTTTCCATAGCTTGCTGAGAACCTCTATTCGCGATACACGCGCCAAGCTTCCGACAGTTCCTCGGAGCAGCTTGCCTACTTTTCAGTCACTTTTTGTACCACCCTCCCGCGTTGTGCACGTAGCGCAAGTGGGCGACCAAACGGCCATCCGCAATGCGCCACGGCAAATTGAAAAGGGGTGGTGGCACACAAAAGGTTAGGTGCCTTCACAGTAGGAGCGCTGACAACAACAAAAAAGGTACATTCACAAGATCCCTTATGCACTCACTTAAAATGACTGGAAAGCGGGAGCGACCTTTTTTATAGAAGCGAAGCTTTTTTGGATCTAGCCTTGTATTCCGTTGTGGTCACGGTATATAACCATTGCTGTAGTCAAAATATATGTGACACAGATACACACAAAAAAGTCTTATAATAGTCTTCGAAGTAAAAGTGATATGTACAATTTAACGTACGTCCCAAAACCATCATACGATTATGAGAGATGCCATGGTGGAGGGCTCCGGAAATTTTAACCACCTTGGGTTCTTTGACGTGCACCCGGATTGTAGCACATGGGCCTACTGAATTTTCGCCTCCATCGAAAATGCAGCCACACTAGTCGGGATTTAATCCCACGACCTGCGGGTCAGCTGCCGAGTACCTTAGCTACTAGGCCACCGTGGCGGGATACAAACGTAGACATAGACTAATTAAAAGATAAAAGGCTGTGTTGCGGCGAAAATAACCTATTGAGAAGAGTATCGTTCAGTTGATCTTTACCAAAATGCGCCTAGAAGTTTAGGCCTCTCATTCAAATCTGTAACGCGAAAGCCGATGTCGAGTCGAGTCCTATATCACCCAACCAATTACCCATATTAAAATGGTGTCTTCTTACCATTAAGATGGATGGTGCTTGTATTCGCATTCAAGGCATATTCTGCACTCTAGCCCTTTCAAAATCCTCCTT
Source organism: Rhipicephalus annulatus (assembly GCA_013436015.1). Taxonomy (NCBI): domain Eukaryota; kingdom Metazoa; phylum Arthropoda; class Arachnida; order Ixodida; family Ixodidae; genus Rhipicephalus; species Rhipicephalus annulatus. Next base: position 146,137 of record WOVY01013203.1, on the reverse strand, counting down.
GAATTGCCTAAGATGACTGCAAGGTGAAATAAATTTACATTTCGGTATACACTTCAAGCCACTCATGCATAGCGCAGTGCTCGGGTAACGTCTGGATATTCACCGATACGGTACCCTTAGTCTCTTGTCATCATTCACTTCATGCAGATGCATGAATTTTTGTTTTTCTAAGTCGATGTATTGTTTGTGCCACACCACCACCTTCCGAAAGCTCTCTGCCCCTCAAGTGGTTTTAGCAGTGCCTCCGGGATCGGAGGCCCCTCACATAGTTTTGCACAGCCTCCATGATTGGTTGTCATGCGATGGAGTTCTCATAAGACGTCATAATGACGTCGCAAATTCTGGCGATCTATAACGTCATGTTTTTTCATCATGATCATGACCTTTCACATAACTCATGCTGAAGCCGACGCCGATGAATTTTCACGTTTGATAAAGAATATAAGGCGTTCACCTTAGTAACGCAAATTCATGTTTAACGAGAGTGGTCGTGTGGTTTATATCACCACCCTCTCAGTGAAATCATAGTGATTTTTGAGGCAAGAAGGTCATAGGAAATCCAGTCATAAGGTTTCCGAAGACGTAATTGCAGGCACGACAGCAGCATTGAAGTATGTTTAAGCAAGGAAGAAACAGCCGGAATACAGTTTGCTGGCAAGCTTATCTGATAGCAGACGATGCTGAGAAAGTGGTTGTGTTTTAATAACGACGAGGCACGAAAAGCAGCTACCTTATCGACTCCCTGCATTTCTTGCGCTCCTTGTACATACCGCCCAATCTAATTGCATTCTTGTATGAGCGCCCCACCGGCCCTCAGCTCCATCCACTCTACGCGTACAAACCGCACTACCAAGAACTGCGCTCGTTTGGACACGGGGTAAGCTTGGCGAGTATCATAGATGAGGACGTGAATACATGAGGAGTGAGAAGGACTGCAAGCTACGATCGTCCGAGGTGGTCGTATACATTGAAGGAAGCAAAATAAAGAATATCCGAGCATTCCCTTGTTAAATTCCCCTTCACTGGGAAGAAGAAAGCGTCTTTGACGTTGGGAACTTTGCCCTCGAAAACGGAGATATACACCACGCACCCTAGGAGTTGTGTTTTAGAAGTTGCGGACAAATTGCGTGGCGTGACCTCCGGTGATTGCTCGCTTGCTTTAATAGTCAGTGGCGCATGCGGCAGGGAGCGTTGTTCGACACCGTGGCGAAGCGCGCGTTTCCTTCGGTCGTCTTCAGCGACTCGAGTTTTCCTTCGAGGCACGTTCAGCAGCACTTTTGAAGTAAAGCCGAGGGAGAGTTATACGCGTTATTGCTTCGCTTCCGAGACACAGCTTGTGGGGAGTTCAGCGTTCTTTTCGAGGGCGCACGCTGCAGTTTTGTAACAAGCACGGCCGCTGGATCCAGCGGCCGTGTAACGAGTTGCGAGCACGCAACAGCGTCGTGCACGTGACCTCGCTCGATCTCCTTTGTTTGGAGATTCACTGTGCGAGATGACGTGTCGGAGAAACTGAAATGCGATGCAAGAGGTTCCTGCACAGAACACCTATACACTACCATTTAGAGAAAGGAAACTGTACCTTTGACAGTGCAACAAAAATATGGGTAGCGGTGGCGTTGTGAACTAACTTATCCGATCTAGAGACGGCGCTGGTAGGCCTATCATCATCATTACGCTAAAGTAAAGCAATGAGGCGGCTGCTTGTGATATGTGTCGTGCGCGAAGCTTCAAAGTGCGCGCCATTCAAAGTGCGCGCCATACAAAGTGCGCGCTTGAAGCAGACAACGACGAAGGTAGCACGAGCGCTGAGTAGCGTGGCGGCGAAGGTACGAGAAGGAACGAGGAAGACGGGGCTCTCGACTCGGCCGTTGGGTTCCGGACCCGAGCCTAGTAACAGTCGAGCCCGGCCTACCTGCCACGTGCTACCTGCCACGGCCGTGCGTCGCTGACGTGCTGCGGCTTCAAAGCATCCTGTGCTTGAGGACACGCGGAGCTGTCGGGCTACGGGCACGAGTTCCAGCAGAGGTGTCCGGCCGGGACGCGGCCGGTGGTAGTGCCTGGTCTACCGTGCCAACTGGTCCACCTCGTCTACCGTGCGAGCAACGCGGAGCTGTCGGGCTACGGGCACGAGCTCCAGCGGATGTGTCCAGCCGCGACGCGGCTGCGGTGGCGGAGCCTACCCATCAACTAGTCGCCTGGTTGACCGTGCGGACAACGCGAGCCAGCTCAAGACGTAGCAACGAACCTCGGTGAGACCGACCTCATGTCTTGTGTCCATGCTAAAAGGAGGGACGGTTAGCTTAGGACTTTGATAGTTCACAGAGACAGTGAAGGATTCTTTAAATAGCCTGTCCATGTTATGTGTGTTCGTTTTTTGTGTGTATAAAGTGTGGCGTACAAACGGCCTCGTCTTTTCGTGGGAGTCTGGGGCGACGGCTCGGACACCCATTAACTAAGAACCTGCAATGTAACACTGGCGTCCGCTGCGACAGGACGAGGCCATTTGTATCGCTTGAGTGAGGCTGACGATTAGTGAGGAAAGGATGAGCTCGATAGATTTAATGGCGTTGGCCATGCGCATGGGTTTGGAAGGTGCCGAATTGAAAACTTGGATTGATGAGCGAGAAGCTCGAGCTCGTGAGGAAAGGGCGGCAGAAAGAGAGGCGAAGAAGGAACAAATGCAGTTGCAATTACAAGTCGAGGAGCAGGCCCAAAGGACGATCCAATTGCGCCTTCAACTGACTCAGACTGAAACCGCCAGAGAGCCTGTCGGGGCAGACATAGGTCGATCATCAAGGGTGTCTTCCAACGTCAATCCTCATAATTTTATACCAGGATTTGATGAAAACCGGGATGACCTAGATGCGTACTTAAAAAGGTTTGAGAATGTGGCGACAGGGCAAGAGTGGCCTAGAGACAAGTGGGCCACGGCTCTGAGTTTGTGCCTAAGCGGAGAAGCGCTAAAAGTGTTTGGTCGCCTATCCCCTGAAGATGCACTTGATTACGAGAAAGTGAAACTGGCTCTATTTCAGCGATTTCGCTTCACAGCGGAAGGGTACCGTGAGAAGTTCCGGCACAGTAAGCCTCAAGAGGGAGAAACCGGCCGGCAGTACGCTGCACGATTAATGAGTTTTTTCGACCGATGGGTGGAAATGTCGAAAGTAGACAAAGAATACGCGTCAGTTCGTGACCTGATTGTAGCTGAACAGTTCATCAGTAAGTGTCATGATCGAGTGGCGCTCTTTTTGCGTGAAAAGAATTGCCGTAAACTTGAAGAAATGGCTGAAGCGGCAGATCAGTTTTTAGAGGCACAGCGACAGTCTAACCTGCTTGTTTTCCGAGAAAAGGCTGAAAACGGCATGGCTGTGAAAAGTGGGAGCACGACCTCAAAAACTTCAGTGCAATGTTTTGTTTGCAACAAAATCGGCCATAAAGCCTCAGATTGTCGCGCTCGGACGAAGCAACCTTACTGTGGGCATTGTCGTAGGGCAGGACACGATACCCAAGTTTGCACCAAGAAACCCGCCACGTATAAAAAGGCTTCATGTATATTGTCCGAAGAGAACTCTAAAGACAATGATAACGCATCCGGCGGCGGGCCCGAGAATAATGTGTCGGGGGCAGTAAACACGCAACAAATGGCAACGAAATATCAGATGCCAGTTCTCCAGGGTCTCCTATTTGGTAAGCCTGTCTCGGTTCTTCGGGATACAGGAAGTAACACGACGGTTGTGCGACGTTCCCTCGTGCCCGACGAAGTGCTGACAGGAGCTATGACGACAGTATTTTTAGCCGATGGGAGCAGAATAAAAGTTCCCGAAGCAAAAGTGGAGATATTTTCGCCCTATTTTTCTGGCACGGTGATCGTTAAATGCATGACTTCCCCATTGTATGACGTCATCGTGGGAAACGTGCCAGGATCCCGTGATCCCAATGATCCAGATAGCAGGTGGAGCGAGGGACTGTCGGAAAGGAAGACGAAGTCTAAAAGCGTCAAGGAGAGATTAGGGGTGATGAAAGCAGATCGCTACGAGAAACCAATGATCAGCGTAGTCAAGAATTCAAGTACTTCGTTGGATTCGGTGAAAGCAACCGCTTTGAATATCAACCAACGAATCCTCAAGATTGAGCAGGCGGAGGACAAGAGCCTAGATCTCTGTAGGAACAAAGTTGGGCAGGTGTTTTTTGGGAGAGGATCGACAGAATATTCGTTTGTTATGCAAAAGGGAGTTTTATATCGCCATTATCGGTTATCCTCCGGCAAGATAGTACAGCAGGTAGTTGTTCCTCGCAAACTGCGGAGCCAAGTACTGCAGCTAGCTCATGAAAGTCTGATGGCGGGCCATCAAGGCATCAAGAGGACAATTGACCGAGTACTAGGATCATTCTATTGGCCAGGAGTTCAGGAAGAAGTAAAGAGATACGTGCGATCCTGTGACACTTGCCAAAGAGCATATCCAAAAGGTAAAGTAGGCAAGGCGCCTCTGGGCGTAATGCCGTTGATCGACACCCCTTTCGAGCGAGTGGCAATCGATATTATCGGTCCTTTAAAACCTGTGTCGAGAAACGGGAACCGCTACATATTGACCATGGTGGACTTCGCCACGCGCTACCCGGACGCGGTGGCCCTGCCAGCAATCGATTCGGCGACAGTAACAGAGGGCCTGGTGGAGATGTTCTCACGCGTAGGATTCCCGCGTGAAATTCTATGTGATCAAGCATCTTGTTTTACTTCCGAACTGATGAAAGAAGTCAACGAGTTACTGGCCATTAAGCACCTCAGTTCTACACCTTATCATCCTATGTGTAACGGGTTGGTGGAACGATTTAACGGTACGTTAAAACAGATGTTGCGGAAGCTCTGCCAGGAGGAACCAAAATCCTGGGATCGGTTGCTTGCCCCACTCCTTTTTGCCTATCGTGAAGTGCCTCAGACCAGCACGGGATTTTCTCCCTTCGAACTTATTTACGGGCGTGACGTCAGAGGACCACTTAGTTTGTTAAAAGAATTATGGATTGGAGAACACATCGGCGACGAGGCGAAGACAACTTACGGATATGTATTGGATCTGCGAGATCGTCTTGAAAAACACTGCAGTTGGCTCATGAGAACTTGACACGAGCAAGAAAATCACAGAAGCAATACTATGATCGGCGAAGCACGAAACGTCAGCTTGAAGTAGGCGACCGGGCCCTTATTCTACTCCCTACTACGGAAAATAAATTACTCATGCAATGGAAAGGACCTTTTAAGGTCACAGGGAAAAAGGGCAGTCATGACTACTGGTTGGACTTGGGACGTGACACCAAGTTGTTCCACATCAACATGTTAAAGCGTTACGAGGATCGCGAACCGGAGAGGTTTACACAAACAGCGTCATTCGTAGTGATGGAAGAAGAGGAGGCAGATTCACCTATACCAGTTTACACCATTGACCAAAGGACTGGGGTGGAGACAATTAATATAGGTGAAGGGCTGGCTGAAGAGGAAGCTGCTGAGCTCCATCGGATTCTGACCAAATACCAAGATGTGTTTTCCGAAATGCCAGGAAAGACCAATTTGCTGGAATGCCCGCTTCGACTGACAACACCGGATCCGATTTGCACTCCGCAGTACCCACTACCACTGGCGATGAAAGAAGTGGTTGAAAAGGAAGTTCGAGATATGTTCAAGCTCGGGGTGATTGAGCGATCCAATTCGCCATACAATTCCCCCTTGGTGCTAATTAAGAAGCCAGATCAAACTTATCGGACATGCATAGACTTTCGTCGCATCAACGAGGTGTTGATATCAGATGCTGAACCCATACCACGGACGGATATGATGTTCGCAGAGGTTGGGACCAAGAGGTTTTTCTCGAAATTCGATCTTACCAAAGGATACTGGCAAGTTCCACTGGAACCGGAGTCGAGATCGGTAACCGCATTTTCAACTCAGACCGGACATTACCACTTTATCTACATGCCATTTGGAATCAAAACTGCGTCTGCAGTGTTCACGCGTTTGATGAGAACACTTCTCCAAGGCCTCCCGAACGTAGCGCATTATATAGACGATGTTCTCATCGCTACTATGACATGGAAAGAGCATTTAGACACATTGCAGCAATTCCTGCACAGAGTGAGAGAAGCAGGATTGACTATCAAACCCCAGAAGTGCGAAATCGCTATGACTTCCGTCGTATTTTTAGGCCATCGTTTAGGAGGAGGGACCATCCGAGCAGTGGATAGTACTGTCGAGAAGATTGCCAATGCACAAAAACCTCAAACAAAGAAGCAGCTTCGATCGTTTCTTGGATTGGCTGGATATTACCGCGATATGATTCCCCATTATGCGGAGAAAGCTCAGCCTCTCACCGAACTAACTAGGAAAAAGGAGAGAAATAAGATTTGTTGGAATCCTGAAAGAGAGGCGGCATTCGAAACACTTAAGCAAGCCCTTGCTTCTGGACCAATTGTAAAGGCTCCTGATCCGGAGCGAAGGTTTGTACTTCGGTCGGACGCGTCTGACACCTGCATCGGAGCGATATTAATGCAGGAACATGACGGATTGTTACACCCTGTATCTTATGCAAGCCGCCAGTTGCTGCCCCGGGAAAAGAATTACTCTACCGTAGAGAGGGAGTGTTTGGCATTGGTATGGGCGGTACAGAGGTTTCACATTTTTTTGTATGGGAACCAGTTTGTTGTACAAACAGATCACCAACCTCTACAGTACTTAGCCCGAGCCAAACACTTGAACAGTAGGGTCCTGAGGTGGAGCCTGGCATTGCAAGAATACTCATTTAGCATTCAGCATATAAAAGGGTCGGAGAATACCGGTGCGGACTTCATGAGTAGATTGTGAGCCAAGAGTTCGGACTTCATGCACTGTGATATTGGGTGTTGGACACTCGAAGTATGTCAGTGTATTTAACGGTGTTCTTGTGTATTTAGTAAATATTGGACCTCGACATGTGAACTATACAGAGGACATATACAGTGAAGGGGCTTACAGACCGCGCACGTGTCAGCAGTTTTTTTTTTAAAAAAAGAAAAAAAACTCATTTAAGGGGGGGCTTTTGTGATATGTGTCGTGCGCGAAGCTTCAAAGTGCGCGCCATTCAAAGTGCGCGCCATACAAAGTGCGCGCTTGAAGCAGACAACGACGAAGGTAGCACGAGCGCTGAGTAGCGTGGCGGCGAAGGTACGAGAAGGAACGAGGAAGACGGGGCTCTCGACTCGGCCGTTGGGTTCCGGACCCGAGCCTAGTAACAGTCGAGCCCGGCCTACCTGCCACGTGCTACCTGCCACGGCCGTGCGTCGCTGACGTGCTGCGGCTTCAAAGCATCCTGTGCTTGAGGACACGCGGAGCTGTCGGGCTACGGGCACGAGTTCCAGCAGAGGTGTCCGGCCGGGACGCGGCCGGTGGTAGTGCCTGGTCTACCGTGCCAACTGGTCCACCTCGTCTACCGTGCGAGCAACGCGGAGCTGTCGGGCTACGGGCACGAGCTCCAGCGGATGTGTCCAGCCGCGACGCGGCTGCGGTGGCGGAGCCTACCCATCAACTAGTCGCCTGGTTGACCGTGCGGACAACGCGAGCCAGCTCAAGACGTAGCAACGAACCTCGGTGAGACCGACCTCATGTCTTGTGTCCATGCTAAAAGGAGGGACGGTTAGCTTAGGACTTTGATAGTTCACAGAGACAGTGAAGGATTCTTTAAATAGCCTGTCCATGTTATGTGTGTTCGTTTTTTGTGTGTATAAAGTGTGGCGTACAAACGGCCTCGTCTTTTCGTGGGAGTCTGGGGCGACGGCTCGGACACCCATTAACTAAGAACCTGCAATGTAACACTGCTTTTATAGCGGGTGCGGGGGGTTGCGGTGCACGCCCGCCGGTTCATGGGCGTTTATTCGCTTTTATTGCGGGGTGGTATTCGCGCACATGGCACCCTAAAGTTACTATAAATATTTCCGCTATGCCGCCAGGTGACCGAGAGGCCTCAACTGGCAAAAAACACGCCAAGCACGTAAGCTTACATTGTTTATTGACAATCTTGAATGCAGCAGTATACATGTAAACAAGGAACACTGTCTCTCACAGAGTTGAATAAGTAGTACATGAAAAAAAAAACTGTGATAGCCATCTGTTCTATAAGATTACCCGCTGAAATTGTGCAACCTTGTCTCTTGGCTCGTTCAGTCAGACAACGATATTTACACTGGACACCCCTTGCACAGTACTTGGCACTGTGCTGCCCATCGGCTTTCTCACCACACATGCTCTAAAAAAGTGGTGTCAGTACGATTAGCCTGAACCGCAATATGATATTTCACAACACCTTGACGAAAAGCACATCGCGTTGAATAAAAAGAAATGACCGCACGCTGTTGTGCTAAGTATCCCTGAATTGTTCACGATATAACATTGTTCTTGATATTGTGTTTAGAATATGTGTTTTTAACTGCACGTCCGATCTTTTGTGACTAATTAGATCAAATTCCAGTTGTGGTAAGCAATCGAATCCTGGGAAAACAACATTTACAGGATCATGTTGAAAAGGAAACTAGGTTTACGTTTCAAAAGAGGTAAAATGGTTGCAGTGACAGGCACTTTAGTTGAGCAACAACTGGCGAATAATGAAAACCTGAGTCAAACATTCCAGCAAGTCAACATTCAGGCGAAAGTTGTCACCGATGACAAGTTAAGAGAATGAGCTACCCTTGCCCTTGCTCGCCTACTGAAGATCAGCTGACACACGAGATACAGGATGCCTGTTGGTGCTCCCAAAAGCACTCATTCGTAAAAAATAAATTATGCACCAGTGGATAGCACTCGCAATACACTCGCAAGATAGCACTCGCAAGACCCCACAACAGTCACGGTAGCAATGTTAAAAAAACAGGCAGTGAATAATCATTGCAGTCAAATCTGCATAATGAAATTTTCTATGATGTTTATTCACAAAGTAAGGGCCATTTCTTAATCTTTAAGTATTTGCACATCAGACTGAAGAGTTAAGTGCACAGCACGATCTGCTATTTTTTAGCGAAAATACTGAAGTGATTGTTCTGGCTCAGTAGTCATCTGCTTCACGGGGAACGCAGACACCAATGTTGGCGAATATTTTTGCTCCCGCCTGTTGTAGGGGCACACTGTATTTACGTTTTTGCACGCAAAAGAATCACTAGCGTTTCCAATGTACAAGAAGTTGTGCACAGTTCATGGACCAACTGTGAGGAGTGAGACAAGTGTCAGAACACGGTGTTTAGACTTCCTAAATGGCTGCACAAATGCGTACGAAAAAGAGTGGAGCACCACGCCAAGCATCCAGACCAACCAAACTGTTCAAGTGGACAGGATATTGCAATGGATTGAGGACTAACAGTTACTGGTCTGTAAGGCAAAGTTCCCCTTGTTGGCCTCGCTACAATTTGCACAATTGTAGCCGATATGCCCAGATATCACATAGTTAGGTTCCGGAAATGCCTACCGACCAACTCAAACATTAAAGGACATCAAGCGGATCAGCGTTTTTGGACTGCTACAAATAAAACAGGGATGATTTGTTTTCGCACACTGTTGCACAGGTGACGACGCTTCATAGTGTACGCAATTGAAGAAACAACACAGTGGTGCAACCACCCCTTTCACAAAAGCGAAAACGAATTCAAGCAGTTAGATTAGTCCAGTTAGAAAATGACGGTTACTATTTTCCAAGTCGAAAAGAGAATATTTAGCGTTTAACTTCATAAAGTGTGGGCCACACGTGCAACTGACATATACTGTGAAACACTCACCACAGTAATAAGTACGATAAACGTTGATGACATTACTAATTCTCATCCGGAATCGGCCTTCTACGTGACAACATGCATCCTTGCACTACAATCAGAACCAATGGGAAGATCAAATATTTTGGTAGGGAACACCAATTACTCGCCCTGCTGTCCTGCGCCAGCACCGTGTGATTATTTCTTCTTTCACTCGAAACAGTGGCGCATGGTACGATTTGAAGATGGTGAGAAATTCAAGATAACCGTTCGCAACAGGTTCAATTAACAAGCGGCGATATGTTATTCAGATTGACTAAAGAAACAACTGCGACGGTACGAGAAGCACTGAAAAGTTAGCAGTGATTTTTGTAGAAAAGTGAAGTAGGTTTTCGCTAAACTAAGCCCATCAATGAAAACTTTTGCTAATGAATATTTACTTGCTTGGAACCAAATGACCCTTACTTTTTGAATGACCCTCATTCAATTGTCATGCTTTGGATCAACAGATAAATAAATGAGTCTTCTTTTGTGCCAATGGTGCATAGTCACCAAAGACACTGCTCAAACGATGAACAATGGCAGAAGCTGAATTCACATTTTTATTCTTCACTAGTTCCTAACTGTCTGCCTCACTCTCAACACTGGTATCATACAAAACTAGTCCTTTTGGCAACACATTTCACAGCAATATCAAGGAAATAGCTGTTAGTAGGCATTCGAATTATCAACATGTACAAACACTGGCCAACTTTAATTATACCTACTGAGTGCACTCGGTCATTGCTCTGTTAAAAATTAACATACCTTTAAAAATGCCTTGTCATGCGTCAGGTATTTTACATAGAACAATATTACAGTAAAAGATCGTTACTTGAACTCGGTTAAGTAAAAGCGCACAGCCCTGTGTATTTCTATTGGGGGAAATCTCCCGACAATTTAAACACGTTGGTATCCACAACAGCTAATTCAAACTGGGAGCCCCTTCTTTTCGTTGCTGCTCGCAGAAGTCTTTCCAGAGTGATCACAATATTTAAACTATGATATCCTTAACACAGATTTGTTCTCTGACCCACTCTGCTCTCTTCTTGTGTCTTGAGGTTACACCTATCAATTTTCTTTCCATCGCTCACTGCGTCGTCCTCAATTTAAGCTGAACCCACTTTGTAAGCCTCCAGGTTTCTGCTCCGTAGGTAAGTACGGGCAAGACGCAGCTGTTATATACCTTCCTCTTGAGGGTTAGTGACAGATTATCATTCATGATTTGAGAATGCTTGCCGAATGTGATCCACCCATTCTTATTCTTCTTTATTTTTTAGGTATTTTACTCTCATGGTTCCACTCCGTGATTGATACCTCTGCAGGACATGTCTTGTTTTGATACTTTGATAGTGTACTTTGATAGTGTCACTCCCGACATGCACGCGATTTCAGTAACCGTTTCAACACTACTATAGCTGTACTACCACTGCCTTACAACAGTCTTTACAGTACCAGCAATCTATACACAATGAGAAAAAGAAGTGCGGCTAAGTATGCACTACTACAAGCTCATTTGTTACCTAGTTATATGTGATACTCAGTAAAAAATTTGACACCTAGAGTGAAGTACAGTATGTGAACCCTAAGACATGCACGGTCCAAGAATTTTGAAGCTTGCGCATTTCCTCTAAACTGAGTAATTCATAAATAAGAAACAACAATCTGTGCACACAATTTCATACAACTTGAACATACCATACGCTATCACTGCTTTTCAGTATAAGGCTTTGATTTGTCCACCTGGCATATTGGTGGTGCATGGGGTTGTCACTATGGCAACTGTAGAGCTTCTTACGACTGGATGTGGGTAGCTTGGAAATCAATGGTCTCTTTTTAGTCCTGTTTTCGGAGAAGAAAAAAAACAGACTCATGAGCAGGCAAGACATAAATGACTGAACAAATTATGTTGAATAAATAAAGTGTTTTCAACAATACCTTGCGAGGATTTTGGCCCATGAGCTTGCTTTCAGTGATGACACATTCTCTGCTGACTTGAGGTAGGTTCAGAGTGATGAGACATCCAAGCGTACACTGATATGAGCAGTTTCTTGGAGGCTGCGGTTGGGTAATAAGAAAAAAAACAGTCCTGGTTACTCTGGCAAAAGCGTGAACGGATTTGAGATGCATGACTAAGAAGAATGCATAAGGAAACACTGCATATAAGAAAGGTAGTGTGGACATGACATTGCTGTTTTTGTGAATTTGTCTAGTGGATGGCATTATAATGATTTTGTTTTAGTGATGTTTTTCAGAGGACAAATATAGGCAATTCCCCAACTGGATGGACTATATGGTTCATGCATATGTGATATGCTTCATTGCAAACTTATGAAAAATGTACAAATGCGTATATGTACTAAAGGTTAACTTGGCTCTACTATGCATTGAATTTATGAGCATAGATTGCAGCAGACTCATCTTGAGCAGAAACAGGTAGAACTTATGCTGTGATCTGTGCTACAAAAATACGCAGGAAAGATATTTTCAGCAAATGTGACAACGAAGTGAACAATCTCAAACATATAGAAGGTGTGGATCTCATTAGCTGTACAAGTCGAAAAGCCTTATGAAATGACAAAAACTGTACAAAGGCAAAATAATAGGGCCATGTTCGGATGCAAAGCAGCGCATTTTTACTCACCGGCGAACACGCCCACATTGTGCAAGATTATTCCGTCTTCGTAGACAGTCTCCGAGCGATTTGCTTGCGTTGAATCTTGACGCTGGAGGCTGCGCAAGCGGACGTCGGTGAAGCACCGCAGCTGACATTGTTCACAGCCTCTAGACACGTTCGTTTCGTCGTAGCGGCCCGTAAAGTCTGACACACAAGCTCGCAATGATATATCAAAGCTGAATTAAAACGGAGCTTTGCAATGCCGATCGACAAAAAGTACCGCGGCTAGCCACAAACAATTCGAACAAATTAACCGACAGAAACGCTATTGAGCCAATAAGCTTGTGCTTTTCGAGCGTCAGGATAATCTCAATACTTGAACTAAAACAATTACCACTTTTGTATCATTAGTAAAGGTAGAACAAAAATATGATATTCCATTTTTTATAAAAAACGACGTAGTAACAACTTTTTAACGATGTTTAGATACATCCTAAAATAAAAATTTCAGCCGCGTTGAGTGCCCCTAACAGAGAAAATTTACACTAACTTATCCGACCGCTAAGAGAAGAGTTAGTAGTTCCACTATACGCGCAAATGACGAAGCTCGCCGCGGTCGATTCTCGCGCCCTCTATGGTCATCACGAAAACTTGAGTTTCCGGGGCCTGGTTCCTGGGTTTCCGCGACGATAGAACCATTAGTCCTCGCGGGGGCTTTTTCTCACCCCGACCTAGGAGAGAAGAAACATCGCGGGGCAGCACGCCAAGTGGATGTGAAGCACTGTAGTCTAACTGTAAATTAGCTGACGCGCGAAGGCGCATATGCATATACGTATCTAATGCCGGTGTTCATTAAGCAATAAAAGGGGATCTGTATCTGTAAGCACTGAGTCGATGGTCTCTCATACTTGGCATCCACTGGCTTGAGTGTCCTGCCGTGCCTGGTGCCCGAGCAAAAGTCTTATGGCCACCATGTGCTAAATAAACAATTGCACACATTCAATAAAACTAGATCGAGTGAGAATAAATAGAATTCTTATGTAGTTCACAGAGTGAAATGCACAAATGAATTACAAAACAAGATGAAAGGACAGCAGGTACGCAAACATTCAAATGTTTCATTTTCACAAAAGGACATAAGAGATATGCACGAGAACATTGAAGATAACAAGGACTACATTGCAACGTGATTTTCATGTTATAACGTTGAAACATAATACTTATCTTCCATGTCTTCGAGTGTATCTTTGACATGCTTGCTTAAAAAATAATCTGAATGTAAAACTGGTAAGTCTTTCCAGCGCGCGAACATAAGAAAAAAAGACAGAATAGACAGGAGCCACACACAAATAGACAGTATAAAACTACACACCAAATAGCCCAAGTTTCCACTCTTTCAAATATGAAATGGGGACGGCTTTATCTCCCGAATCCACGACATGATTATGAGACGCCCTATAGTGAAGAGCTCCGGAAATTTCAGCGAAGTGGTGTTTTTTAGCGTGCACGTGCACTGACATCACACAGTAAACGGGCCATTTCATCTCCACCGAAATGCGACCACCACGGCCGCGATCTAACCCGCGAAGTTCAACCGTAAATTAAAACATACACATAAAGAGAGGAACACACATCGGGGCATAGCCACTCATCCAAACGTTGACTCATCCTGTGTCCGGTCTTTTTCAAGAAAAAGTAAGTCATCTAAATTGTATTTTTGGCAGGTACAAGGCATGGTTGAGAATGATAAGACGGTTTCCGTATTATCTGCGCGCCGCAGTGTGGGCTCGACTGGTGACCTGAAGGTAGGTGGCTCCCAACAACTGAATTTCGATACATACCTGAAGGCCGTGTACTCAGATTTAGGTACAACCTAAATTTTGACGGTGGTGTCTTTTAAAATCGCATAATGGTTTTCGGAGCTTCGTTGATATGTGAGGTTTAGCGTCCCAAAACCACCATATCATTACGAGAGACGCCGTGTGTGGAGGGCTCGGTGAATTTTGAATACCGGGGGTTTTTTAACGTGCGCCCGAATCTGGGCACACGGGCCCACAAAATTTTTGCCTCCTTTAAATAGGCAGCCGCCGCAGGCGGGATACAATCCAGCGGCCTGCGGTATCAGCAGCCGAGTACCTTAGCCACTAGACCACCACGGCGAACGGCTTAAAACAGCGACAAATAACATATCTCAGTATTGTCTGATGCACCTTCTATTCATGCTTCGTTGCACGTCAAAAACATATGATATCTTCGTCAGGCTCACCTCGTAGAAACGTTGCGACGAAGCTGACAACTCCGTATAAATTCATCGTCTTTCATGCGTTCGGCTTGCTCTTCCTCCTGTGTTGGCACTGACCACCGTATTCTAGAATGCCCCTTCACTCAACGCTCCACCTTCACTCGAGAAGGCCGATAGGAGCGCCACATCTAGGCAGGGCACGTCACTGCATATCAGTGATAATTTTCTGCTATTCTTGAGTAGCACAGCATCATTTTCAGCCGAGCAGCGGCGCAGTGCTCAACTCTGTCAAGTGAAGGGTGAAAGTCGAGTCGAGGAGCGTTTGTGAATGCGGGGGTGCATTCATGAATGCAAAACTTTTTAGATGCGGAGCATCTAATACTCGAGGCTTGTAGTGCGGCGCCGTCCGCAAGCTTCCTCCTCCTTCTTCCACCATCTGTGCATCCCTTCCTCCATTACACACCGCGCGCGCTTCACTCCTTCACCATCTGTGCACCCTTCCTCCTTTACACACCGCCTGCGCTTCTCCTCTTCACGAACATTCGCTAGCTGTATAATGTAGCGCGCATGCGCCGTCACTCTTCGAGAACATCGGCAGCTGACGCGCGCGCATGCGCCGTCGCGCTTCGAGAACATCGGCAGCTGACGCGCGCGCATGCGCCGTTGCGCTTCTCCCCCTTCTCGAACATTCGACAGCTGACGCGCGCATGCACCGTCACCCACCATCTGTGCCGCGCGCGCTTCTCCCCTTCGAGAACATTCTACAATTCTCCTGATTCTCCAGTGGACGCGCATGCGCAGTCGCGCTTCGAGAACATTCAACAGCTGACAGTGCATGCGCCGTCGCGCTGTATATATACTCAAGGTCGGCGCTCGCTCGCTCAGTTGCCGCTCGTCGGTTGGTTTGTACGGCGCGTCGACGTCCAAGGTCGCGGTGAAATGAATTCCAATGAATCGACAAACACAATGATCGACGTCCCTTCGACCAGCGCCGCCCTTTCGCATACGTGTGTACGTGTTCACTCATTTAACACCCCCTCCTACAACCACGTTAACCAATTTAGCCATCGACCCAAGTAAGTCGCAATTTAACACCCCATTTCACAACCACGTTAACCAATTTAGCCATCGACCCAAGTAGGTCGCACTTTAACACCCCGTTAACCAATTATATGCTCCGCATCCTCCTCAGTGTTCCCCCGAGGGAAGCTGCGGGCAATTTTTTTCAAGTACACTGCTTACGCTATGGGCATTTCGTGTGAAACATTTCCCCTTTGGGCAGCAGCACACACACAAAAAAAAGAAAATGAGAATAGTGGCGACGCGATACAGCAACCGCGGAAAGCAGAATTGAGAAGGGACGCAGTGCGCTCTTTTCGTGGCTCCTTCGATCGCTCTTAACGCAACAGTCAAGGCGTGATTGCAGATGTCAGATATCTGAAAATGCTGAAGTGTGTACATGCCGCAACACTAAGTAGATTCGCGGTTGATATGTTTGAACCGAGTAGCATTACGACGAGTCATGAAGTGCGGCTACTGACACGCCGCTTACTGACATGCTTTGGCCGGAAATAACACACACACACACAAAGTAAAGAAACACTCAACGACAAGCACAAGTTGAAAATGCCGCTTGTGCTTGTCGTTGAGTGTTTCTTTACTTTGTGTGTGTGTGTTGTTTGCGGCCAAAGCATGTCAGTAAGCAAGTACCAACTAGGCCAACAATCAGTATGGACACGCCATTACTGTGGTGTTGCGCTGCTGAAATCAGCACAGCGCGTTCTAATTCGAGCCACGGCAGCCACATTTCATTGATAAAGATGCTAAAAAGTAATATCTGGAGCTTCACGTCCCAAAACCATGATCTGATTAGGAGAGACGCCGAAGTTGAGGGCTCTAGAAATTTCGACAATCCAGTCTCATTTAACGCATACTGACAGTACACACTCTTCTACCATTCACCTACATTGAAAAGCGACCACTACGGCCAGGATCGAACCAGCCATTTTCGGGCCAGCAGCCGAGTAAAGTGAACCATGGATCCATGAAAGTGAAAAAAATTCGAGAAAAAAAAAACCCGAAGAAGCCGTGTAGATATATTTAGTGCCTTCTTTGTATCGCACCAGCAAGCCCAAAGCGCCAACTTCACCGTGTAAAAAGATTTAGGTGCGCAAAGCCCCGCTAAGCACCCGCTCATAATCAAGTTAGACATTAAACCACGTTAAAAGCTCCGGGTGGAGACAACTAGCTGGGATCCGTGTTGTATGCCGCGTAATCATATGGTAGCTAAGGTACTCGGCTGCTGACCCGCAGGGCGCGGGTTCGAATCCCGGCTGCGCCGGCTGCATTTCCGATGGAGGCGGAAATGTTGTAGGCCCGTGTGCTCAGATTTGGGTGCACGTTAAAGAACCCCAGGTGGTCTAAATTTCCGGAGCCCTCCACTACGGCGTCTCTCATAATCATATAGTGGTTTTGGGACGTTAAACCCCACATATCAATCAATCAATCATATGGTAGCTCTGACATGCACAATAAAAAAATCACAGCATAATTGTTCCTGCTACCACCGCGCAAGGTGAGGGGCCAGCTGCAGCCACGGCTGCGGTCACTGCTGCGGATCGGCTGCGTAAGCGTCGCTGCCGCAGGGAGGCGGCACGCACCAGCGACGAGCTGGCCGACCAGTTTTAGGCCGTCCGGCAAGCGAAGATGCCACCCAGGTCCAAGGACTTCAAGCGATCACTTGGGGCACCACCGTCATCATAGACGGGAGGTCGGATGGGACCGGGGTTAATCCCGCCTCGCCCGAAGGGCCCTGTCAGAATTTAAATAAAGTTTCTTCATTCATTCATAACCATGAAATGAATGATGATGAATGATGAGAGGGTCGATGCGTCAGTCAGTCCGTCCGTGCTTCTATTCATTCGTTCGTTCTTGCTTCCGTCAATGCGTCCAACTGTCCATCTGTCTGTCTGTCTGTCTGTCTGTCTGTCTGTCTGTCTGTCTGTCTGTCTGTCTGTCTGTCTGTCTGTCCGTCCGTCTGTCTGTCTGTCCGTCCGTCCGTCCGTCCGTCCGTCCGTCCGTCCGTCCGTCCGTCCGTCCGTCCGTCCGTCTGTCTGTCTGTCTGTCTGTCTGTCTGTCTGTCTGTCTGTCTGTCTGTCTGTCTGTCTGTCTGTCTGTCTGTCTGTCTGTCTGTCTGTCTGTCTGTCTGTCTGTTCATCCAGTGAATGCTCCAAGTATCACCATCTCACAACTTTTCATAATCTATTCTTCATATATACAAGTACCGCCATCCAGCGAACATTCCAAGGGCTAAACAAGAGATGGCTACTGCTACTACTACGACGACGACACGGGACTTTCGACCCACGCGTAGGGAGCTTCACCCCTTACAAAAATATTCCCAAGTGCGGCTGCTTGTCACGTTTTCTTTTATCTCACTTGGTTTGTATTTCTGCACCCTATAAACACCGACTGACCTCGGGAGATAAATCACAATCTCGTAGCTACCACTGCGCAGTTTAAGGTGCCTTGTTGAAGCCTTTATCTTATTCATTCCAACAATCAGGAACAAACGCAGAAGGTAACCCTCGATTAACTTACGTAAAAGTGAAATCGATTGCCTTAACCTTTCACGTAGACCACCACACGTGCTAGATTGATAATTTCGTTCCCAAATGGCATCGACATGCGCAGATAAACTTTGGTACCTTTTTTTCGCTATTGTGCACATCTTTAGTTTTTAGTAGGTGCTGGTGATAGCTCGTATTGTGTCCCTGTATTTTAGAATGAATAGCATCAACTGGATCAGCTCTCTCTTATTCTCACCTTTAAACTAGGTGGCTAAGGAGGAGGAGCAAGGAAGGAGGAAGAACAGGGAGGTTCTAGGTAGCTAAGTCACTCTTTTCGATATTGGTGCCACGAGTCATAATATAAAACCAGGAGAGACGCAAAATTGTTCGCATTCCAACAATGTCCCAAGCCACAATACATGACAACACAGTCGATGTACCACCAGTAAGACAATATAAAGGCATGTTTTGGAAAATGAAAGAAGCTAGCCTTCAAAGACACATACACAAGAAGAAAAGTTTCGACGACCCCACACACTGGAACTTGCAATGGTTTAATGAAATCACATATCGACGAAAGGAAAACCATGGTGAACATGTGCCATACGTGATAACGTGGAGGTGAGAACAGGCAGCGTATTATAAACGTAGTCCAACTGAAGCACTTGTGCACTTTCGAAAAACGTGCAGATAACAGGCAGCGGGATGCCACCTTCTAATTATGTTTCTCCAAAAACATCACTGCTTTGTGTGATAACGATACGGAAGGTACTCTCACAAAATGATCCTGTCTATATTCTTGCATTCGGTACACTTCCATTATTCTTCTCTCGAATTTCCTAGCTGCCCTACCAAGAATCTCCGTATTGTTAAAGATGGCTGAACAACCACACGCTGCAGTTAGTAGAAAAATTCGCGCTTCCTCCTGAACTGACTGATGTATTGTGTTATTTGAAGCGAGGGTTGACGCTCGTCGATTTTCCAAGCTGACTACCAGCAGACCTCAAAGCAGACACTAAAGAAGTTGATCACACGAGGTGAGTTAAACTCACAGGAAACGAATTTCTAGAGCAGTGCACGTTGCACAGTTTTTTCATGTATGCAGATTCAGTTAAGTCGGTCATACTGGTTAGCATTCCATTAACACTTGTCATACCGCTAACAAGACAATTAGTTGAAAAAGACTTCTTCCACAATGTTCACTGCGCTTCTAATGCAACTGCAAACCTCTATTAAAATACATTTCAAATGTATTAGAGCCCACGCTTCGTGAGAACCGGATTCATGCGAAGCAGCCCGCAAGTAGTTATCTATGCTCTTTTTTTTTTACTTTGAGACAAGCGTTACAAGCTGGATCGACGATAAAGACTTTCTCCGGCGATTTTTCTCCGTCGATTTAACCTTCTCCGGCGATCTATCTATCTATCTATCTATCTATCTATCTATCTATCTATCTATCTATCTATCTATCTATCTATCTATCTATCTATCTATCTATCTATCTATCTATCTATCTATCTATCTATCTAGCCACCTACTACTTAAAGCTCTCCTGGCCGTTTCGGTGATGGGGTTCATAGCAAACTTTTTATGGCATAAGATGACTGTATGGCAAGCACAACAGACTTGTCATGACATGAAAATCATCACATGTACGTCATGAATGTCATGATTTACATTTCATGGACTTTCTGCCATTGCGGTGGTTTCGTTCACATGACAAGTTGCACAACTGCTATGGTATGACATGACTGCATGGTGAAGACCCTAACATGGAAATCATATGACATGCATGTCACGTAACTCATGACTCATGACTACACGCCACGCTCATAGTGCTCTCGCGGTCGTTTCGCTAGCTTTGCATTTACGAAATTAGGTATTACGGGACGTGAATGGATGACGAAAGTATGTGACTGGTGCAAACATGATAATCATGAGGTGCCTGTAATGCAAGAACATGATTACATGGCACACTCATGACACACTCGCGTCCGTTTCACTAGCTTCACGTATACAAAATTTTGTATCACATCACGTGAATGGACGACGCAGGTCTGTGACTGGTGCAAACACGATACTCATGAGATGCTGTCATGTAAGAACTTGACTACATACCACACTCATCATGCGCTCGGGGCCATCTCGCTAGCTTCACATACAGCAAATTTGGTATTATGGGACATGAATGAATGACGAATGTATGTAACGGGTGCAAACGTGGTAATCATGAGATGCGTGTTATGTAACAACATGACAACATACCATGCTCTTGATGCACACATGGCCGTTTCGGTAGCTTCACGTATACCAAGTGTGGTACCACGTGACCTGAATAGACGAAGAACGTAGATGACACGTCTAAACATGATAATCATGACATGCGTGTCATGTAAGAACATTACTACATGTCACACTCATGAAGCGCTCACGGCCGATTGCTTCACATATACAAAATCTTGTATTACATCACGAGAAAGGAGGACGCAGGTATGTGACTGGTGCAAACATGACACTCATGAGATGCTGTCGTGTAAGAACTTGGCCACATGCCACACTCATCATGCGCTCGGGGCCGTTTCGCTAGCTTCGCATACACCAAATTTGGTATGACGGGACATGAATGAATGACGATTGAATGTGACTGGTGCAAACATGATTATCATAAGATGCATCTCATGTAACAACATGACAACGTACCAGGCTTATGATGCGCTAGCAGACATTTTGCTAGCTCCACATATACAAAATCTGGTACCACGTGACGTCAATAGACGACAAAGGTAAATGACACGTCCAAATATACGAATCATGACGTGGATGTCATTTACGGCATAATTCACGTCCGCTTTGTAACGTTGTACTGATTTTAAAGTGACACATCTACCTTCCTAATTCGTGCTTCACATATTATCGATTCCCACTGTACGTAAGATGTGCCTTTTTTTTTACCATGTCGAAGTAATGGTACTTTTATGTTCCCCAGACGCTCCTGTCATAGCCCTGATAGCAGATATATTCGGAAGTTCAGAATAAATTTAAATAAAGTGCAACACCGCAACCCAACCACAGTACTATCTTCGTATGACGTTGGCATTGGTAAAAACCATGCCGGTCTCGCCAGCGTGGAGGGGTGAGAAGCAGAAGTTCAGGAGAAAGTTGACTCCATCGCAACAGCCGCATTAGGTTTGTTACTGACTGTGCTATGTGCGCAAGCTCCTCAGAGCTGTAGAATATTGACAGCTGATATTGGGACGTATGTGGAGGCCAAGTAAAATAGCAGAAGATGAATGGCAATCGCTGGTTGTAATTGCACTGTCAGGTGGCGCCACCTGTTCAGGCTGCTCAAGTTTGCGAGAATGCTATAGCTGAAAAGTTTGTGCACTAACTGAAGCTTCTTATTATATGCGAAGCAGCTCTTTGACTAGCCTGTGTAACGCTGTCCCTCCGCACCGGGGTGGGGCCAAGTAAGCCACGCCTTTTCTCGCAGAGCCCGTGCGTGACGTCACTCTTCTTAGCCCGTCGCCCCGTGTCATCTCTCTAGCTTCACCCTCTTCCCCGCTCGCACAGCTCGAACCCACTCACTACGTCGGCATTATCTCCTCACCCGCGCCAACACCAAGAGGCGATTACGCACAATGACAACGGGGGACGCGCGAGCCACGCCATAAGGAGCTTCGCCCGTAAAAGTTTCGCATAGACCAGGGCAGCTCACAGAACACCTGGCCAGCTCTTGGTACACGTAGGGAAGTTGACGGGCTGTCGATGAAGATCTCGCCCGCTTAGTAGACGACGCGTGTGCATGGTAATGCAGCCCTCTCAATACGATGCGCGGGTCACTCAATGCTCGTCGCCTACGCGAGCCTCGCGACGCCGACGACCGAGCTTTTCTTTGGTTGCACATCAACGGCCGATTCCGGAGCAGTCAAAACTTTTTCGCGGCGTACACGTGCCCCCTTCCCCTGTTTTTTTTTCATTTCTTTTTCCTGGAACACATGCGTGCCCCTTCAGTACAGGTGTAGGATAGACGTGGTGGCGCCGTTGCTCGGTCGTTAGTCGGCGGATGTCGTCTTCCTAACACAAATGCGCCCTCCCTTGGGCGATGAGGCACGCGGGCGAGACAAAAACTGCAGTCCTTTCTGACAGTATTGGACAGTTTAAACGAAGCGTCATCCAGTCACTGCAGCGCCAAGATGTAGCGTCTCATGCCAGTGCAGGGTATCGCCTCGTGTTCATGTTTTTCACGAGCGCGTCTTGCCTAAAATAGTTTTAAATCGACTGCAAAGCAGTGACGAAGCTAAGTAGACTCACTGTCACGCTCCGCTGACTCGACTTCACAAGAAAACCACAGGTGCGTTGGGGGTAGACCGCTGGGACAGACGCACCGAGCATTGCAGAAGACAAAATGATAATTGTTTCTCACTTCATACTGTGCTGTTATTTGCATAAATAGATTATGTGCACTTTTGAGAGAAAAACAAGCACGTTTATTTTCAGGTGTTGTAAAAATAATTCATTAAATTTGATGCAAAATCTGGAACGCAATGGCATAACGATGCATACCCTGATGGTTAAATTTGTCTACGTTTCACTTCTACGCCATGGTCACAAAACCTTTTTGCAATAAAGCTTGTGTAAAAAGAATGAAGCAAGTTTCAATTTACTATAACTTCATATCATTTTGTTTCACACTCGGAAAAGAAGCGTCACGAATCTCAAGAACGTGATCCATCCGAACATAATCCATCTTGTACTTTCCATCATTTGCATACGGGTACAAGCGCCGCTAAAGGAGCCCGCGTAGACACTAACGCCAGATTCCACTCTAGGTAGCATTGTATGAAACTCTATGGTTTCGAAGGTAAGAGCAAGCCTTTTTTTTCACTTCACTAAAAAAAGTTCACCGTCCTTCATGAGCCACCCCATCAACAAAGAGAGAGATATAGACGAGACAAGGCCTTCTCTAGAAAGATGCCGGAGGAATGGCTCGCGCTCCCAGCAGAGTTGGCCAGCCTTCTGTTTTGAGCAAGCGCCGCACTGTGGCGCTCGCGACTGACACTATCATCTAGGCCCAGATGGCATTCCAATTACGCTGATAAAGACATTAGGTCCGAAGTCTAAGCAGGCTTTGAGAGAGGCAGTGAGCAAAATAATAATCGATTGTGAAGTCCCTGATGGATGAAAACTTAGCAGGATGAGCATGATCTATAAAGGAAAGGGGACAAAGCTGACATAAACAACTACTGTCCTATAACAGTGACATCAGTGGTCTACAGGCTGGTGATGCAGATTATAAAGGAAAGACTGCAGGAATGGATAGAGGATGAGGGGGTGTTGAGTGAACTGCAGAATGGGTTTCGGAAACACAGGAGGTTGGAAGACAATCTGTTCTCACTGACGCAGTGCATCGAAAACGCAGAAAAGGAACACAGGCCCCCGTGGCTAACATTTTCAAATATCAAGGAAGCGTACGATAGCGTGGTTCAAGAGGACTTGTGGGGAATACTGGACCCATTAGGTGTAAAAGATGGAGTCACTAATATTTTAAAGGATATCCATGAAGGTAACAAGACAGTTATAAAGTGGGGAAAACAGGTATCCAAGCCCACAGAGGTAAAACAGGGGATTAGGCAGGGGTGTCCTCTGTCACCCTTGTTATTCATGATGTACCTACAAGGATTAGATGCCAAATTAGAGAGAAGTGGACTGGGCTTCAACCTCTCTTTCGTCAAACAAGGAAAACTAATTGAATAGGCACTACCAGCATTAATGTACGCAGATGATATAGTGCTGATGGCCGACAACAAGGAAAATTTGCAGAGATTGATGGACATCTGCGGTAATGAGAGAGATAGGTTAGATTTTAGATTCTGTTAGGAAAATTCAGCAGTCATAACTTTTAATGATAATGAAGATAGTGAGTTTAGGATACAGGAGGTCACGATTGAGATAACAGATAAATACAAATATTTGGGCGTATGGATAAGCAACGGGACCGAGTACCTAAGGGAACACGAAATATACGTGACGACTAAAGGTAACAAGAATGCAGCGGTAATGAAAAACAAGGCACTGTGGAATTGTAATACATATGATGCTGTGCGAGGAATATGGGAAGGGGTCATGGTTCCTGGTCTGACGTTCGGCGATGCGGTCTTGTGCATGAGATCAGAACTTCAAGCAAGATTAGAAGTTAAGCAAGGTGTAATAGGTAGGCTTGCATTAGGAGCTCACGGGAACACATCAAATCAGCGAGTACAAGGTGATATGGGATAGACATCATTTGAGGGCAGGGAAGTGAGCAGCAAGATAAAATTTGAGAAGCGATTGAGAGAAATGGGGTAGGAGCGTTGGGCTAAGAATGTATTCAGCTACTTGTATATGAAGAATGTCGATACAAACTAGAGGAAGCGAACCAGAAAATTGACTTGTAAATCCTTAGAAAACAGCAGGGGGTCAAACCAAAGAGAATTATCGGTGAAGAAGAAGGTGAAGGAAGTTGAGACCGATATGTGCAGAATTGGCATGATTAAGAAGTCCCCACTAGAGATCTATCGAACTTTTATGCAGGAAATTGCTAAAGAAAGGATCTATGAGAATACTCGTGGTAGGTCTCTACTGTTTGAGGCTAGGACTTGAGTAATGCGAACCAAGACATATCGGGCCAAATACGAAGGGGTAGACACGGTATGCAGTGCGTGTGGAGAGGAAAAGGAAACTGAAGAACACTTGATAATTTTCATGAAGACCTTCACCCTATAGTTCACGATGATGGCGCAGAGTTCTTGAAAGCACTGGGGTTTAGGGACATGGAGGGCAAAATAGTCTTTAAGAGGCTATAATTAACTAGAAGGAGGTTATCAGATTGGTGGCTAAAGTCAAGGCACGAGTGAAAATTAAACCCTTCACTGCAAAATACGAATCCTCAACCTCACTATTTAAATGGGAAAAAAATGTAATTTTTGGTTCACTAGGTATTACGGCTTGGTGGCATTAGCCACCGCCCGATCTAAAGGGTACAGCCATATCAATCCATCCACCCATCCATCACAACGATGGCGGGCGGTACCAGCTAAGCGTTTCTCACCTGCGGCCCATAGGGGTGCGGCAGTCGAGAGTTGTTCGAAACCTGCAACTGTAACCACTATTTCGGAAGCTATGCAAGTGTTTCGTTGTTGCACCGTCCGCCACGAATGACGCTTGCGACTGACAACATTCTCAAATGAAGGAGGGAAAGGGTGTGACAGCTGTTTTCCCTCTCATGCGGCAAGCATCCAAATAGAGGAGGCGTTGGACAAGAGCACGCCTATCTCGCACCCAGGCGCCTTTGGCGGTATACTCTCGCTCCCAGAGACGCCATAATTTGTTTGCAACTGCCAAGGTGCACCTCGCTAGCATGGTATGCAGTGGCTCTGGAAGTTTAAAATGCGGAAAAGCGCCTGTTCACGCTGCGCCCGCTTATAAAATACTATCTGGGTACCATTGCGCTGTCATCTGATGCCACAACAACCAGCGCAAGAGGAAGAGATGGCTGAGCACTGCCTGTGAAGTTCACAGCGGATCGCGGGAATCATGCATGTGCGGTGTTTTGTAATTACACAGATTTCCATCCACAACGACAACGATCAGCTTGGCCGTGCTATGAGATATAATCGCAATCAGCAAGAAAAACTACGAGCCCAGTGAAGTTTACCAGTAAGTATACTTATTGCGTTTATTGAAGCGAGACTCTAGCTCTTCCACTTTACAGTAGCCATTTGTGTGCAGTATGCTCGAAATATGCGGCTCAAAACTATTATCGTACTCTTTCGCAGGCCGCATGTCAATAATAGGATATAATTATTACGACTCACGCGTGAATGCATGTGCCTCGCATGTTTTGTACAACTTTGACGGCCTACTATTGTGTTGAAAAGAGATGTGAACGGCACGGGAAGCATGGCTTTCGACTCGGCCGAAGTGCGTCATGCCTTGACTGTCGCTAGGCGAATCAACGTGTGCTCTCGGCCAGCGTCCCCGTAGCATTTTAAAATCTCGTTCTGGCTGGCACTTTTGCACCGCGTGTGTGTTCCGAGTGCCCGACAGGACTGGCGATTGATACACATGCGTTGCATAAGCGTAAGTTGGAGACAGATTCTAGCGCCACGTTGACACGGGCTTACAGCACCAATTCTGCCTTGTCACAGCCAAGGCACGCCACAGTTAACGCTGTTCGCGTTTCTTTCAGTCGGATAATACGTACCTCATGAAGTTGCTTCCGCAGTCTGCAATGCACGTGCTGCAGACATTCCAGACTGTAGAGAAGGTCCCCTCGACGTTTCACACAAAATCAGCATAAAATTCCAGCACAGTAACAGCGCGAAACATGATTACAGCTGCACTCGGATTGTGATGTTTCGCGTTTGATTTGCAGAGCGTTTGCTCACGTGGCAGTTGAGAGTATTGCTTCGCCGCACTTGCAAAAGATAGCGCCACGCGCTTTTCAATATGGCAGCAAGCACTGAGCTTGCTGTTTTCTGGTGTATATGTGATGCGGAAAGCACTACGAATTGAATGTTTTGTGATGTTTAGCGTGTACTTCACTTCTCCGCATAATATGTGGGTGTTTTCCAAATTCACAAAAAAGCTGATGTATGGCGTAGTGGGCACCTTGAAAGTGTACTTATATAATATTAGCCGCAAGAGTGTTTACAATTATTTCTAGAAGCTGTCGCTGTGACACTGTGACTGTGCTGCGCTTTGTTCGCAGGCCTGTCGTTCAAGCGTTCTTTCTTGTTTGTTGCATTTCACGTGATCGCGGCTACGTACACCGGTGGTGGCGGTGGCTGCAGACACCTACGGCGCCAGAAATGGCACTTGTGATCTTATAATACCTTTAGCTGTAAAAACGGGTGAACGCGTTTAGGGTTCCAGCTGCGTTGCGACTGAAAGGCCTCGCCGGACAGCCGCATCGCGGGCTTGCTGGACGGCCCATTTCTGGGTGGAGCCACGGAAGTTAGCATCCCACCTCACCGATGATCCCAGTGTTCGCATTACATTTTGGCGAAGGTTTCAGAATTTCAATATTTGCAGCTTACCCTTAAGGCCAAGCAAATACAGAGAATGATAGCATGTAAGATAACATGCAAAGAAACATCAATGGAACAAACGTTGGTGTTGATAGAAACCTGATTTGAAGATGTCATGCTTACGGTGTATACGGAACGTTGCATTGCCTTCAATGGCTGAGCAGCGCACTGCAAAAGATTATATTTATCAGAAGACCTGGGCGTAACCGGCCCTCAAGAGGCTCTAGTGCCGTGTTAAGTATTTCTATCTTTGGGCTATGAATAGCGCCAAGGGTAAATAGCTTAGAGATGAAATTAGAATATCGTGCAGGTACGAATTCGGAAACTCTTAGCGGTGCGTGCACACGAGATGTGGCAAGCTGTGTTAGACCATTCGTGCGGAGACATCCGTCTGCGAGTTTTGAGCAAGTTCCACTTGGAGTAAAACAATGTAAAGCGACATCGCGGTTAGAAAGAGACGTGAAAGTATAAATGGGTGGTTACAGCGGAGATGGGAGTGAAGCGGACAGGCGCCACAACAATGAACGCTGTTCGTAGCAACAGCGAGCCGTTATAAGGCGCTGTGAAGCACGGGATACTAAAAGAAACAAACCATGAACGCAGCTTCACAGAGTTCTTTTTTTTTCATTTCTATGCCAGCGAAAGGGGTGTTTGGAGGGAAGGGCACACACCGGCTGACCGCTAAAAGAACTGCGAATGAATCATTCATGAACGCTTGCTGAGGCATGTCTCTCACTTTATACCCCTAAAATTTTGCCTTGTGTTGTTTGTTCAGCCTCATTTGCAGCAACTCGGTCTAGGAGAAGCTAACAGGGTAGCCTCTCTGCACAGCACATATTTTTGACTTTCTCGCCTATTTTTTCACTCCTTGTTTTATTTAATCCTGTGCACGTGTTTTCGTCGATTGCACGCGTAAACGAGCCAGAGCTGAGAGAGGAAACTTAGGATCGCCTTCGATAAACCAAGCAATCGTGAAGCTAAGAAGACATTTGCTTAAATATATAAGCAGGAAAAAAATGCTTACTGGCTTCATTGCCTTTGAGAATCAATCGTTGCACGTGCCTTGTTCAATCATTACAAAAGCAAAAAGAAAGAAAAACGAGGAGAGCCAAAGATAGAGAGACAAAAACAAAGCTTGCTCCGGCAACCAGAAGTTGAACGCGTGTTAAGGCAATAGACGGGGTCACAAGTAGACTATAGGAGTGAGGGGGGGGGGGGGAGAAGCGGCACTAGCAACGAAGTCGAACAAGAAAATCGGAAAACTGCACACACGGGCAAGTGCTGAAATGCGTGTGTCATTTGTCCATTCAAGCAACGAAGATAAAGTGCATGACGCATCAATTTCCATACTACGTAACAAAATTCAGCACGATGCGATAGGAGCAAACTCGGTGCAATCGAATTTGCAATTATTGTCATTTGCATTTAGGACACACACATGTTCTGGAACTCAGCTGCGCACCTCTCAGTGAAATTCCTCTGTGTTTTGTTTCTAGACTCGATTGCCACTGGGCTCCATGTGGCCGACAACGATGTTACTTCTTTCGTGGCACACCCTTCTTTCCGCTTTGCCCTCTCTTTTAACTCCCTTTGAGGTTTTTCCCGTCATCTTGCACCACTCCCTTCGCTGTTATCTTTTTCGTATTGCCTCCCCGGCAGGGGCGCACTTGTGGCCTCTCCCTACGCAGTCTCTTCCCGCCGTATTCCTCTTCCAAATATTCCTAAAATGTTTCTATCACCACCCTTTCCCGCTACAACTTTCCGCCACTTGATATTAGCCGCCCTCCTCTCACAGCCACTCGACAAACGCACACTTGTGGCCTCTTAGCTGCGACGTCTCCCCCTCCCTCCCACACTCGTCCCTTTCTGCTATCTGACCACTTGTTTTTAGCCGATCTTTCGTGCCCACTCGTTAGTTCTCCAAATAAGCTCCATAGTCGCGCCAGCTGGCGTACAGATTTAGCCTTCAGCTTTCTGTTCGTTGCCCTTTGAAGCACGCACGTTCTGCCGATACTCATTTTACTTGTTGTTGTCCTAGTTTGTTTTGCAATTTTCTTCATATACATTGTCTCCTCTTTATTTAAGCGTTTAGTGTGCTGGATTTGTAATTACCGAAACTGCCTCGGCGGCTCACTGGGGCTAACTTTCCATCAATGCGATTCTAGCAGTGAGTACAGTGGCTTGTTCTCGTTTTAAAGTACAACCTCAGTTCAGAGCTGGACAAGCCCAGGCAGATTTCAAGAAATGCGGAATCGTTTGATACAAAGAGAGAAAATGGTTTTCTTCATTTATTTATTTATTTATTCGTTTATTTTGTGAAGAAGATGTGCCTGCAGCATCGCCAACGCCTGGCTCTCTCTGCTCGTGCTTTGGTTCGTTCCTGTGCCGATCGCTGGATGGTTCTTCACGCTGTCTCGTCGCTGTCTATAACGGCTAATAAACTTCCTCACATTTGGTGGAAGGTTCTGTTAATCCCCGTTGCTACACCCTGGAGCTGCGAAGCCGCACGCTACCGCCTGTCATGACTGACAACGCCACTCCATCGGCGCCTTCGCCCCAGTTCAACTGTCCTGGCCATCCTAGGCTACGGGACCCGAAGGTCTTCAGCGGTGTGGATGGGACCGACGTCGAAGACTGGCTCGAGCACTACGAACTGGTGAGCGCCAGCAATAAGTGGGATAAAGCCGACAAGCTGGGCCACGTCATATTTTATCTCACTGGCGTCGCCGAATTGTGGTTTAACAACCACAAACACAACATCCCCACATGAAGCGTCTTCAAGACGTCTTGTGCTGAAGTGTTCGGTTGGCCGGCTGTCCGCAAGCAGCGGGCAAAACAGCGCTTGCGCGTCCACTCTCAGCAGACTGGCGAGACCTTTACCAGCTATATTGAGGACATCGCTGACCTTTGTCGACGTGCGAATGACACCATGCCCGAATCTGACAAGGTCAAACACATCCTGAAGGGCATCGACGACGGCGCATTTCAAATGCTCTTGGCAAGAAATCCGAGCACAGTTTCCGAAGTCGTCAGCTTGTGTCAGAGCCACGACGAGTTGAAGAAGCAACGCACTCTGACTCGGCAGCCTCAGCGTGGTGGTGAGTCACTGTCCAGTTTCGACACCCTGCCTGACACTTCAGCGTTGCTTCAGCAAGTCCGAGCCTTCGTCCGGGAGGAAGTCGCCCGTCAACTTTCCCTAGTGCCCTTCACTCACGAGACCACCACCCGTCTACCTGCCCCGCTTCGCACTGCTATTTCGGAAGAGGTTGCCCAAGCTGTTCCTCTTGTACACCACGAGCCACCTCTATCCAGCCGTGTTCACTGCCAGCGTGTCACGCAGCTGGTAGGCGCTCCTGTCGCCTATCCGCCAGCCATGCAGCCTGTTGCCGCACCCCTAACGTATGCAGCGCAGCCTGTGGCTCCTCCTGTCGCTTGTTCGCAAGAGATGCAGCATGTAGCAGCACCTTTCACATATGCAGACGCTGTGCGTAGGCTTCCGCAACCACCCTACACCTCGCACTCGCTGAATCGCCAACGCCAGGCTTCTTATACTGCACTTTGGGCGGCCCCACCAGTCGCCAATCCTTGGAGGACGCCCGATAACCTACCGATATGCTACGCCTGCTTCACTCCCGGACACGTTGCCCGCTACTGCCACTGTCAACCTCAGATGTTCGGCGACTATGTCCGATCGTCGCAACCCGGCAGCCAACCCTTCGCGCAATACGGGCCGGTCTCGTCACCTCGCTATGACCCTCCCAACGACCCCGACTTCGTGACGCCGCGCGCACCTTCTCCTCGTCGGCGATTTCCCTCCCCCATGCATCGCTGGCCCGAACCTTCTGACCAGGAAAACTAAGCACCGCAGTTCAAGAGGCAAGAACTGCGCCATTTTCGAACTGTCTAAGCCTCGCCCCTCTCCTGCTAACGTGGTCGCAGTAACTGTTGAAGGTTATTGTACTTTCGCCCTGGTGGACACCGGCGCCGCTGTTTCTGTTATTACTGCTAATGTCTGCCGTGTATTACGTAAAGTCACGACACCCCTTTCGGGACTGTCACTCCACACCGCAAGTGCACAGCAAATGACGCCTCTCGCAGCCTGCACTGCCAGAGTGTCCATCGAAGGCATTGTTTACATTGTGGAGTTTATTGTCCTCGCTGTCTGTTCGCATGACGTCATCCTCGGGTGGGACTTCCTATCCCGCCATAATGCCGTCATCGACTGTGCACGCGCTGAAGTTGAGTTTTCACCCTTTTGTGATGTCCCATTACTTGACGCTCTTCATCAGCCACCGAAGTTGTTCGTGCATGAAGATACCGATAATCCACCTGAAAACGTCGCACTTGTTTTCGTTTCATGCAACGCCTACACTGACGCTACAGTATTTTTTATGCCTTCCGATATCTTCACGAGTCGTCGAGCTCTGCCGCTGCTTTTCGCAACGATTGACCTTGCCGCCGGAAGAAGCAATATGTTCATACTCAACCCGCTTTCCACACCAGTCACTTTGCTAGCGGGGGAATGTCTCGGCCTCGTGCAAGATCTCGACCCTTCGTCTTTGGTTGATGTCCCGGATGACTACCACGACCACCCAAAATCACTGTCGGCCCTCGAGGAGTCGTCCAAGGAAACGTTTTCCAGCGCCATCGCCGACACCCTCACTACCACCGAACGTGCCGACCTGCTTGATCTTCTGCATGAGTTCCGGAATTCTTTTGATGTGTCGCAACCTCAACTAGGTCGCACGTCGCAAGTCAAGCATCATGTTGACACCGCGGCCTACACCAGCCACTGCGTCAAAGACCATACCGTGTCTCCACTGAAGAGCTCCGCTTCATCAACGATCAAGTCGAAGATATGCTTCGTAGAGACGTCATTCGACCATCTCACAGTCTCTGGGCGTCTCCTATCGTCCTGGTGCGTAAGAAAGACGGATGTATCCGATTCTGCGTGGACTATCGTCGTTTGAATAACATAACCCGCAAGGACGAATATCCTTTGCCGCACATTGATGACGCCATTGACACCCTTCACGGAGCGGAATTCTTCTCGTCGCTAGATTTGCGGTCTGGCTACTGGCAAGTTCCAATGGCTGAAGCCGATCGCCAAAAAAACTGCATTTATTACACCTGACGGACTATACGACTTTAACGTCATGCCCGTTTGGCTTTGTAACGCGCCCGCCACGTTTGAACGACTTATGGATAATACGCTACGTGGCCTCAAGTGGAATATATGCCTCTGCTACCTCGACGATGTCGTGGTTTCTCGCATGACTTTCCTACGCACCTCCTTCGCCTCAGGCACATTTTGACTTGTCTGACCAACGCTGACCTGCAGCTTAACCTGAAAAAATGCCGCATCGCTGCACGCGAGCTCGTCATCCTAGGCCACATCGTGTCGCAGCACGGCGTATTACCTGACCCAGCAAAACTTCGAGCAGTCACAGAATTTCCCAAGCCCACTACCATGAAGGAACTTCGCAGTTTTGTAGGCCTATGTTCTTATTTCTGGCGCTTTGTTCGCAATTTTGCATCCATAATGTCACCATTAACCCAGCTTCCTTGCGGTGACGTGAACCTCTCCTCCTGGTCCCATGCCTTCACTACTATGCGCCGTCTGCTCACCTCCCCACCTATTCTTCGCCACTTTGACCCGACGGCTCCTACCGAAGTGCACACCGACGCCAGCGGCGTCGGGCTAGGCGCTGTCCTCGCTCAACGAAAGCCCGGCTATTCAGAATACGTTGTAGCCTACGCTAGCCGCACTCTGGCGAAAGCCGAAGCTAATTACAGCGTGACAGAAAAAGAGTGTTTGGCTCTGGTGTGGGTGCTTAGAAAGTTCCGGCCATACTTATACGGCCGCCCGTTCGATCTAGTAACTGATCACCACGCGCTTTGCTGGCTCTCCACGCTGAAAGACCCTTCTGGCCGCCTTGCGCGATGGGCACTCCGCATCCAGGAGTACGACATTCGCGTCGTATACCGCTGCGGACGCAAACACTCTGACGCTGACGCCCTGTCCCGCTCACCTTTGCCACCAGATCCGACGTGCGGAAACACGTACCTCCAGACCTTGTCATCGTTAAATCTTGACTCAATTGCCACCCAACAACGTCGTGACCCGTGGATCGCATCTCTTCTCAAATATCTATCCGTTACGCTTAACCTTCCAGTATCTCGATCCCTCCCACGTCAAGCTTTCCATTTTGCCATCCACGATCAACTTCATCGACAAAACTACGCTCCTGGTGGCCGCCGGTGGCTATTGGTCATTCCGCGCACTTTACGATCGCAAGTATGCGCCTCTCTTCACAACGATCCACAATGTAGCCACGCCGGGGTGTTCAAAACATATGAACGCCTTCGCGATCGCTATTACTGGCGCGGCATGTACAATTTTGTACGCAAATTTGTGCAGTGATGTCCTGACTGCCAGCGACGAAAATCAACACCGCTACGTGCGACTGGCGAATCGAAGCCACTTCCGTGCCCTGCCAAGCCACTTGATCGCGTTGGCGTTGACCTTTACGGCCCCCTTCCATTGACACCAGATGGCAATCAGTAGATTATAGTGGAGGTCGACCGTCTACCACGCTACGCCGAAACAGCCGCTTTACCGAGCGCTACCGCTCAGGATGTCGCCTCTATCATTTTACGTCGCTTTATCCTTCGACATGGCGCACCTCGAGAGCTCCTTAGTGACAGAGGCCGCGCTTTCCTCTCGGAGGTCGTCGAAGCTCTGCTTTCGGAATGCCACGTCATTCATCGGAAAACGACAGCATACCATCCGCAGACTAATGGGCTAACGGAACAGTTTAACCACACGCTGGCTGATATGCTCTCAATGTACGTGGCATCTAATCATAGCAACTGGGACCGTGTTCTCCCATACGTCACATTCGCATATAATACTGCAATACAAACAACCACGGGATTTTCACCTTTCTTTCTTCTTTATGGACGCGACCCTTCCCATACAATTGATACTCTACTTCCCTACCGTCCTGATGCTTCCGAATGTCCACCTATCTCAGATACTGCTCGACAAGCCGAAGAGTGCCACCAGCTTTCCCGTGAGTTCACCTCAGACGAGCAGCAACGCCAGAAAGAAAACCATTGCACCTCTCTTGCGGATCCCTGCTGTGCCCCAGGGTCTCACGTGTGGCTTGCCATCCCATACCAAACTCCGGGACTCTCATCAAAACTTGTCCCTCACTACGAGGGGCCTTACACCGTTTTAGAGAAAACCTTTCCGGTTAATTACCCAATTGAGCCAGTTTCCCGATCGGATGACATGCGCCGGCGTGCACGTGACATCGTCCATGTTTCCCGCCTAAAACAGTATTATGAGCCTCTTCCTGAAACTTCTTAGGTCGCCAAGATGGCTCCTTTTTCAGCGGGGGCGATTGTGAAGATGAAGATGTGCCTGCAGCAACCAGCATCGCCAACGCCCGGCTCTGTCGGCTCGTGCTTCGGTTCGTTGCTGTGCCGATCGCTGGACGGTTCTTCACGCTGTCTCGTCGCTGTGTTTAATGACTAATAAACCTCCTCACAATTTGTTTATTTATTTATTTATTTATTTAATTTTTTCCTTGTTTCTGTTTTTCTTTCTTTTCTCTCTTTGTTTGTTTGTTTGGTCCATTCCGTTTTTTTACATGGATCTAGGACCAATACTCTTTCAAAAGTTTACTTTTTGAAACAAGTACGGATCTATAAATCAGCCATAAAATAAGAGCAGAACGCAAGCAAAGACGCCACAGTGAAAGGCAATTGGTGTCACTTCTTTGTATAACTTCTTTTCTGCACTCTCGTTTTATTTGAAGACCATGAACTAACTCCCTCAGCAAAACATTTTATTACGTTTAGATCAGCTATTTTCTTTTCAACAAATACCTTAAAGTAGCAAACTGGGCTATTCGGAACATACTCATTATGATCAGTGCACAAAAAACACAAGGAAGTGTTAGTGTCTTGAACTTTCTCGTGTTTTTGATTGTGATGAACAAATGTCTTCTCTGTGGAGCATCTTTCTTGCCAATGTAAACCAGTTGCTACTAGTAGACAAAGTTATGCGCTTTTCGTCCAGATATCTTTTAATGGAACGGCATTAGATACACAGGTAGTGTTCGTATCTCACCGATTTTATTGCGGGACAACTCAGATGTATTCTTTTCTGTTGAGAACATCAATCTGACCTGTGGTTTTATACTGTTATATAATGTTTATTTCCCGACAATCGACTGCCTGAGAACAAGGGCTGGTCTTGCAACGGTGGCTGCCTGTAACTTAGGTGGTTTCAAGTTACATTCCACATTGAGCGTGCTGCAGCTTGCTATGTGAGTGACGTAGAAACACATGATGTAGTTACACAAACACTGAAGTTAAAAATCCCTAGGTTATCAAAACTGTTTCTCTGCCCTCCGCATCACGAAGCTTTCCTAGTGTTACGTGTTAGGCTAAAATGTTTTAAGCAATCAATTGATGCTGCTAGTCAGAAAGAAGCAGAAGCTGAATCAGTAAAATAGTTATGGACTTTGCACCCTGTTATATTCTGGCATATTGCTAGTTTTACCACCTTATTCTCCTCTATTATTGGCGCACACGGTTGCTTCCCTGACTGGTTCAAAACGCCGTCAAATCTGTGTATGACATTTTTCATAATAGCATCCAGATGTTACACAGTTGTTTCTAAAGAGAACGCAAGTGCAACTTTGTAAGCGTTGTTATGACCGCCGTCAGTAGGCGCCATGCTGTCGCTGAGAAGCGTAGCCGGGCAGCGTTCCCACGCCTGGAATCCCAGTTCTCTCAGAACCAGCGTCCAGAGCTGACGGGGGAGCGGCGCTCTTTTGATCCTCAAACAGGTAGCCAACTGGCCGGCTGCCTATGCCCGCCAGGTATTGTCCCTGCTTGCCGGAGGATGAGACGTCGTGTCGCCACGACACCGTAAGCCGTTCCAGAGAGGACAACAAAGACAGCGTCTTCCTTGGAAAAAACCGCGGCCGCGGCCACAAATTGCCCTGATAATTGAGCGGACAAATCGGCGGACCGTTTGATGTCAGCTGTCAGGAGCGTGGGACCCCTCGACCAGCGGCACACACACGACGAGGAAGAGCCCTCTGGCGCCACCGTGCATTGCAGTGATCACGACTCAATATTGGATGCTCACGTGGGCCGTGCATGCTCGTACCCGTCGCCTGTTGTGTGTGTGTGTGATTGGTGCTCCACTCAAGAAGGAGGAGCCCGACAGGGCTTATAAGGACGCCGCAGAGTGCGGGACGTCGCTCTGAACCATGTAACGGTTTAACCACCACGCTCGTGGTTTGTGAACTCTTAACCTCATGCTGTAAATATTTGTAAATAGTGCCATAAACCTGTTTGTTTTTTCGTATCCCCATCTTGTAAGCGCTCGTTTCCTCAACCCGAAGCTACACCACGCTACCACAAGAGACCGGGATTTGTTTTCGTATCCTCCAGCGACCTTCCTTCCGACCACCACAACTGGTGATCAGCGGTGGGATACGACTCAGCACCCCAAGACCCGCAACAACTTGTGGCAGCGGTGGGATACGAAGCTACAAGTGACAACAACAGTCGGCCCAGGAGAAGCAGCTGGCTCGATACATGGATCACGTATGGGTGAGTGCTTGGCTTTTACTTTGAGTGAACCAGGTTCTAAAAGAGGGTTAAATTTTAGAACTGGTAGTTAACTTTGCCGAAAGACTCAGTTTCGCCGTTTCGGAAAGTTTTTTTCGGAAGTAGCGAGCACTCAGTACAATCATGGACTTACGGGAGCTGCAGAAGTCAGACTTTTGCTGTTGTGTGAGGAATTGGGGATCGATACAAAGGGTTTGGCACGAAAATCCATAATCATTCAAGCGATTAATGATTTGGGGGCTAATGATGAGGAACTAAGTAAAGAATGGGACCTCATCATCGAAAGAAAACTAAGAGCAGCTCAGATGGAAGGAAAGAGTGGAGACGAAAGAGAAGGCCTCAAGAGAAAGTTTTTCAAACAAGACTATGAGTTGAGTATGAGGTTGGGACCCCAGCAAGGAGTACTTCTCGAAAATGAGGCAGAGCTCGAGATGTCTAGGTACATGCAGCCATATGAGGTATCATGGGATATGGGCCTGTATCTTAGACTCTTTGAACGAAAGTGTAGTCAACTGAAATGTGAGCGAGACACCTGGTCTCAGAAGCTACGCACGGTTCTGCCCTGCGAGGCAGCGAATGTTGTTGCGCGACTCAGTGAGCAGCACGCGAACAACTATGAAGTTATTGAAGCAGAGCTAATCAGGAGATTTGTAAACTCTGTTAGCAAAAAGGAAGAAAGACTCAGACCAAAGCCTGAAAGCGAGGCGCGTCGCAAAGCGCCAGAAATTGAAACGCGTCATGAAGCGCAAGAAACAGAAATCGCGCCAGAAAATGGCCCGCAAATTCCTGAATGCATCAATGTAGAGCATGCAGAGAACGAGGCCTTGGCTGGTCTGGAGGTAGGGACGATGTCGAAAGACGCTCCTTGCGAGCATGAGGAAGGTACCAGCAGACCTAATGGGCCCAGTAAGATGCTGGAAACCTCCTTTGTGCCTCAAGAGGACGTTTCGACATCGTCAAATGTAGGCATGGTTAGCGCAGTGGCTGATGAGAGCAAGAACGCCACGCTCCAGCAGTGCAGCGATAATACCGAGCTGGTTTGCAAACATCGCAGAAAAAGGAAGAAGCGGAGGCATTCGTCACTGCGCAAGCCTAGGACAGGCCTCACTCTGTCACAAGAAAGACGAGAGGATAGGCCGTTAATCCGTTCCAGGAAACGTCAATGGTGGCGTTCCGAGCGGTACAAGCGGCGAGCCAGGTGTAGAGGGGGGAAACGAGGTGCGTTACCCCAACGAAAAGCGCGGTTGCGTTCGACGACTTCGGGAAAGCGGCCTTGCCCGAAGGATCAAAGTCGAAAGCGCAGAGTGGCTAAAAACCGCGTCGGGGCGAACACAAAGAGACAATGTCCCCCGTCTCAACCCTGTTTCTGGCGTCCCTTGCACATTCCTGAGGGGAGCCGGCCAAAATGCAGAATGAGGCGTAACAGCAGGACACAGCCTAGCGTTCGTGCTTTTTGTAACCTCTGGCGTGCTCGAAAGTCGCCGGGAACGCGACTCCATCGTGTGCGATTCAAGCGAATCTAATTGAGAAAAGGGGGTGGTCAGTTTGAGTGTTTTTGGTGCGTGCGTGTTAATTGTGTCTACTCAGTATTGCATTGGAGATGCAGATTCGAGCCACTTTAAATTTGGTAGGTTACATGATGTGGTGGAAAATTTTCAGAAGGAAAACCGCCGAGCCAAACGCTGAAAGTCAGCATCGAATTAGTTTATTCACGAGTGCGAAAATTTGCGTAAGGTAAAAACAGAGAAAATGTGTCATTTTTCTAGTTTTTTAAAGGTTTAGTGTTATATCGTATGCCTTCACTGTCATGTGGATTTGGAGTGAATGAGCATTTGACGGAGATGTTAACATGGACCAAGTGATTTCGGAAAATGATTAAGTTTGGCACGACACTGTAGAGTTGCCGTTGCGCGCATTGAGAAACTTGGTGCACGGTTTTGGCATAAAACCTGTGCAATTGCTTTTTAGGTGTTTTTACCTAGAATTATTTTTGTGTTGTACACGGTGTGTTGCAACGTAACGTAAAGATAAATAATTAGAGCAACTGCGAAGGCTTAAGCGTTTGGTTATTAGTGCCGTGCATTTTGCAGCGCTGCAGGAATGAGAATAATTGAAAAACGCTCAGAACTCAGTGTTTTTTCAATCAAAGGCGTTAGCAAAGGCAGGTAACTAACTGAACAAACCTGCCAGAAGGCAGTGTTTGTTACCTTTTTTGTCGTTGTCGTCTTTGAAGAATGAATGATCGAGTGACCATGAGAAGATCATCAAGCTTTCCCTAACCGTTGAGGTAGACCGTTAGGTCACAGCTTAGGTTAAGCTTTCGGGAGGCTGGTGAGCTTAATGTCTCAGTAGTAGACGGTTATTGGTACACGTAAACAAAAACGGACATTAGGACAATCTTAGCGCTCGCTGAATCCGGAACCGAACCGATGCTCTCAGCGGGACAGAACCGATGAAAGCAGTCAGCGACGAAAAGGAGACAGCCATTCTATGTCAGAACGACAGTGGCGACGAGTATGATGCGTTCTACTTGAGTCAGAATTTGGGCTCTGGTGAGATAACGTACTGCGCTTCAGGGAATGAATGCGCTTGCTTTGTGTAGGCCATTTATCAGTTGCAGTGTTATTTCAGAGGTGCTAAATTTAAAGTAGGGACAGACCATTTTCCCCTTACTTGGCTGCAAACCGTGACATAAAAGAACAGTCGCCTTGTGAGGCAGAGCTTGATTCTTCGAAAATATAATTTTAGCATTAGGTAAAGGGCAAATTGAATGGAAACGTTGAAGCGCTTAGCCGCTCTTTCTAAGCCATTCTGGGGTGCTCTTTATGTATCAAAATTGATATTTTAGTTTTTTTTGTCGTGCATCTTATTATGAGAAGGTTTAAGGTAGCACGTTTGGTTTCTCAGCACAAGTGAGTCCTGATAGTTTTGAGTGTGAGTTTTTTGTTAAAGCTAGTGAAGAAAAGAAAATTGGTTTGTCATCCCTCTTTTGGCTTGGTTTGTTCGAAGGGGGCCGAGTGCTTGCTTGTGCATGTGGTCGAGTTTCAGAAACGGTGTCGAAGATTCGGCCAATACCCAGACCATGCCACAAGCGAAGGCCAGTTCCTGGCATTAAACTACGGACCCTTTCGTCGTCCCTGCGAGCAGCAGCGGTCACTGCTGCCCTCCGTGACTCATCTGGCGAGGGGGAAGCTGTTATGACCGCCGTCAGTAGGCGCCATGCTGTCGCTGAGAAGCGTAGCCGGGCAGCGTTACCACGCCTGGAATCCCAGTTCTCTCAGAACCAGCGTCCAGAGCTGACGGGGGAGCGGCGCTCTTTTGATCCTCAAACAGGTAGCCGACTGGCCGGCTGCCTATGCCCGCCAGGTATTGTCCCTGCTTGCCGGAGGATGAGACGTCGTGTCGCCACGACACCGTAAGCCGTTCCAGAGAAAACAACAAAGACAGCGTCTTCCTTGGAAGAAACCGCGGCCGCGGCCACAAATTGCCCTGATAATTGAGCGGACAAATCGGCGGACTGTTTGATGTCAGCTGTCAGGAGCGTGGGACCCCTCGACCAGCGGCACACACACGACGAGGAAGAGCCCTCTGGCGCCACCGTGCAGTGCAGTGATCACAACTCAATATTGGATGCTCACGTGGGCCATGCATGCTCGTACCCGTCGCCTGTTGTGTGTGTGTGTGTGTGATTGGTGCTCCACTCAAGAAGGAGGAGCCCGACAGGGCTTATAAGGACGCCGCAGAGTGCGGGACGTCGCTCTGAACCATGTAACGGTTTAACCACCACGCTCGTGGTTTGTGAACTCTTAACCTCATGCTGTAAATATTTGTAAATAGTGCCATAAACCTGTTTGTTTTTTCGTATCCCCATCTTGTAAGCGCTCGTTTCCTCAACCCGAAGCTACACCACGCTACCACAAGAGACCGGGATTTGTTTTCGTATCCTCCAGCGACCTTCCTTCCGACCACCACAACTGGTGATCAGCGGTGGGATACGACTCAGCACCTCAAAACCCGCAACAGCGTTGAAACACTTCATGGAACGAGTTACGTTTTAGTACCGAGAATCAGTTGCTCCAGACATGCACCACAGCATCACTGCCTCTCTCGCTTCTCCATAAGCATTTGCATCTGTGGCCTGTCCTTTAATGGAGACAAAGCAAGGCCCCGTCTCCGAAGCGATCCGACGAGTGCCGTATGGGAAATATCCACCGAGAGGAGGCTGTCGCGACCACTGATGATTCCCTCGCCTTATATGCAGCTCGCCTCGTTTATGCTCGGCACAATGAGACGCTGGAGCCATCTGCACACGGAAAGGCAATCTTTCATCGCCGTAGCCCGACGTTCATAATCACTGTCATCTCGGCAGAAAGGCCAGATTGCAACACCGTTCTGGGCTTGCACCGAAATGGGTGAGAAGTTTTCCCAACCAAAGTGGAGACAATTACGGACGTATATACTACACCTATCAACAATCCAGACAGGCTGTGTGACGCAGTGTTGCATGATACGAAGCCCACGCTGTTACGATGTAGTTTCCTTTCATTTATTTTTGTCTTGTTCAACTCCCATCACTGCAATACGCTTCGCTTCTATAATTATGTGCATTGAGGCTGATGTTCGAGTACTAGAGGGTGAAATAAGCAAATCTTGAGTCTAAATCGTTGCACGAGGCGAAATCCAATAATCGCGTTTTGCTCTGTTGACTGTATCTTGGGAGACCGCGTTCGTTTGTTTTGGTATATATGTGCAGCGTGGCAGAAGGTTGAATAGAAAATAAAGCTGGCGAGTTGCAGACACCCATTGTATGAAGTCCTGTCTTAATGAGTCACGAAGGGAACATTGGTCCATTGAGTCTGCACTTGTCTTCACTGATAGTCTCACCTCTGCGTCAGTATAGATTATACCGAGAAAGAAAACGGTTAGAATGACGAGGAAGAGAGACGAGCTTAACGCTTACTGATACTTTCTTTTTTTTCACAGTCTCTATTGTTTTTTTCACGGAAGCTCGAGCAATGAGTGAAGATAAAACTTGTTGCTGGGCGAGTTGGTGGTGTATGACGAGCGACATATTTTTGGAGAAGCAGTAGAGCTTACCAAAACACGGGAAAGTTAAGCAGAAATTAAGGGGCAGGCAATAAACATCAATTGACTTCATTTTTGAAAAGACCACAGACATGTAAAAACAGCGCAAAAATATAGACAAACACGGAAAAAGAGACGACAAGGCGCTGAACTCCTTCATCCGTCTTTTTTTTTACTATTTTTCCGCTGTCTTTATATCCAAACATGAAGCACCAACCATAGCCCAATTTTCGCTTCTAGACCACAGACAGCAGACACCTTGAGTGCATAGGTGTCGCCTCTGCGTCGCTAATCAATCATCAACCAAACATCAAACAGACGTGTCGCATTAGCGACACGTCTTACACATACACAAAACTGTACACAAAAGAATGCAGTATTTTTTTTATTTAATGCTTGGTTAGGCACCAAGCGGCGACACGCATGGACGTAAGGAATGTCCGGGTTCTTTTTCAAAATGAAGTTAGTTGATCGCCTGCCCTGTGCACTATTTTTTCTTCTTCTTTCTGGCTGCTTTCGTTTTCTACTTTTGTGCTATAAAACTACGCAAGCGGGCTGACCCGGAACTCAGGGGCCTAATCGAATACCTTGAGGGCAGGCCCTCCGTTGTTCCGAAGGTATTCAAACGGGCACTTACTTCATTGTCACTGCGTAATTGCTTTCTGCTAAAGAACTTCTTGCTACTTCGAGCCAAGTACCTTCTTGTGGTGCCTTTAGCTTTACGACCAGAACTCCTCGAGGCCCTGCTCGGTGTTCCAATGGCAGGACACCTTGGTATTTCGCGTACGCTCGCAAGGATACAAGAAAAGCACTACTGGCGGCGCCTTACCGCCGCCGTCACTCTTTACTTGAGCACATGCCGAGACTGTCAGTGACGCAAAACACCGCTGACAGGGGGAAGCAGGTGTTCTTCAGCCGATAGAACTACCTCGCCGATCATTCCAACAAATCGGGATGGACTTACTGGGGCCATTTTAGACATCGAAATTGGGAAACAAATGGATCGTCGTAGCTACTGACTACCTCACCCGCCACGCCGAAACAAAGGTCCTACCCAAAGATAGCGCTGAAGAGGTAGCCAAATTCTTCGTTGGAAACATCGTCCTTCGTCATGGTGGTCCAGAGATTGCCATCACCGATAGAGGTACGGCCTTTACTGCTGATTTGACTCAAGCGTTCTTGAGACATACCCAGACAAGCCGTCGCCGCACCACCGCCTACTACCCACAGACAAATGATCTCACCGAGCGGCTAAACAAGACAATAACTGACGTGCTGGCCATGTACGTCGACGTCGAACACAAGACGTGGGACGCCGTTCTTCCGTACGTGACATTCGCGTACAATACGGCCGTCCAAGAAACGATGCAGATGACGCCATACAAGTTGGTTTATGGAAGGAGCCTGGCAACAGCCCTCGACGCTATGCTTCCAAACGTCGCTGACGAAGAGAACCTCGACGTCACCACCTGCCTTCAGCGCGCAGAAGAAACTCGTCAACTCGCCCACCTGCGCATCAAGAATCAGCATGCGACCGACAGCCACCACTAATATCTTCCACGAAGCTTCGTTGAGTACCAGCCCGTGGACCATGTCTCGGTACGGACGCCAATACACCGACGTAGGCTCGGTGAAAAACTCTGCGACGGTACTTCGGGCCGTACAGAGCAGTTCGACGTATCGGCCCGCTCGACTACGAAGTATTTTGCGACGACATTACGAACTCTCAACGGCGCGGTACTCGACCTAAAGTCGTCCATGTCGTGTGGCTCGAGCCATTTCATGCGCCAACCTGAGGACTGCATCTTTTGTTGTTGCTGTATTCATTGTTTATTCTGTGTGTTAATATACCTTCGTGCTTTGTTAAAGCATCGGGACGATGCCTTTTTCAGAGGGGGACAATGCCACGTTTCTCTCCTCAAGTTTTGTTATCAGCCCGTTACACTATGTTCAGCGCAAACCGTGCCTACGATGCTCAAGAACCTTCGAGGCTTTAGTAGATTGTTTTGTTAAGATTACGCCCTCTTCGCGAACGTCACAGATTATTTGAGAACTTACGTCGCCACTAGCGATAACGGTAGAATATTCGATGGCAAGGGTATAAATGCTGACACGATTCGCCGCTTGTCAATTGATCGACGGCCGACGCTCTGTTCGCCGCTATCAGTGCCAGTGTCTTATTTTCCTTTTGTGTGGCCACACGTTCGGCAGGATGGAACAGCTTCTCCTTTGACCTCGAGTCTGCTCTCTTCGCTCACATCACGACCCCGTGACAATATACACTAAAGGCAACTCCTGCGCTAGTGTCTATGGGAGCTGCAACGCACGGCGGTTCAGCGAGCATGGGAATGATGGGTAAATACCACGGTTTGTCTAATCTTCGTACTTCTCG
The DNA here is from genome assembly GCA_013436015.1 of Rhipicephalus annulatus. NCBI lineage: Eukaryota > Metazoa > Arthropoda > Arachnida > Ixodida > Ixodidae > Rhipicephalus > Rhipicephalus annulatus. The sequence continues at coordinate 101,715 of WOVY01013203.1, read as the reverse complement.
CTTCTTGTGTTCATGTGGCTTGGAGCTGTTATCCCACGAAAGAAAAATTAGCAAATGTTCAGTGGTGGCGCTTCAAAAGCTTATTCTTTTAGGCTTACCATTTCATATTGGGTAGAGAAGTTCAAAAAGGTTCATTCCCTCCTTCAAAATTAAACCGAAACACAGCAATAAATGTAGCCACAAAAAGCGAGATCTGGGCTAGTTGTTCATAGTTCATTTTTGATAACTCACAGCGCAAGAAGGACGCAGACGAAGTACAAGACAACACGAGCGCTGACTCTCAACTAAAGTTTATTAAAGGAAAGGCACGAATATATAGGTCAATCCGGTGTTTGTCGAAGCGGGTTGACCTGTGTATACATTAGTGCCTTTCATTTAATAAACTGTAGTCGAGAGTCAGCGCTCGTGTTGTCTTGTACTTCGTCTGAGTCCTTATTGCGCTGCGAGTTATCGAAAATGAAGCCACAAGTGCGATTCGCCGCCCAAGTGTGAAGACTAAGAAAATCTGTGTACTACCCATCAATCCCATGGTAGCTGAAGGATGGATGGATGCTGTGAGCATCCCCTTCATCACGGGGCGGTGACATGTGTGCCAGAATGTTTCTTTGTTGGCCTAATTTTTTTCTACTCTGAATAGGTTATATATATATATATATATATATATATATATATATATATATATATATACAGTATAAAAAGAGGTCGACAAACGTGCGAAAAAACACTAGTTTTACTAACGTTTCGGCAGGTGGGCCTGCCTTCGTCAGAGTGAATGGAGTGAATGGTCGGAACCATTCACTCCGACGAAGGCAGGCCCACCTGCCGAAACGTTAGTAAAACTAGTGTTTTTTCGCACGTTTGTCGACCTCTTTTTATACTGCATTTTCCACCGGATCCATTGAATATCACCCCACCATATATATATATAAATATATATATATATATATATATATATATATATATATATATATATATATATATATATATATATATATATATATACTCTAGGCCGAAACGTCGAAATAAACCACGTTAATTGTGATATATATATATATATATATATATATATATATATATATATATATATATATATATATATATATATATATATATATATATATATATATATATATATATATATATATATGGTGAAAGCCTCATATAGCTGGGCGGATATCACCGCATTCAATCACATGTTCCATCGTTTCCTTAACTCCTCCACAGCATGTACATTGCTCTGCTTTGCTCAATCTCGCTTTATGACTACTCGTTCTACGGTAACCCGACCTCGCATCGAAGAGCTAAGCGTTCTCCTTGAATTATCATATAACCTCTCCCGCTCTTTCGGTAGCGAGAGCTGGCTTCTCTTCCATCGCTGTCATCCTATAAATCCTCTCCACCTCTCTGGCTTTTCGCTTAATGCCTTTTTGTTGCCGTGTCGCCCACACTGCCAGCCGTATATTAACTCGTGAGCTTCCCAGTTCTTTTTCCCCACACTGTGTCCACGCTCTGCCTATACAAATACCTGAACACCTTCCCGGCCCACCTACATTCTTTCATTTTCCTACGCCTCTCTTCAAATCTCATTTCGCTCTGAGCTTCCCTTACTTCAAAGACTGTCTATCTCATATCCCCCTTTAAGGCTTCATTCATAGTCTTCCCGTGAGCGCCAAACGCGAGACGTCCCACAGTCTTTTTATTTACATTCATTCCTGATTGCCCCTCTGACTTTATGCACGCTGCCGAGTTCCTAAACGTAAGCCCTGGAACCACTACGCCTTTGCCCAGACCTCGAAGCACTTCGTACTTATTATCTCGCCATAATGCTCTGAGCTTCATTAATACAGAATTCCTCTTTCCCGTTGCAGTCGATGTGTTTTTCCTGTACCTCCATATATATATCTCCCTCAAATAACTATACTCTGAAGTACTTGTACTCGCTTACCCTCAATATTTCTTGACCCTTTATTCAGACCACCTGGTCTTTGGGATCATTGAATACCATCCATCCACATTTTGTAGCACTAAATCTTAGTACTAGAGCCTCGCCCTTCCTTCCACATAAATCTACCAGCAACTGTATATATATAATATATAACCAACGATCATCAAAGCCCCCTCTAGTTAGTTTTGAGAACTCTATGTTTGCAGCGAATCAAATGATTACATGCAGCGTTTCGTGCTTGGCGTCGCTTTCTTTCTTCGATAAGTGACGCACTGAACTTGACGGGGCCACGGTAGCAGTGTAATGTTCGTAGCTCGCTTCACAGACAACGCACAGCAGCGTTTAACGCACTAGTGTTAAAATCTCCTTTTGCGATGTAGCGAAAACTTCGGTGTCTACATAGTGTAAAATATCTGCGTTGTCCGCGGGTGACAGGGTAGATGTAAATAAATAACCAATAAAGTATATCAATCTTCCTGGGTATCGAAGCAACGCGTTCTGCATGACAAAAAAGTGTTTAATGTTACGCGCGCACGCATTTCTTTACTCACGGCACGTGCAAAGATGGGAAGTAATGATACGTGTCGCACCACTTCGCCACGGAGACAAGAGGTGCTATCTCTTTAATCAGGGCGCATCACACACTTCACCGCCACCGTGCCCAAGTCGAATTGAGCGTGTCACGTTTTGAAGAAAGAAAGCGACGCCTAGCGCAAAACGCTACACATAATCACTTGGCACGCTGCAAGTGAGTAGAAAGATATGGTTGGGAACGTGAAAGGACGTGCATGCGCACTCGCCACGTCAGAGGGCGCGGCGATGCACTTTTATCCTAAAGGCCCAGGATACTTTTAGGAAAGTACCGCCATTCTTTTAACCAAGCCGCCGCGCCACTCACACTCCTCTCCCGCCTGTCGCCTCTCGGGCCGCGACTACGTGCGTTATCAGCGTTACACAGCATTCAATAGGAAAGTGGCACGAGCCGGGTTATAGGGCTGGTGCACGCACGGTGGCTGTTCAGGAGAGGATATAGATTAGGTTCAGACACTTGGGAGAGGAGGGTTAGACACTTTGGAGAGGATATGAAGGAGAGTGTCTCTACTTTCTTTATGTTAAGGGGCTTTATTTTTTTTTTTGCCCCTGATATAGAGAAAGTAGCTACATTCTCTTCCATATCTTCTCTAAAGTGCAGAGCCCTCCTTTCACAAGTGTCAAACCTAATCTATATCCTCTCCCGAACAGCCACCGTGCGGGCGCCGGTCTATAACCCGGCTCGTGCCACTTTCCTATCGAATGCTGTGTAACGCTGATAACACGCATGATGCTCGTCGCGGCCCGAAAGGCGAGAGGCAGGAGAGGAGTGTACGTGGCGCGGCGGCTCGGTTAATAGAATGGCGGTACTTTCCTAAAAATATTCAGGGACTTTACTTTTATCTAGGGTTCCTCGATGCGTGCGCCCCCCTCCACCGCTTTGGAAAGTGGAGACAACTGCGTCGTCTGCGGTGGCGTCCGCAATTGAATGATTGATATGTGGGGTTTAACGTCGCAAAGCACCATGTGATTATGAGAGACGCCATAGTAGAGGGCTATTTCGACCACCTGGGGTTCTTTAACGTGCACTCAAATCTGAGCACACTGGCCTACAACATTTGCGCCTCCATCGGAAATGCAGCCGCCGCAGCCGCGATTCGATCCCGCGACCTGCGGATTGAATCTGCGACCTGCGGGTCGACATCGTAACGGCGTCTCTGGAAGCCGTCTACAGCCACGATGAGCAGCCCACGGGTGTCGCGCTGTTGCATATAGGGTTTGTTGTGTATCAAACAACAAGAGAACAATACAAAGTTTTTACATTGGAAGTGTGAACGTCTCATATTTCTATTATATATTCTTTGTTTTTAAAGCGACATTAGCAGCTGGAGTTGCTCTCAGCAGGAAAGTAACGTCCACGCCAGCCGCGTACACACCTTCAACAAGCGTCTACTTGGGCTAGTTGGTAACTATATATAGGTTGAAGATGTGAAACACGTGCGCCCAAGGCCCATGTCCTTTCTTTGTGCCTGTGTGTTGTGTGCCTTCCACATAAGTGTAAAAAACAGTTTACCAGCTAGCTGAAAAAACACAAAATTCGCAGATACTACGCACTACGGGAATCGATGATATGCGAAGCACAAATGAGGGAGGCTGATATGACACTTTCAAATCACAACATTACGAGCTGAAGGTAAATTATGCCGTACACGACTTCCATGTCATGATTATCATGTTTGGATATGAGTAGCGTAAAGACACAGTATACTATACTGATAGAAGATTTTAACGCAAAGGTAGGGAAGAAGCAGGTTGGAGACCAGGCAGTAGGAGATTATGGCATCGGTACTAGAAACGCCAGAGGAGAGCTACTCGTAGAATTCGCTGGACGCAATAATTTACGGATTTTGAATACCTTCTACCGAAAGCGAGGAAACCGCAAGTGGACATGGAGGTGCCCTAATGGCGAAGATAAGAACGAAATAGAATTTATAATCAGTGCACACCCAGGCATCGTGCAGGAAGTGGAAGTGCTTGGCAACGTACGATGCAGCGACCATAGAATGGTGCGGTCTCGAATTCGCCTAGACTTGAAAAAGGAGCGACAGAAACTGATACGCAAGAAGCCAGTCATTGAGCTAGCACTGAGAGGGAAAGTACAGGAATTCAGAGTCTCGCTTCAGAACAGGTACTCGGCTTTTAGTGAGGAAACCAACCTTATCGTAGATACAATGAATGATAATCTGACGAGTATCATTACGGAGTGTGCAGTGGAAGTTGGAGGCAGGGTAGTTAGACAGGACACTGGCAAGCTTTCCCAGGAAACGAAGAATCTCAATAATAAGTGTCAAATTATGAAAGTCTCAAGTACAACAGACAAAATAGAACTATAACAGCTTTCAAAGTTGAATAATCGGTGTATGCTATGCGTTGTAAGAAGGTATAACATGGAGAGAATTGAACACACTCTGAAAAACGGAGAAAGCGTCAAAGCAGTGAAGAGGAAACTTGGAATAGGCAAAAATCGAATATATGCACTAAGGGACAAAGAAGGCAAAATAACCAATATGAAGAGGATAGTTAAAATGGCGGAGAAGTTTTACAGAGATCTGTACAGTAGCCAGGACAACCACGACCCTAATACTATAAGAACTAGCAGTAATTCAGATGACGCCCCACCAGTAATGACAGAAGTCAGAAAAGCTTTGGAGAACATGCAAAGAGGCAAAGCTGCTGGTGAGGATCAGGTAACATCAGATTTGCTGAAAGCTGGAGGACAGATTGTGTTAGAAAAACTAGTCACCCTGTTTACGAGGTGTCTCCTGACGGGAAGAGTACCAGAGTCTTGGAAGAATGCTAACATCATTTTAATACAGAAGAAAGAAGTTGACAAGGACTTCAAGAATTACAGGCCGATCAGCTTGCTCTCTGTAGTGTACAAGCTATTTACAAAGGTAATTGCTAACAGAGTATAGAAAACCTTAGAATTCAATCAACCAAAGGAACAAGCAGGATTTCGAACAGGCTGCTCAACAATCGACCACATTCATACTATCAATGAGGTAATAGAGAAATGCTCAGAATATAACCAACCACTATACATAGCTTTCATAGATTACGAGAAGGCGTTTGATTAAGTAGAAATACCAGCCGTCATACAGACACTTCGTAATCAAGGCGTCGATGAAGTATATATAAACATCCTGGAAGAACTCTACAGGGGATACTGCTACCATAGTGTTTCATAAAGAAAGCAACAGAATGCGAATCAAGAAGGGTGTAAAGCAGGGGGACACGATCTCCCCAATGCTATTTACCGCGTGCTTACAGGAGGTTTTCAGAAGCCTAGAATGGGAACAGTTAGGGATAAGAGTTAATGGAGAATACCTTAGTAACCTGCCCTTCGCCGATGACATTGCATTGCTGAGTAACTCAGGGGACGAATTGCAACTAACGATTACGGAGTTAGACAAGAAGAGCAGAAAGGTGGGTCCTAAAATTAATCTGCAAAAACGAAAGTAATGTACAACAACCTCGGAAGAAAGCAGCGCTTCGAGAGAGGTAATAGTGCGCTTCAAGATGTAAAAGACTATGTCTACTTAGGGCAGGTGATAACCGTGGAGCCAAACCACGAGATTGAAGTAACAAGAAGAATAAGAATGGGGTGGAGCACATTTGGCAAGCACTCTCAAATTATGACAGGTAGATTGCTACTATCCCTCAAGAGAAAGGTATATAACAAATGTATCTTGCCGGTACTTAGCTACTTAGCAGAAACCTGGAGACTTACAAAGAGGGTTCAGCTTATATTGAGGACGACGCAGCGAGCAATGGAAAGAAAAATGGTAGGTGTAACCTTGGGAACAAGAAGAGAGCAGAGTGGATTAGGGAACAAACGGGGGTTAAGGAGATCATAGTTGAAATCAAGAAGAGGAAATGGACATGGGCTGGGCATGTAGCACGTAGACAGGATGACCGCCGGCCATTAGGGGAACTAACTGGACTCACAGAGAATGCAAGCGGGTTAGGGGGAGACAAAAGGTTAGGTGGGCAGATGAGATTAAGAAGATTGCGTGTATAAATTGGCAGCAGCAAGCACAGGACAGGGTTAACTGGCGGAACATGGGAGAGGCATTTGTGCTGCAGTGGACGTAGTCAGACTGATGATGATGTGTCGTTTACCTTCGTCATAAATTCACGTAACGAGATGCCAAATTTAGTATATGTGGAGCTAGCGAAGTGGCCTCGAGTGCGTCATGAAGGGCCCAATATACCCCAACGTAACGGTGACAGCGATGCTACGTTAGCAAAACGTGAGCACTCTATTGTCTGACGCCAGGCGCGACCGGCACGACCAGCGTCCGTCGGCGCGGCACGCCAGCAACCGACGCGAAATCCGACATGCTGCATTTGACGCCAACGAGTTACCCAGAAAGCACTGCGACTGCCTTTTTCCGGAACGGAGGGACGTCGGACGCTCTGAAACGCGCATGCGTAAAAGCAACGCAGTGCGCCCTTGAGAGTATTTGGCAGGACCGGCACCTGGCTTGGCAACGCTGGCGTGACGCAAGGAAACGAATGCCGGCGAGCACGCGCACCGCGTCCCGTCGAGATGTATTGCCGCCTTGACTGTGGCATGTAGTCATGTTCTCACACAACACGTATCTCATGATAATGTTTGCAGCAGTCACATATCTTCGTCATCTATTGACGTCACGTAATACCAAATTTTGAATATCTGAATCTAGCGAAACAGCCGCAAGAGCTTCATGAGTGTGGCATGTAGTCATGTTGATACATGACCCGCATGTCGTGATTATCAAGCTTGGATGTGTCATTTACCTTTGTCGTCCGTTCGCGTCACGTGATACCGAGTTTGGTACATGTGAAGCTAGCGAAACGGCCGCGAGTGCATCACGAGTGTAACATGTAGTCATGTTGTTACAGGACATGCATCTCATGTCTATCATTTTTGCACCAATCTCATGCCTTTGTCTTCCATTCCCGTCCCGTAATACCAAATGTCGTATAAGTGAAGCTAGTGAAACAGCCGCCAGCACATCATGAGCGTGGCATGTAGTCACTTTGTTACATGACGTGCATCTCATGATTATCATGTTTGCTCCAGTCAGATACCTTCGTCATCCATTCACGTACTGTAATACCCAATTTCGTACATGTGACGCCAAAAAAATGGCCGAGAGTGCATCATGGACGTGGAATGTAGTCAAGTTCTTACATGACACGCATTTCGTGATTTTCATGTTAGCGTCTGTCGCTTGTGTTCGCCATGCAATCATGCTAACCATACCAGTTTTGCAACATGTCATGTGAACGAAACCACCGCAAGAGCAGCAATACCATGAAATGTAAATCATGACATTCATGACATACATGTCATGATTTTCATGTTATAGTGAGTCAAATATGCTCATCATATAGTCATGTGATGCCATACCAAGTTTGGTAGCGATACCATTATCCAAACGGCCAGGAGAGCTAAAAGTCGTAGGCGGCTAGATAGATAAATAAGCTCAAAGTGTCCCAAGTTCGCTAAGAAATGCTTCGCATTCAAAAAAGCATACGTGCTGTCATGAGAAATAAGAAAAACTGGAATCGCGTACCATCTTTTCATATATTGTTTTCCAATTATTCATCAGCTGCACCATTTACAGATCGCACCCTGCAACGCACAGTAATTTGAATCTTGTTTTCAACTCTTTTACGTTACTGCACGCAGCACAACGGCAAAAAGATTGGTGAAATCTTCATATTATTTGGTGCTTTGCATATGATATTTATGACATAATTGCATGACTGGCACGCAGACATTGAGTATCGTACAAGTATAGTGTGCTTTCCAGAGGAATTTATTGTGAATGAGTAATTTTTAATAAGCGTTCATTGATATCATTAAAATGAAGCGACCGCACGGCTTCAAACAATGAGAAACCAAATTGCATTCAATGTATGGCCATTTCGGATGCCACACCTTTATTTGGAGGATAACAGTAATATACCCAAAACAATTTGGCAGCATATCCACGGAGTGAATGATGGAGAGTGGGGCGAAGCATTCGTCCGGCCATTTGTTCTTGCTTCCGTCCGTCCATGCGTCCGTCTGTGCGACCGTCCATGCGTCCACCCGCCCATCCGTGCGTGCGTCTGCTCGTGCGTCAGTCCCTATGTTCGTCCATGCATCTGCCCCTGCGTCCGTTCGTGTTTCCATCCATGCATCTGTCCGTTCGTCCATCTATTCAACACTCCAAGTGCCACTATCTCGCCTCTTTTCATCATATATTCCCCATATAGAAGCACCGCATCTAGCGGACATTCCAAGGACTGAACGAGACGTGGCACACGCACACTTTCTTACGGCTTGCGCTTCGGGTCTACTTCCCACCTTTAACCACCTCAAGTTCATGGTATATACTAGTTCACTGTATTCATGGCACTGCGGCCCAACGCTCGCAAAACCTTTCTAAAACCAAGGAGGTTACGCCCAGCGAGTATAACGTTGCAACCTTTTCCTGTCAGATAGTGCTCAATGTACATGCCAATGGCTGCTAATGGCAAATGAAAGACAGGGGAATTCGGCTTTTACTTTCTTACGGCTCGCGCTTCTATCTACTTCCAACCTTTAACAACCTTGAGTTCATGGTATATACTAGTTCATTGTGTTCATGGCACTGTGGCTCAATGCTCGCTAAACCTTTCTAAAACTAAGGAGGTTACACCCAGCGAGTATAACGTAGCAACCCTTTCTTGTCAGATAGTGCTCAATGTACACGCCAATGGCTGCAAATGGGGAACGAGAGACAAAAGCATTCGGCTTTTAGTTAACGCGCACGTCACGAACTTTTTTATTGTTCAACAAAGCACAGGAGAAATCTTCCACCGGCACCACCTTGCAGGTGAAAACGTAACACTAGTTACAATGGTTACAAACTATGACTACGACTACGAGGGACGAACGGGTGCAGCTTTAAGGAGCTTCGCCAAAAAAAAAAAAAAAACTGGAGAGTGTCTAGAAGCATACCTATTCCGAAGCCACTTGCTCCTCATGTGCATGCTCTTTTCTCATGGTGCACCTGTTTCGTTTCCGTTTCTACCTTGTTTTTGTTTTTGTTTCGTACCTTGTTTGCTTTGATGCGCAGACGCCTTTGGTTTTCCGCGTGACCGGGTTGAATACTTGGTATATGTGCGTGTGTCTTCCAATAAAGTTAAGTTGGGAGTACAGCGCGGTGTCGTCCCTTCCTCTGTCCTTGTCTATATTTTTGCGCCGTTTTTACTTCCCAAGTATGAACCTCCAACTAGCCCAACTTTCGCTATTATTGGGTCTTGAACAAAAAACAAAAACAAAACAAGCCAAGTCAGAGCAGCGTGTGCTACACAGACGGCTGCTGCCAAGCAAAAAGAAAAAGAGTTTACATTTTATGGACTTTTAAGCAGCACGTAGTAACACAAGACATATTGGTGTCATACTGTCCAGCCTGAGAAACGATGGGCGCATCGGAAGTTTGAAGCTTGTTTCAGTCGGCTATAAGGTAACCACTGTTGCTCGACGGTTCCACCCGTGAAGCCCAGCCGAATGGGATGGTTTCCCTAAGTGACACCTTTGTTGCTCAGCGAATGAAGTTCTCAGAAAGTATCCCGTAATATGTTTGACTGTGTTTTTCAAGATGATGCAATGCACAGCTTTCGTGGGTGATGTGGCCTGCAGCACCTGTCTTATTCCCAATAATGTTCCTAATTTATTTTTCATGTGAAGTTCGCTCGTAGGCTAAACGCTCTCCTTGCCTGGTGATAAGTTGTAGCTTATTTAATACCTTGCTATTTTCATGAGGTATTTACGATATGTGTGGTGCGTGTCTTTTCCTGAGCCCTCTGCGCAAGACAGTGGTTATAAAGTAAACTCTCCACGCATTCGTGAGTCGGAACACCAGGGAAAGCTTTTCTACCAGCCCGTACGCCCACTTTCATTCGCCGCCAGGCTGGAACAAGTTAACAGAAAAAGGAAAGAACAAAGCAAAAGTGTTGCAGGGAAAGAGTGCGCCACTCGGCAAGAAAGAATGGTGCAGTCGCCGCCGGCCGTGACGTAGGCGGTTCCGAAACGCCAGGCAGTCTGGTGCGTCCGGGAAAGCAAAGCCGTCAAGGTGAGCCGTCGGACAAGGGAGCAGCCACCGACACGACGAAAAAGAGAGGGCGTGCTGTGGAGAAGAGACCCCACGTAACACATTTGCTGCTCCCTTGGCCCACTCTTAATCGCAGTTGGTACGCTTTCTTAGGAGAGACTGTCATTCTGGCCTCACCACCCGCCATCGTTGTTGCCCCTCTCCCCTTTATCCGCTGATGTGACAAGGGATTCCCCTTCATTCGAAATCGGAGGCCTTCACGCTTCGAAGGAGCTGGGGCGAGAGAGAGGGAATTCCGCTTATGAAACCGTTTCCTTATTTATAACTGTCCGCTAGCCCGCCCTGTGCACCTGGTAGAACTACTATGGTGCTTCTCGCTGGCGCCCTTTCCTTTCTCCGCTGCCGCACTCTTTATAGCTGCGCCCATTTGCTTCTTCATTTATCTCCCTTGGCAAGTTGGCGTGTGGAATCTCTCCGGCCGTCCTTTCCGATAGGCACTTTTTCACGACCCTGATGGAAAAGACGCTGTTCGGGAGGCATTATTGTAATCACTTCTCGCTCATTGCCGATGAGTTTCCTTCTACGGTCTCCCGCCGATATCGTCGCGCCTCGTCGAAATCGTTCCTCTTCACTGCCTTGCGGGTGTTCCTTACTCCTAACGCAATTCCTGTCTATATCGTGTGTATATATATATATATATATATATATATATATATATATATATATATATATATATATATATATATATATATATATATATAGTATGGGATATGGCACAACGGGAGCATTGTCAACAAGGATAAATATATTTATTTCCCAACAGTATAACTCATCCCCTGATGAAGGGAGGACCCCTCCCGAAACAGTTGGGAAATAAATATATTTATCCTTGTTGACAACGCTCCCGTTGTGCCATATCCCATACCTTCACGAAGACTAACTGGCCCATTGAATTATTACTCCCACTATATATATATATATATATATATATATATATATATATATATATATATATATATATTATATATATATTCGGTTTCCGGTTCCTGCCGTTATCTTTCACCCACTTTCTTTCTTCACATTTACGTTACATAGTCGGTCAAAATACCTTCCCTTTACTTTCCTTGGCATTTGGCATTATGGTCTGTTAAATCCCATAATTATTGTGTCAAACAGAGAAACAAGCCCTTAAGTATACACGTATTTTCTCTGGTGAAGGCCGGTAGAGCTCTTGTATAAACATGATGTAGAAATCTGCCACATTGGTGGCAATCTTTGCCTTCACTGAGCCTCACCAATTTGGCGCTACTACACCTTATGATTAAACTTAGTGCCATTCTTGTGGATTTGTCGGCCCAGATTACTTGCACCAATCTAGCACCCCCTTTCTTAATTTCAATATATGACTCACAAATTTGGCTTCTCGTTGCCACATTTATCACTTTTTCTAAATATATGTGTTCATAGTCTCACTAGTAAATTGAATTCTGTGCTTTTTAGCGTGTCCAAGTGGTGCCACGAAAATCATTTATTAGTTAATTCAAATAAATCTAAGTTGATATTTTGGAGATCAACTGAATGTGAATGATCCTCTTCTGCAAGAATCACAATTGACCCTCACTTCATTATTTCTTGGTGTTTCCGTGGCCTTAAGCTCGCTCACCATATTGCTCACATTAAAACATGGGAGCATTCGTGATTGCCATTCAAAACTCACTGATATACTTCTGATAAAGCACTCTTTTCTCTTTACGTCACCTTCGTTCATTTTTTTTTCCCTGATGGCACCACATCATCGGGGATTACTTGCCAGTGTAACCTTACATTCCTACAACAACTACAAAATTGAGCTCTTTGTTTTATTTAAGACTGTTCTCGCGACAGTAACACCTTTCAGCGGCTTCAATTCGATAACAGCTTAACTGTCAACAACAAATTTTTGTATATTCTAATTATAAGTTTCTTCATAATTATTTATAAGCACGTAAGAAACTACTTTTGTGTTAATTTCATTGGTCCTGAGATTTTAGTTAATACTAAAACTGCCAAGTTTGCGGCTAACAATAAATTTTCACTTCACCATGTTTATACTATGGTGAACCAACTTCACACTTCTGTGCCATGTCATTATAGAACGACTTGCCCTCATCAGCAAAACGTAAATTTTGTTTATTTCATTCTGAAATTTGTAAAAGTATTTGTTATTGTCTTTTTCATAATTTGGGCTTGATTTGTGTTCCTTTGTGCTAATGTGGCTATTTGTTTTTTTGTTCCATGCCTTTGTTTTTGGTCCTGCTTTGTATATTTCCTGTTTTTCTTACGGTTTTAACGTCTGCTAGTACTTGTTTTATTTATTTGCGCCTTTTTGTTTTAAAAGAAAGCTAAATGCACGTTAACTGGAACTGAGAAAAAAAGCACTTTTTTGCTACTCACAAGTTGGTCGGGCCTGCTAAAAAAATTGCCAGGACGTTCGTTTCCCATAAGTACCTCAATTATGTATCGTAGCTACATCTACATAAGCCAATATTGTCGTGTGACGTTCCGTTGTGGCCGTCGGATATACTTGGTTCCGAGGCGGCCTAAGGAAGACGTCCACACTCTTTCAAGATCAGGAAAGGACTGCCAGACCCCCTTTTTTTAAAAACTATAGTCTTTCTTGGGGACCTTCGACGGAAAAATTTTGATCTGTCTGTCTGTCTGTCTGTCTGTCTGTCTGTCTGTCTGTCTGTCTGTCTGTCTGTCTGTCTGTCTGTCTGTCTGTCTGTCTGTCTGTCTGTCCGGGATAACGATATCTCAAACGGCACCAAGCGGCCAACCCCATACGCAGCGCCCACCAGTATTGCTCAAGGTTTAGCGTTCATAGTTGTGTAATTGTCCATTAAAAAGCAATTACTGCACATATCTGGGGCGCCACAGCAACGCTCCGATGTTTTCTATGTTTGCCTTTATACTAGAAGAGGCACACACAAGTAACTCTAAGCAATGTAGCGTTTAATCGCGCTGCGCTGACAGTGCAACGCGATGCTCAAAAAGGTGTTTCCAACGTTTCGCTACGACGTCACGGTAGGAGCACACGCCCGTCGCTTTGCGTTCTACACCTTATCACCTCCGAGAGTGGCGCGCATCTTTCTCCGCGGGCTGCACGCCTTCGTTTTCGAAGATAACTGCCAGATGGCACTTGTGTCTAACATGCCTAAATGCACTCGTTCACCATACGCTCGAGGCACTCTAACGCAGTGCCTGCAGAATACCATTCACCAATTTTCTTGCGCAGAACATCAAAGAAACGTTTTGTTCACTCTCTCCAGACGCAAGACTATTGTCTTTCGTCGACATCTACAGTGTAACATGTATATTCGGGCCAATTTTTTTATTCCACGTTCCCCGAGCGCCCACAAGCTCGGCGCCGATCTATTTCGTCTTCCTCGCCCAAAGGCGCGGGACACGCACCGACCGTCGTCTGCTATCGCTGGTCACATGCCCTGGTTTGGAAACTAGTCGTCCCGACTTCATACACAAAACACTAAGGCAGATATAACTAAACTAACTTAAACAATCTTATCTGTAACTATTTACAAAAGTCAACAAAACATTGTCTATCCGCTTTCAGGCACACAAAACTATGTACAAGCACCAACAGCTATTTACACTGCACAGCACCTATGTGCACGTTCGTCCGAAGCATTGGGCGCTCCATGCGAGCAATGGGGCTACGATGTGGTCTTAAATTTTCAACATGCACAATGTCACTTCCCGTGTTGTCCGCGAGTTCGATCTCGTAGTTCAAGGGAGACGGTTTGTTCACTATCTTGTTAGGTCCTGTGTATGATGTAGTTGTTTTTACACCGGACGTTCGAGCCTTGAGGAGCACCAGTTGTACTTTTTCAAACACAACGTCCTTGTGGTGCTTCTCAAAGTGCCGCTTCTGTTTTTCTTGTGCCAGTCAAATGTGCGTGGCTGTGAGCTCCCTGGCTTTTTGTAGTCATTCACGCATTACCGTGAAATATTTTGATTCTTCTTTGAGCTATTCAAGCTCTCGGCGGCTGTATACAACATCTAATGATAGCACCGGATCCCTACCGTAGACAAGGAAAAAGGGAGTTGGGCGAACCGTGTCTTGGTACCCGGTGTTGTAACAGAATACAACGTAAGGGAGGAGATCGGCCCATTTTTCTCCCCCGGTGGTAGTCATGGCAATCATCTGTTTGATTGTATTATTGGCTCTTTCGCACAAACCGTTTGCTGCGGGGTGATATGCGGTAGCGGCAGAATGTCTGACGCCCCGATGTTTGAAGTATGCTTCAGTAGAGCGCGCCGTCATTTGAGCACCGTGGTCTGTGATAATTGTGGCTGGGAATCCGTGCTTCAAGATGATCCATCGTTTGACAAACTTCTGGACGGTTGCGGCCTCTATGTTCCTGACTGGTTCTGCCTCCACTAACTTTATGAGGTAATCAATGGCTACAATGATGTACTTGTAACTTTTTGAAGTTTTGAATGGCTCTATTGTGTCCATCCCAACTGCGTGGAATGGTCTGTGGACTTCTATTGGCTGTAATAGACCGGAAGGCACCGATGCCGACGTCTTAATCCTCTGACAAAGGTCACAGTGATGCACGTACCTTCTGATATCTGCATAGAGCTTCGGCCAGTAATACTTAGAGCTAACGGCATCGAATGTTCGCCTGATGCCCATGTGGTCATCGTATCGTCCTTCAGGGATTTCACAGAGGGCCTCAGCTTGTCGTTGTGTAGGAAGGCAGAGGAGAAATCGACTGCTGACCGGGCCTACGTCTCTTTTGTACAACACGTAGTTATGCGCTATAAACTTCTTCTACACCCAATTCCGTTGCTTTGTCGTGCCCAGCACACCCCTAAGCATATCCAGGACTTTAGAGCAAAATGAATCCGGACGCTGCTCCCCAACCATGTTGTCACAGAAGCGCAGTGAATGATATTATACTGCAAGAATTGGTTCAGCATCATCAACAATGAGGGGATTCCTGGAAAGACAATCTGGTGCGCTTTGCAAAATTCTTGATTTATAGATGACATCAAAGTCGAATTCCAGCGAAATCAGTGACCAACGAAGAAGGCGTTGGTTGCCTTCCTTGTAGCGGAAGACCCAGCATAGTGCATGGTGGTCGCTTACAACTTGAAATTTTTGGCCGATCAGGTATCATCGTAGCTCTTCTAATGCTCATTTTACTGCAAGAGCTTTCAGATCTGTCGAAAGATAATTAAACTCTGCACCTTCGAGAGATTGACTCAAGTATAGCACTAGACAATATCGTCGCTCTTCATCTTTTTGCAGCCATTGACCACCCAAACCGAGCCGTGATGCATGTGTGTGTACTCAGACACCAAATTCTGGTTTTTCGGAAAATAGCTAAGTTAGAGGCGGCTGGCACAACGCGCGCTTCAATGTCTCAAATGCCACTTGCTGATCTTCCCAAGAAAAGTGGTGTTTTTGTTTAGGAGTGATCAAAGAGGTGCTGCGATAACGCTGTAATTCGGGATAAACTTCCTGAAGTACCATGTGAGCCCGATGAACGATTGTAGTTCCCTTACATTTTGAGGAGGCCGGAAAACCTGAACCGCTGCCAGTTTCGATGGGTAAGGTAATACACCACCTTTTGTGACAACGTGCCCAAGGTAATTATTGGCAGTACAAAAAAAGAAACACATCAGTGGCTTGAAATTCAAAGCTGCTATTTCGAGCCTTGTAAATATGTTCTGAAGGTGCGAAACGTGTTCTTCAAATGTCCGGCTGAAGACTATACACAGTCATTCATATACACAAGGGCGTTGTCGTATTTAATACCGTCAATGATCGTATCCACGGCTTGCTGGCATGTGAATGGGGCACGTTTGAAGCCAAATGGCATACGAAGGAATTCATAAAGATTCCACGGCGTAACGAAGGCAGTCTTTTGTATGTCGTCTGGATACATGGTGATCTGATAAAAACCAGACACCAAATCCATAGCAGAAGAGTACTTGCTTCAGGTGAGGGCCAGCAGCGCCTCTTCAATACTTGAGAAAGGGTGCACAATGTATTCAGTGATGGCGTTGAGACGTCGATAATCAGCGCCCATGTGCGGCGTCCCGTCTTTCTTTGCTAAAAGGACAAAGGGTGACGCTGAAGGACTCTGAGAAGGTCGCACTATATTGGTATCAATGAGGTCCTTGATCATAATCTTGACGAGATCACGCTGTGCTGATGACAATCTGCGAGGTCGTAGCAATATCGGCTTTGCGTTTCCAGTTGAAATGCTATGT
Source organism: Rhipicephalus annulatus (assembly GCA_013436015.1). Taxonomy (NCBI): domain Eukaryota; kingdom Metazoa; phylum Arthropoda; class Arachnida; order Ixodida; family Ixodidae; genus Rhipicephalus; species Rhipicephalus annulatus. The sequence continues at coordinate 84,822 of WOVY01013203.1, read as the reverse complement.
CACTCAACTGTGCAGGAGCTGACGCCTATACTTGACTGTGCAAAGCAAACCGAATGTCGCGCCAACGAATCCTTCACGGCCTGCAGCTCATTGGAAGATAACGTTGTTCCAATGTTAAAGCTGACGTCTCCTATCACGACTGAACGGTGCTGCGGATCAACGACCGTATGGGCTGGGGGCGCATCAAGGTCCTCAGGAGAAGGAAGGCATGAAATTTTGAAGATCTGTTGGCAGTCTTCTCCAGAAAGCTCGCTATCTTCAATTCTGCTTGCTTCTTCAATGAAGTCAATTGTCATGTGATATTGCTGCGCGTATGTGCCAGTGGTGAGGACAACGAAGCAGTGCGAGTGTCCTTGGCCGAGGGCAAAAAACGAAGAGGTCGTTGCAGTCTGTTTCCTGTGATTCATAAATCATATTTGTTTGAGGCGCTTTGTGTGCTCGTCAATCTCATGTAGTCACACTGGTGGAGGTGCTCTGTACGTCTTCATGCTTGGCACCCCATCGTGGACCCGACATTCGAGCCCGAAATCGCTACCGCCCGTCGACACACCAGTCCACCATTTCGGCCGCCGTCGGCGAGGCCTGGCTCCCGAGCTCAATCCTTTGCCACAAACTGCCAGCAATAGCTTGCCTCCTTCAGCCACCATGGCTACTGCAGCTCCATCACACAAGACACTTAAGAATCCCATAATTCCTAACTGCTTTCATGGTGAGAACTATGAAGACGCACAAGACTGTCTGGACCAGTTCGAACGCTGCGCGAAGTACAACCAGTGGGCCACCCCAGAAAACAAGCTCACGAATGTGTACTTCTACCTGAAAGACAACGCCCACACGTGGTACATCAAGAGGGAAAAAAGCATGGCTACGTGGGACGACTTCTGCAACCAGCTGATCGACACCTTTAGTAGTCTTGACAGAAAGGACAATGCGCAACATCTCTTGGAAGCTCGAATTCAAAAACCAAATGAAAGCATCGCTATGTTCGCCGAGGACAGGACCCGCCTTCTCGGCAGGGCAGATCCCGAGATGCCAAAAGAAAGGAAGCTGCGGTATCTAATGCGAGGTGTGAAGGAGCAACTGTTTGATGGGCTTGTGAGAAATCCGCCAACCACAGTAGCTGAGTTCACGAAAAAAGCCACAGCTATTGAACTGGCCCTACAGCAACGGTACCGCCACCAGAACCCGGTCAACGTTCGAGCGAGTAGCCCTGTTACGACTGCGGCGAGCCTCTGCGACAACGACAGGCCCCTGCGGGAAGTCATCCGGGAGATTCTGAGGGAGGAGCTTCGGCAGCTTGGTTTAATTCCAGCAACTGAACCGACGCCGGCATTGTCTTTTGTCGCTGATGTTGTCCAGGATGAGGTCCATCAGGCTCCCTCTTCATCCGGCTCTAATGATGTGCGACGACATTTTACTTATGCTGATGCAGCCTGACGCCACGTCGTCGCGCCTTCGGCACAGCGGACTCCAATGACTGGACCACCACCAATTAACCCTGCAAACAGAGCTGCTCTCACCGCTGACGACTTTCCCAACCGCACCGATCTCGCCGACAAGACGAATGCCATTCAGCCAAAATGTGAAGCCCACAAAGTGGTACAATAGTGAGTCCCCATTTACCTACCAGCGTCGGAAAACCGATTTATGGCGTACCGCTGACCGTCGACCGGTATGCTTTCATTGTGGCGAAGCCGGGCACGTTTACAGAGTTTGCCGTTATCGCGACGCTCAGTACTTGATATTTCCTCGCTACCATGATTACGCTACGTACGATGATCGACACACGAATAACGACACTCCTATCCACACACCGCCGCAGAATCCAATGAGGCCCGGTTCACGCTCTCCATCTCCTGCGCGGGGCATTTCACCTAATCGTCGTAGTTTTGCCGACGTCACCAGGGGCAGGCCCCCTAGCCCGCGACGGGGAAACTAGACGCAGCGACCTCGGGGGGTGGGGTTGCCATTAATCGAGCTTCCGAACAGCCCCCATTGCAGACATATGACAGCTTGAAGTCACCGATGCCGAAGACGACGACAGCAACGACTAATTCGATGAATGGAACAACTCCCGACGTAACCGACGTTATAAGCGCTGACCTCGTAGTTCACATTGACGGCCACCAAGTGACGGCTCTTGTGGACACCGGCTCCCACTTCCCTATAAGCCTGCAGAGCCGACAGACTAAGCAAAGTCAAGATGCCATGGCAGGGACCCAATATAAGAACTGTAGGAGCTCAGTTGATGACACCGGTTGGAAAGTGCACGCCCCGATTCTTCATCGCTAGTTCCACCTTTGTCGCCAGCTCGTCATTCTTCGCGAGTGCTGTAAACAGCTCATATTGGGAACGAATTTCTTGCGCGAATACGGGGCTGTGAGTGACATCCGTGACAGAAGCGTAACGTTCACCATAAGCTCGGAGACTGCTACAGATGAAGAACACCAGCTACCTCGCTTCCGTATTGCCGATGACGACGTCATACTGCCGCCACGAAGTTGTTCCCTCGTATCCGTGCACTGTGACAAGTTACAAAACGGTACTGGCATCGCTGAACACATCAAGGAGCTCGCATTCACTAGCGGTATTTCTGTTGCCAGGGCTGTCATCACTGTTATTGACGGATGCGCTGAACTCCTATTGACAAATTTCAACAGAGAACGCCGACACATAATTAAAGGCACGGCTATTGCCTATTTCGACGAACTCTCGCAAACAGAAGATTGTCATTTAGTGGAGGAAGCAGCAGCGTCTACTATCACTACACCGACACCTGTCGACGTTGGTCCAATGTTATCTCCCATTGAGCGAGACCGCCTTCTCACGCTGATCAACAAGTTCCATGGCTACTTCTCATCCACATCAAGAGTTGGTCAAACGGCACTGACGAAACACCGCATCATCACGGATTCCGACGCCAGACCCATCCGGGAAAATCCTTATCGAGTCACCCCAAAGGAGCGTGAGGAAATTCAAAAACAGGTGAAAACGATGCTAGAAGATGGTGTTATTCGGCCGTCTAGTAGCCCTTGGGCATTGCCTGTATAGTACTCGTCAAAAAGAAGGACGGCAGCTTGCGTTTCTGCGTCGACTACCGTAAGTTTAATCAGATCACAAAGAAGGACGTCTACCCTCAGCCGCATATTGATGATTCATTTGACTGACTACGAAACGCACGTTATAATTTTCATCTATGGACTTGAAAAGCGGCTACTAGCAAATTGAAGTGGATGAGAGAGATCGTGAGAAGACCGCCTTTGTTTCGCCCGATGGAGTTTATGAATTTCAGGTTCTTCCTTTCGGTTTGTGTTCGGCGCCAGCAACATTCCAGCGTCTCATGGACACGGTTCGGTCGGGACTTAAGTGGGAAACCTGCTTGGTGTACCTCGACGGCGTGATTGTCTTTTCGGCGACTTTTGAGGAACACTTACGAAGGCTCGAAGCAGTTTTTGAAGCAATACGCTTGGTCGGTCTTACTCTAAAACCTGAAAAGTGCCACTTCGGCTTCCACGAACTTCAATTCCTCGGTCACGTCGTGAGCAGCCAAGGGACCCCACCCGACCCGGATAAAATCGCCGCCATGGCAAACTTCCCGACGCCATCAGACAAAAAAAAAATCAGTGCGACGTTTTTTATGACTTTGTGCCTATTACCGGTGGTTTATTGCTAATTTTTCACGCATCGCATGGCCATAGGCACAGCTTACTCGGGAAAATACCACCTTCAGATGGGGCGAAGACCAACAGCAGGCATTTCACGAGCTTCGTCAGCGCATGCAAACACGTGCTGGCCCACTGCGATGAAGACGCGTCAACAATACTTCATACAGAAGCTAGTAATGTGGGTCTTGGAGCAGTGCTCGTACAGTCGAAGGACAACAACGAAAACGTGATCGCCTACGCCAGCAGGACGCTTTCCCGAGCAAAAGCTAATTACATTACGACGGAAAAAGAATGTCTTGCAATGGTATGGGCAGTCCCGAAGTTTCGTCCTTATTTGTACGGCCGCCCATTCACCGTTATCAGCGATCACCACTCTCTCTGTTGGTTAGTCAACTTGAAAGATCCGTCTGGCCGTCTTGCACGATGGAGTCTTCAGCTCAAGGAATTTCACTTCACAGTTGCCTACAAGTCGGGAAAATGACACACCGATGCTGACTGTCTTTCTCAGTCTCCTGTTGAGACGGCATCCCCGGACAACGGCGATGACGACACGACCTTTCTGGGAATTGTGGACACTGCCGCCTTTTCTCAACAGCAGCGTGACGATGCCGAGCTGCTACCACGTATAAATTACCTACAAGGGCGAACGAATAGCGTGCCGAAGTTATTTGCGAGAGGGCTGCCGTCGTACTGCTTGCGAAATGACGTTATTTATAAGAGGAACTTTTCACCCACCGGCAGCAGCTACTTGCTCGTGGTTCCTTCTTCGCTTCGCCGTGAGGTTTTGCAAGCCTGTCACGACGAACCTACCGCTGGTCACTTGGGTTACACAAGAACATTGGCGAGGATAAGGCAGAACTATTACTGGCGAAGACTTGCCGAAGTTGTCAAAACTTAAGTGCAGGCATGTCTAGATTGCCAGCGCCGCAAGCCACCATCCATTAAACCAGCTGGCCTGCTGCAGCCTGTCCGAGTGCCGGCGACACCGTTCGCACAAATGGGCATGGATTTTCTGAGCCCCTTCCCAAAGCCTGCCACAGGAAACAGGTGGATAATCGTCGCCACGGATTACCTCACCCGATACGCGGAGACAGGCGCTCTGCCACTGGCAACGGCTGCTGAAGCGGCACAATTTTTCAACGAAGCCATCGTCTTAAGACACGGGGCTTCCGCAATGGTTATCACCGAAAGAGGTACTGCGACTAAGTGGTACAGCTCACAGGAAGACAACCGCGTATCATCCCCAGACCAACGGGCTCACCAACGCCTCAACAAGACCCTGGCTGACATGATAAGCATGTACGTAGATGTAATGCACAAGAACTGGGACGACATTTTACCCTACGTCACGTTCGCGTACAACACAGCTCGTCAGGAGACCACTCGAAAGACACCCTTCAGTCTTCTTTACTGACGCGAGGTTACGACAACGTTAGACGCAATGCTCCCTCATGAAAATTATGGCAATGAGAAGGACGCCGAAGAGTTTACTCAGCTAGCAGAAGAAGCCAGACAACTTGCCAGGTTGCGAATCACCAAACAACAAGACAACGATGCCAAACATTACAACCTCCGGCACAGACCCGTCATATACAACGTGGATGACAAAGTATGTGTCTGGGCACCTATTCGTCAGCGTGGGCTCTCCGAAAAGCTGTTGCGAAAATACTTCTGACCCTACAAGGTTCTGCGACGCATCAGTGACGTCAACTACGAAGTTGTTCCGGACGGCGTGCAGTGCTCGAAGCGGCGCAGACATTCACCAGAAATTGTCCACGTGCTTTGGATGATGCCTTACTTTCAGTGACTTTATTTATTTATTTATTCGAGTACCTACAGCGCCCAATTTGGGCATTACAGTAGGGGGGAGGAGACATAAAACTTGAAATTGATACAGGGTATGAATACCAATAACAAAACAAGTAAGCATGCTCAGCTTATACAGTGTGTACACATTCTCGGGAACACGAGGCAATCAAGGAAAAGTAAAACACAAACAGAAATGCAGACAGAAATTGGCATCTTTCATTTCAACAAAAATTGTGACAGAGCATTTTGAAATGAGGGTGGCGGGGTGGATACAATATATTCTGGTAGGTTGTTCCATTCGTGTGTGGTTTTCGGGAAAAAGGAGTTTTTGTAAGTATTTATGCGACATCGGTATTCGCGAAATTTGCGGGAGTGATCCAGGCGAGAGGGTACATAAGTGGGATCTTTAATGTACACGTCTTTATTTAAACCAGTGCTGCCAATATAAATATTATGAAATAGATTTAATCTTAAGAATTTGCGCCTGTCCTGCAGGAGAGGCCAACCCAAATGTTTACGAATGCACGAAGAGCGGTTAGTGAAATCATAGTCACCAGACACAAAACGCGCAGCTCGTTTCTGAACCCTTTCTAGCGCATTAGTACATATTTTAGTGTCTTACTGTGCAGTTTTGGTTTCGCCTTGCTTCTCGAACGTTTAACACCGGGACGATGTTTTTTCAAAGGGGGAATAATGCCGCGCGTATGTGCCAGTGGTGAGGACAACGAAGCAGAGCGAGTGTCCTTGGCCGGGCGAGCGCTCGATGGTGACAGACGCACTCCACATCGCCTCCGTAGATTTCCTGCTATTTCTGCGGACATCCACCTTGGTACCCCTGAAACTTGGATTTATCGTCACCGCCAAGTTCTCCGCTTCGCCTAGACAACACCTTCGTCCAGGTGGGTCCAGTTTTGACAACTTGAGGGACGTCCTTCACTCCCGGCAACAACGCCGCCTCGCTAAGGGCTCTCAGCCCGGCGATGGCGGCCGCTAACGTGGTTACGGGCTATGATCCTACCTCAAGCCAAATGCTGTCCATGGAGATTTCATCCTCCTTAAACACTATGCCATCAGAAGATGAATACCTCGACGACATGGTGAGACTGTGGCAACGCAAGCAAGCGAAATCGAAGCCTGCGTCTCAACAACAACGAGACGCCACAGCGGGCCACCATTCCCCAGCCTTGCAAGGAACGCCGGCGCGCCATCCCTCCGGTGGCGTGCCTACCTCTGCTCCGTCCTCGCAGCCAGCGAAGCAACGCAAGTGGCGTCCGCGTCAAACTCCTCGCCTCTCTCGCGACGACTACATCGTGGTAGTGAAACCTCGCGTTCCCTGCGAGTTACGCACATTTGTCCCGGCCGATCGCGCGGGCGACGCCATCCGCAGCCTCGGTGACCGGACTACCACGCAAATTCAAGTGTGGCCAATCTGGGAACAGAACATCTTAGTCTGTAGCACCACCATTTTGCCTATGGCACAGCGACTCCTTGGGGACTTCCAGCTGCAAGTGGGGGATCAGCAGCTGCCCGTTCGAGGCCACGCCAAGGCACCAGGGGATACATGCAGGGGCGTCATCAACGTAAACCCTGCTGAAAGCCCGGAAAAGATAAAGTCTGAACTGTATTGGCCTCGAGGTACTATCCTTGTGGTCCGCAAACTCGGAGATTCCGCGGTGGCGGTGGTGACTTTCGAGGGCACGAAGTTACCCCGCTTCCTCTTCTACCACTGCGTGGCGACGTACATCCGCGCCTACAAGAAAACGGTCCCGGTTTGCACCAAGTGCGGTACCATCGGCCATCGACCACCTCAGTGTCCTCACCCCGCTCCAACGCAGTGTGCCAAATGTGGAACCCCCGCACCTGCAGGTCTCAATGCCCACGACTGCCACCCCAAGTGCCTCCTCTGCCACGGCGCCCATGAGACTGGGACCAGTGGCTGCACGGCAAAATATCAAAAATATCAGAAACGCAAGCAGCCCTCAACATCTCCTCGAGGGACCACCTCATGTTCGTCACAGCCAGACAGCGGCACCAACCTGCATCAGTCGGCTCCACCACTCCACGCCAACACTCAGGCATTCCCACCGCTCGAAGCACCAGCGGCGGTACCCCAGGTGAGCCGTTGGGCAGGGAAAGCTGCTTCTAAGCCTCTCTCATCCCCTTCTGTCGATCCTCCTTCTCCCGAACTTGCTGCCCTTCGCCAGCAAGTTGCGGCACTTCAAAAGCAAAATTCTTTTTTAACTAAACAACTCGAACTCTTAAATAAGCGACTTCAACCCCAACAACAGTGTACTGCAAGGCCATCCGGTATTGCCTCCTCTGTCCAGGCGGCTACGCCAGCTACGTCCAAGCTTAGTCCTCGCGCTAAGTCCACTCCCATTAAACCGCCGGTTCAAGCAACCATTTGTACTCCAGCACTCGGAACCGGTGCCACATCTACTCCAGAAGCTCTTGAGGCTCCTGGGGCACCTCAGGTTATCTTGCCCGCTAACCAAACTCTCCCTAGTGAAGAGCGCACCCCGCGCGTAGAGGAACGCCTCACGCGCGTCGAAGCTTCGATTATTCACCTCCTCACCAGCTTCTCGGTCCAACGCATAGTAGTAGAGGTTACCCAGGCTATTCTAGCCTGGGCAATCACCCAGTTTCAACCCAAGGCATCGCGTTCCCGCTCCTGCTCGGTGAGCAGTGAGGGTACAGCTCCACGGCGTCGTCGTAAGGTGGCTACCACCACCCCGCCGTCGGACAATCCTGGCCTCCGTGCCCCTCCCTGCCTCTGAGGAATCCGAGTGGGACATGGAGGACCAAATATAAAACCTAAGACAGTCACGATGGCTACCAATCGTACGTCCCGTTGAAACATTGCGTCTAAATTCGAGATCATACAGTGGAACCCTGGAGGCTTCGGGAACAGGAGAAAGCGTTCACATCTTTCCCTTTTCCTCAGCTCACTTGGCTCTCAGCCGGCCGTCTTGGCGCTCCAAGAATCTGGCCCTGCTCCATCCCTTTCTGGATACTGCTCCTATGTAGGCGGCACCACCACATGCCTCCTCGTGCATAAAGCTTACACGGCGGTACAGATTGACCTCGATCTGGATCTTCCTTACGACTACTGCATGATATCAGTGCTGTCTCAGCGGAGGGGCCAACCATCAATACATATCTTAAACGTGTACTGTCCCCCTCGCCTTGCAAGGGCTTCGTTTGCGCATCTCTTCCATCGGGCGCTGCGTATAGCGGCCCGAAAACCACTGGTGATTGTCGGGGACTTTAATGCCCCCAGCCCTTACTGGGGTTACCACTACGAGAAGGCCCGGGGCAGAGAGCTCAAGGAGCTCATTTCCTCGCTGAGCCTGACGCTTCTTACCAATCCGGCACAACCCACACGTTCCGGCAACTCGGTCACGCGAGACACATGCCCCAACCTCTCCCTCACCCGTCACATCCGCGATGCTACATGGGAGAATTCAGGCGAAACCCTAGGCAGCGATCACTTTTTACTCCGCATTTCGTTCACATCGCGGCAGAAAATGCGCCAACGCTGGGGCCAAGCCCGTCTCACCGATTGGACTCGGTTCAGAATGCAACCATTCCCCGCCGGCCTCTCCTCGACCGAATATGCAGCGTGGGCATCATACGCTCTCCATATGAAACAAGCGAACACTCGCACCCTTGCAACCTCTAATTTGACTCCTGCAATCGATCCACACCTCCTACATCTTTGGCACGCTCGCCACGGGCTCATAAGGCGCTGGAAACGCAACAAACTTAATCGGAAACTTCGCGCTCGCATTGAGGCGCTCACTGCAGAGGCGGCCGCATACTCCGCACAACTTTCCGATGCTAACTGGGCAGACACCTGTTCGAAGGCTGCAAACCAGATGAGCTCTAAGAGTGCGTGGCGACTCTTTAGAAGCCTTCTCGATCCCTCCACCACAAGGGGAGAAACGCAACGCCAGCTCCACCGTGTTCTGCATGCCTTTCAGGGCACTACGGAAGACTCTCGCGCGAGAACTTTGTGACCGCTACATCTGCCGCACAAATGATCCCACAGGCCCAGCATATACGTATTCCGGCGCCCCTAACACCGACCTCGACGCCCCATACACGCTTTCTGATTTACGATTTGCACTCACGAAAATGCGACGGGGCACGGCCCCTGGACGCGACGGAATCACAGTATCGCTCCTGGCAAATCTTCCCGACCAAGCACACCTCTCACTACTCCACCTTATAAATTCAATATGGGACGGCTCTCCGCTCCCAACGGAATGGACCACATCGGTCGTGACATTCATTCCCAAATCGGCAAAGTCCGTTAATATTGAGGCACTGAGACCCATCTCACTTACGTCTTGCGCAGGCAAACTCATGGAAACCATGGTTCGCGAACGCCTTTCCACCTACTTGGAGGCCAGGAGGACCTTTGCCGACACGATGTTTGGCTTTCGCCCCCATCTGTCAGCGCAGGACGTCCTGCTCCAGCTTCAACACGATATCATAGAGCCGGCTACTATGCGCCATAACGATAAAGCCGTGCTCGCTCTCGATCTCCGCGGGGCGTTCGACAACGTCAAACACAGCACTATACTCACTAACCTGTCTACCACAAACTGCGGGCAGAAGACTTTCAACTACATTCGTGCCTTTCTATCGCATCGCACCGCCTTCATTCGCCTTAATTCTACCGAACACGGCCCGTATTTATTCCGCACGCGGGGTACACCTCAAGGGGCAGTCCTGTCTCCTCTGCTTTTTAACCTGGCGATGATGAACCTCCCCTCTCTTCTAAGCGAGGTCGAGGGAATACAACACGCACTATATGCGGACGATATCACAATCTGGACCAACACCGGCTCCTTAGCGCAAATCGAAGAACGCCTGCAAAAGGCTGCCCTTCTGGTGGACACCTACGCAGGTTCATGCGGCCTGGAGTGCTCTCCAGCTAAATCGGCTCTTCTTTCAGTCTCTCCGCTACCGCCGCCTCAAATTTTTCTTCCGTCCGGGCCCGTCCCGTCAGTGCAAAACATTCGGGTTCTTGGCCTTCACCTCACATCGTCCTTGGATCCAAAGGGCACAATAGCAGGCCTGAGACGCACTAGCGAACAGGTGAGCCGCATGATACGGCGAGTTTCTACCAAGCGCGGCGGCCTCCGCGGGTCTCAGTCCCTCCGATTGGCCCACGCGTTTGTGACAAGTCGCGTCCTCTACGCCTTGCCTTACCTTCGCCTGCGTCGTCGACATGAGCACCAGCTGGACGTCCTTCTTCGTTCAGTATACAAACGCGCTCTGGACCTACCTATTGCAACTTCCAACAGCCGATTCGTGGCTCTGGGGGTACACAACACCTTTGCAGAGATGCGCGAAGCTCATCGCGTTAACCAAATCAATCGACTGTCGCAGACGCCTTCAGGGCGCCGTCTTCTACACAGACTTGGCCTTAACCCGATATCTGACCAAGACCCTCTGCAGCCGGTACCAGAGCTCTGGCGTCAAAAGCTATGGGTGGAACCTCTACCCCGTAATATGAACCCCGACCTCCATCCTGGCCGTAGACTAGCACGCGCCGCGGCCCTTCATACGCGACACTCCGATCGTCCTGGTGTTTTCTACGTGGACGTCTCGGGTCCCTCCCCCTCGGGTCACTTCACGGCTGCCGTGATTACAGAGGGCAAACACGTAGATGGCCTCTCCTTTCGAGCAGACACAGTAACGCACGCTGAAGTGGTTGTCATAGCTTTGGCCGCCTCTCACCCTGCCTCACGCACCATCCTGACGGACTCGCGCTCGGCCTGTTCTCAGTACCTTCAGGGTTCCATTGCCTCGCTGGCGGCTAGCCTGCTACAGGCAGCCTCTTGGCGCTTTAACCCTCATCCCATTTGTATAGTCTGAACCCCAGGCCACTCGGGCCTGCCCGGCAACGAGGCGGCAAATGCCGCTGCTCGCGCATCCCCTGTCCGGGCCGTTGCCCCTCCATGTCCCGAGACGGAATCTGGCAATACCAACCTGACGCGCTTTCGCGAAATTTTGGCTTATTACCGGGCTTCGTGCCGCCTCTACCCGGACCCCGCACGCGGTTTGGAGAAAGCGGACGAACGACTGCTACGCCGCCTGCAGACAAACACCTTTATCAGTCCGGCGGTCGCCAGGCACTTTTTGCCGGAAATCAATGGCACCTGCTCGGCCTGTCATGTCCTCGCCGACACATATCACGTCGTAGCATCGTGCCCAGTTAATCCCGTCCCTTTCTCACCCCCTTTTCCTATCCCAACTAGAGAGGCTTGGGAGGAGCACCTGCTCGGCTGCTCTACCTTGGCTGCACAACGCTCCTTGGTGGAGCGCGCACGGGCAGCTTCCAGCTCCACTGGCGTCCCGGAATAGGGTCTTGCCACTCTAGCACGCCGATGGACCACGTCGGCACTCTCTAGTATACTTTTTCTGAAATAAATGTTTTTCACCACCACCACCACCACCTTGGCCGAGGGCAAAAGACGAAGAGGTCGTTGCAGTCTGTTTCCTGCGATCGATAAATTGTATTTGTTTGAGGCGCTTTGTGTGCTCGTCAATCTCGCGTCGTCAAAATATGGAAGCAAGACGGCTCGAGAAGAGCAGTTTGTGATCCAAACCTTCGTTGTATTTTCCGATGCAGCTGTTACTATGGGCTCATTATGGCTGAATAGCAGTCGTAGAAGAGCTTTATCCCACTGATGACCATTAGATGATTTTCGTCTTCCGACATGCGATGCCAGGCCACAAGAGCTAACTTCCGCGATAAAGCTGGAAGTGGTTCCTCTCCAACCAGGTAGACCTTGCGGAGCTTTTGGGAGACCGATACCACGTAGCTCTCCGAGCCCCAGTCGATGACGGCTCTTGAAGCCCGCAAGAAGTCATCGTCTAGCAGTATTCCTTCGTGAGGTAACTGGGGAACAACAACAAAGTCATGCTGCAGAGTTTGGTTGTCCACTGTCACCACAGCACGTAATTGACCTAAATTTTGTAGCTGATGGCCGCTTGCTCCTATACTTAGGGCCTTATGATTAATTCGAGTTTGTCAACTGTTGCTGTCGTAATCAAGGTTTTGATAGCTCCAGAATCCAAGATGCCTTTAATCCTTTGTCCGCTGATGGCGACAGGAACACAAAAAGTACCCGCTTCAAAGACAGATGACACGTACTCAATTACTGGTGATTGCTCGCGGAGATCAGCGTCACCAGCTGTTTGTTTCCCTGCTGTTGTCAGCTGGAAGATTCGAGATCTTCCTACTATTTCAAAAATTCTGCAGTTAGTGGTAGCCGACACTGTGTGACAAAATGGCCACTTGTGGAGCAGTTCAAAAACAGTTTACTAACTCTCGGGGCATTTCCTTACGACCTTTCAAAAACACGCGTTGCGGAATGAGTCGATTGTCGCGACAGTGATGGCTTCGCTTTCGTATCCCCTTCTTTTAGCAACCTTCTCTGAGCTTCATCATCTATTCACGTCACGAGATACAAAATTTAGTATATGTGAAGCTAGCGAAACGGCCACGAGCACGCTATGAGCGTGGTATGTTGTCACGTTCTTACATGGCACGCGTGTCAGGAGTATCATGTTTGCACCAGCCATATATTTCGGCATCCATTGAATTCACGTAACACCAAACTTTGTATATGTAGAGCTAGCAAAATGGCCGCGAGCGCATCATCAAGGGCCCAATATACTCCAACGTAGCGTTGACGCGCGCGCTGACAGAAGGCAGGAGCGGGCGGACGAGCGACCTATTTTCGCTATAAACGCGGCGAAACGCCCACGGTCCAGCGCCCTCTGGCCAAGGTTAGGAGGCCTATTAGATACGAAGGAGCTTTTTGACTGTACTCGGCGACAACTTTTCTTGGCATTGGAGCGTTTGTTACAGAGCCAAATCGCGGCTTCTTTTTTTCCCAGAGCAGCAAAAGACTGGAATGGCCTTTCCCACGATATCGCCACAATCACCTCTCTATCAAGCTTCATGCATAATATTTCAAATGTAACTTCACATTTATCATTGTGACAAAAATATCGATTGTATGTTACCCACCCCTTATGTAATACCCTCTCGGGGGTCTTTAAGGAAATAAAAATGAAATGAAACTAATTCAATTTTTTCTACTTTCTGAGAACTGAAGTTCGTACTAAATTCTAGTCATTCACGCAAAGTAGTGAAAAGAAAGAGCTCACATCATTTCAAACGTTATTTTGGGAGATAAGCCAGCAGAAACGACACGAGCGACACGGCGGCGGTGGTTTCAGCTGGCTGTTCACAAACGCGAGATGCGTTGGGGCATTCCGACTCGCTGCTGCTGCACCGTCTAATTCCAGAGCTCTCGGCGATCGTAATCCAAGCCAGGCTCTTGATGAACGCGTCCTCGTTGAGGCCGTGAATCTTTGTCGTTCGTCACGGGTAGTCTGCGATTTGAGCCAATGCAAGCCACCGCGTACGCCTTTGCCGCCATGTTGAATCTGCGACCGGCTAGTTGGTTAACGTGGTTTGATCTAGCGCAGCCAAGGTCGTGAAGCGGACAGCGCATCCGGTTTCGCGTGGCGGGAAAATTGGCCTGGGATTGATTTTTGCGCGCCGGCCACGCGGCGTTGTTTTCCGGCGGCTTGGGTGGTGAAACGTACCAGTTTCCGGAGAGTCTCGCCGCTTTCGCTCTCTTCGAGACCAAGTGTGCACGCGCCCAAAGCCGTGGAACGGAAAAAGGATCCACTTTCGCATGGCGGGAAAATCGGTTTGGCACCGATTCATGTGGGCCGGCCACGCAGCGTGGTTCTCTGGCCGCTTTGGCGGCGAAACTAGCCAGTTTCCGGAAAGTTTCGCCACTTTCGCTCTCTTCGAGGCGAAGTGTGAACGCGCCTTTAAGGCGAGAGCCGCCCACGACGCCTCCAGCAACACCGGGACCGACGCCCGCTTCCGACGAGAGTTCCTCCAACGTAGCTTCGGTCACAGTTGCCACCCTTGCGACCATCTGTGGTTCGACAACCACCTATCCAACGTTGACTCCGTCCACAACCGTAAGCAGCTGGAGGCGGCGACCAAAGTGCTTCAGCGTGGACCCGTCCGACTTCGTAGTCTTGCAAGCAGTCACTGACGTCGGGCCAGGTTCCGACTATGAGTTCCAGCGGGCGACGGTCACCGTCGCCCGCTGGAACTTCGCGACCATTCTTCCAGCACCCGCGTCAACATCCGTTGCAGCTAGGCCATCTGCACCGCTGCTGCTTCGCATCCCATCAAGGTTCCCTTCGGGAGATAGTCCACAAAATATTGCAAACATTTCAAGTTAACACGCGCATCGTGAGCACAATGCCGTCGCGATCAACAATTCTACGCGTGGCAGCGATACAAGCTGCGCGTCATACGAGTCATACATTAATTCAAATGAATTATTGCTCGATTTGAGAAAGAAAATGACACATAATCAACGCATTAATGCATTCATTGCTCGCCGGCTGATCAAGAATGATCTTTACATCCTTTCCGGGCCTTTCGGACCTCAGCATGACGGTGTACGGTGGCACGCCCTACGTCGTGTCCCCGTACGGATACATCGTGTTGGCAACCCTTTGAAGGCGTGCGCGCAATACGGGGTCTATACGGCCATGATTCCTATAAGCAAGGGCCGACACGGCAGCCCTGGTTAGCCAACAAACACGCAGTTGACGGAGGGATGTAGTCGCGGCCACCGGAAGTAGACGGTGTTTCGAGCAGCGCATCAGCGATGACGTATGCCGCGCGAGATTAGGAGGGGTTCTCGGTGAGAGGGCAGTGTTGCTTTGGGAGAGGATACCATGGATTGATTGATATGTGGGGTTTAGCGTCCCAAAACCACCATATGATTATAAGAGACGCCGTAGTGGAGGGCTCCGTAAATTTCAACCACCTGGGGTTCTTTTGCGGGCACCCAAATCTGAGCACACGGCCCTGCAACTTTCCTGCCTCCATCGAAAATGCAGCTGCAGCAGCCGGAATAGGTGACCGGTAATATGGGCAATTGCAGGGAACTGTGGGATACGACGGTTTCCGGTTCGACGCACCACGTGGGTTAGCAGCGGCACGCGCGCCTTTTTGTACCGCTCCGTTGAGACGAGCACCTTGTCGTGCAATTTCAGCGTTTAGAAGTGTATTTTTTTTTGCCAACCATGACAGCAACGATGACAAGCTACGAAAACCATGAACGGTATGGAAAGTTTTTTATCGCACTTAAATGATATGCAATTATATATATGCTGCTAGGGAGTGTGCCAGTTTGGCTAGCAGATCAGTCCATACAGAAAACAGTGTTAAATATATGATACATTACTACGGATAAAAAATTATAATTTTAAAGATCTCAGGGCATGGGGATGATTGTAAAAGTGGGCTAAGAGTTCATTTCAGTATCGCTGCTTCGGCTGGCATCGTCGGTCGATAGGCATGAAGTACAGAACTTATTGAGGGCGTCGCGATATCTTCTTTTGTAGCCTTCATCCCGCTATAGGATGCATTTCTTAGTGAAAGCCAGATGCTTATTTGAACGCTGATCTTGATCAAGCTGCGTGGCACGGTGCCACAAAAACAATACAGTCAGACATAATCGGCGCCGAATAATCGAAACCTTGCGCTTGTTTAACGCACTTCTTCTTTTGGGTGCCGTCCTTCATACTTTCAGTGAGATAAACGCAAACGGACTCGTCTAGCGCTTCGTGTAAACCTACCTCTTGAGTGAAGCTTTCGCGTTTTTCGTTCTTTTCTCTGGTTGAAAAGTTGGGCAAATGCCTGCGTCTCGTAGGATTAGATGGCCTGCCTGCGTCAACGACAGGCGTGTGATCTGTGCCACTCTCTGAGGCTCAAAATTTTCTTCGGCTCTGTTGTGCAGACCGAGTTGCTCGAGTTTCTCGTTGTTCGTGCTATTGGGCAAGCTCAGTGCCGTTTTCACTCCCTTGCGGATTATGGAGTCGACGTTTTTGATTTCAGCCTTCGTAAGTTTCAGAAACGGGAACGCGTATGCTACGTGACTTACGAGGAAGGCGTGATACGCCTTCATGATGTTGTCTTCGACGAGGCCTGCTCTCTTGGCGATTCTAGCAATGCCTCTTGCAAAATTTTTCGTGCTTTTTTTCAAGGCGCTTGAGTGCTTCCTTGTTGTGGTCCTCCTTGGCGCTTAACATTAGCCCTAGTACCTTAAACGTAAGTACTTGCGGTATTGTCTGGTTGTTCTCAGCTTTCAGCAATACTTGCTGCTCCTCTTCGTCGGAATTTTGTCGAGGGTGAAAGAGCGTTAGAGTAGATTTAGTGGGGGAGAGTAAGAGTCCAGTTTGCTTAAGAAATTCTTCGGTTGTAGTCAGTGTTTGTTGAAGTATTCCTTCCAAGGCACCATATGAGTGGCCACATGGGACCCATATGGTAATATCATCCGCGTGTATGGCATAGTGCACGGATGGGATTTGAGCGAGCTTCTCGGACAACCTGTGCATCGCCACATTAAATATCAATAACGAGAGCACTGACCCTTGTGGGGTACCGATAGTTCCAAGTCGTTCGGGTTCACAGAATTGCTCTCCTATGCGTATGGTGGCGGTTCTGTTTGCCAGAAAGGCTTTATTGTAGTTGTAGAATTTCTCGCCTAAGTTAATGTGTGATAATTCACCCAGTATGTGTTCATGTTTTACGGCGTCAAAGGCCTTGGCCAGGTTCAGGGCTAATATGGCTTTGGACATGTGGAGGAGCCCGTAAATAACATATGTGTTCTCTTAACATCAACATGGCGTCCTGTGTGCCCTGTGGAAGCCAATAATTTTGTGTCGAAAGAGCCCATTGCTCTCAATGTGGTCCGTGATGCGGTTGAGTATTGCTTGCTCAGCTACTTTTTTAACGCAACATGTGAGTGATATGGGCCTTAAGTTATCGATGCTCAGTGGTTTTCCAGGTTTCGGGGTGAGCGAAACCTTGGCACAACGCCATTCTTGTGGCACCGTACCCGTTTCCCATGCCTCATTTATCTTCTTAGATATGATTACAATCATTTTATTGTCTAAATTTCGTAGCAATTTATTGTCGATGCCATGTAGGCCCTGGCGCCGATCTGCCATTGAGTTTCTGTGGAGCGTACCGTATTTCAGCTTCGCTGAATGGTTCGTCTAGCTTTTCTTGCGGTCGACCTCCATATGAGAAATTTTTGTTTTCCCAGGCTACTGATTTGCTTTCCAGTGGGAGATTTTTTCGGCCTAGCGTTTGAGGAGACCTGGGGTCCACCACTATCCTGGGCGTGCTTGTGTACTAATCGTTCAATTCGCAGCTGGGTGCCGCCTCTGGTGGGTTTATCGCTGTCCGCCATAAGGCGTTTGAGCAGCCCCCATTTGCTTCCCCTCCGCATATTGCCATCTGCTTCATCACATGTGTTTTTCCACTGCTGGGCGCAGAGCGTTTTGGCGTGAGATTCGATTTCACAGCCAAGGTCCACGATTTTTGTGCGTAAGTGTCTGTTGAGCTCAAGTTTACGTATCCTGGTTCCAAGCCCACATGGGACAGTTACCGGGACTCTACCACTGCAATCCCAACGAAGAGGTCAACCGCCTGGCGCGTGAGCTCACATGCCACGCCGCGAACAACGACCCCTGGACGAGTGAGTGGTACGAGAATCTCTGTAGCCAGGACAAAGCACTCACATACCACGAGATCACTTCTTATTACCGGGGACAAAGACGTGCCTTCCCAGCACCGCACCCAAAATTGAACAAAGCACAAGCTCTAACTCTAAGCAGATTGCAAACACGTATACGTACATAACACCATCCACCTTACACAGAGTCGGCCCCCGACACACCACCTACGTGCTCCCTTTGCAACCATCCCTAGTTCAATTTCGAACACATGCTTTGGTTGTGCCCTACCCACAGCGCAGCTCAACTAAATACCCAAGAGGCTTGGCAGGAAGCCCTCAAGAGCAACGAATACAAGCAGCAACTACAGGCGGTCCAGAGGGCCCAGGACATCGCTACAAGCCTTCGGCTGCCAGCGCCATCCTGGCCGGAGCGTCCAGGTTGAATGAGTGGCCGTAATGGCCCTTTCTCAGCCTCCTCGGGATATGTTTAAATAAAGTCAATCTCTCTCTCTCGCGCGCGCGCGCGTTTTTCGTCATATATATGGGTGCAGTGGCCGGCGCTCATCTCGTATGGGAAGTAGATTTCACCCGCACGTTTCCATATTATCTTTGCTATAGGCGCACCTGCGCGACAATTTATTACTCAACATGATATTCACAGGAAATCCAAGCGTAAGCTTTCTCCATTGTGGAATACACACATACCTGTTACAAAATGGTTTTCGCACAATCTGGCTAAAACATTCCGTACTTAAAGGCTGCCGTCGCTGTGGCTCTCTTCACAGCCATGGCCCACCTCATTTTTCTTCATTCCATGGAAAATGATACCTGCGTTTGCCTTTCACGCTTGAGTTGGAGCAGCCAGCGGCTGAACAACCGACCACGGTTTATAAGGACGAAGATATACGGGCGACCAGACACGCGAATCTCGAATAATCTGAAGCTTAGGCGAAGCGGTTCGCCGTCGTCTATTCTTCTCAAACCGCAAGCCCGTAGCAGACCGTGCATCCCACAATCAGTCGCTCTTTTACTGGTCCCCTATTGGATCCCACGACCTACGGGTCAGCAGCCGAGTACCTTAGCCCCTAGATGACCGCGGTGGGGTTGGATATCATGAAGGGTAGCGAAGGAAAGAGCGAAAGGAGTGATAGTCGTGGCTTTGATAATTAAACGCATCAAATCCACTATTTCATACCTGTTTTCGTCGTACACTTGTGCACAATTTTCCTTCTACACACCTGAATTTCGACCTTTGAGTGGCTTAGGGGCCCACATCAAAACATAACAAGAACAAAGAAGGCTGCCGAGTTTAATGAGAAAATAGGTTGCCCAACTAGCAGAATGGGCCCGTGCTTCGTTGTGCCGTGATGCGCCTAGATCTTGGAAACTTGGTGCGATTTTCCCACATTTTTATACCCTATTGCACAGTCAACTCGGCACTGTAGTGCCTCAGTTGTGCCAACAGGCCCAAATCCGGACAAAACACCCATTTAAGATGAAATGGGATAGAGGGACACGGAGAGCAAAATAGAGATGTTACCTGCTGAAGTCGGCTGGTGTGGTCATCCAAACAGTTGTGAATGAAAAAATCATTGCGAAAGTGGCTCCAAGCTTTCTGAGACTGAAAGCGAAACACTGATTGTGAAGTATTGTGTATAGTCATCTGACAAGTCAGGTGCATGGCGTATGTATTCCATCGTCGCTTTCTATGTTCTGGAATTCTCCAGTGTTTCAGAGTATTGTGTTATGACACAGAATGCTGTGGTAGCGACAGCAACGCGGCTGAATACGCATAATGGAGTCGGTGCGGGACACGGAAAAGCAGAAGTGATCGGCAACAGCGACGAGGCCTCGCACAAAGTTTCGGTCGAACGATTCGTCGCGGCGCTCAGTGACGGTGACTCTCATGAAAGAAGAACAGAGAAAAGCATGATACGCTGATGAAGGCGTGGCCTACGCAGCAGCGACAAAAGATGGGAGGAAATCAGTGCCTTGTATAACACGCGTAAAGCACGCCAGGCAGGCAACCATGTATAGGCAACCGGCGGCCGTAACTCGGTAGTGTGATGATCTCGAAAATGGCTTCAGGAAATAGGCTCATATCCTGGCACCGTATGCAAAAATTGCCAGCTCTGTTTTCTCTACCACCGGTCTAGCGAGTACGCCATCTTTGCTCCATTTATACCGTTAGGCGTTCATTGTTGTAGTTTTTGTGTGTACGTGATCAGCGGATTCCAGCGAGTGTTGTGCCCGTTGTGCGTTCCTCCTTCCCGTGGAAGCATGCGTGGATCGAAATATAGCGCCTGCGGGAACCCTTCTGTCTTGCCAGTCTTTTTGCACTGTCATACAGCAGTAAGAGGCGGCTACCGAGGCACTTAATGACGTGCAAATCTGTATGCCCGACGACTCCTTCCGAACAGCGCTAGCATGGCACCTCATACAGAAAAGACGATGGAATAACGAAGCTGCCTGCAGTGCTTGCCGTTGCAACTTACCGCAGCGCCATCCATATGTGAGTTTCGAAGCCGGGTGCGACTCCCTCAGTACGATGTATACGAAAAGGGAAATTCTGGTCTACATGGTTAAGTGGCTCCTTTTCTCACAACAGCAATTCAGCGAAACGTATACTCACGTTCCGCCACTATTCAACACGAAATGGTTTTATGCTGGAGTTCACCATGGCTCCAATGACCCATTTGCGTCACGGATATGACGCTGCAAAAGTATATACTAAAGATCGCAAAGAAAAAAACATAAAAAAGTTCTCTGACAGGAAGTCAAACCTCTCACTCCTCAGAGCGCAGCGACTCAGCCAAACACTGGTACGTTCTTCGTAGTATACTAACAGTGAGCTATTTTTATGCACCATTTACTGTCAGCAGAGCTCGTCGGCTTCAGTGTGTTTTCGTTATGACTAGTGAGATGGCGCGAGGGTCATTGCTCATCACGTTGCATGCGCTTATCTGGTGATCGATGCGGTTTGTACGCTCGCTGCAGTGACAGCGTTTGCAAAAGATGCACTTTGCTCAAACACAAATAGTTATAGGGTGAACATGTCGGCTAGTCGGTTGATCATATCGTAGGGCGAACAGTGCAAAAGATCAGTACAGTACAATGTGTGGTTGTATGTGTGCCTTTTCGGTCATGGTCATGTGCGCTGTTTCCCCTACGATATGGCAGTTCACGCTAGTCTGCGTACTTGGATTTCAGTGCAGGTTAAACTACACCCAGTGGTCGAAATTACTGAAGCCTTGCACTGCAGCGCCTCTCGTAATCATATCGTGCTTTTGGGACGTTAAGCCTCAGATATCAGTTCGCGCTCGTCTGCATACTCATGCACTCGTTTCACGCGTCCTTCTTTGTGTTTGAGAAGCACACTTTAAGTGTCGAGCTGAGACAGTCAGTAGCTATCGTTCGTCCTATGTGAGTTGTTTTTGTGCGACCTTTCTACTTGAGAAGTGAGCTGCAAGTTTCGAGCTGTTTGCCGTTCTTCGCGTGACATTACTGTTTGTTGGCATAGCATTCATTTCGCTGCCCTTTTGGTGAAACAATGCACAATAAACACTCAACAACATTTGTGAAGACGCATTTCACTATCATGTTTTACTGATTCATATCAGGAACACCACCCATTTTCTTTTTACTTTTACAGCGAAAGATGTTATGAAATCGCAACATGGGTCACGTGCAGCACCGTATATAGTTGTTCGCCGCTACCGCCAGTTCCCGCAACCAGTATCGCATGAAATAAAAAAGTCAGTAAATAAAAAAACACTAAGGACACAATGGGATTCAAACCCGCGTACCCTGCGTGCCGGCCCAGTATTCTACCACTCAGCCACGCTGTTTTTTTCTTTTTTACTTACTTTTGCACATGATTCCATACTGATAGAGTTATAAACAATACATAGAGAGGTAGCAAACAGATTTGTTACACGGTGATTAGAATTCCTTTATAAGAATAAGTGGATCAAGTTGTTCGAGCCACTCTAAAACAAGGCCGTTAATTTTACAGTCTTCAACAAAGTTTGTGATCATTTGACGGTGTTTGGGACTCGTTGCCAAACTGGCTTTAGGCAGGCTTAAAGTCGGGAAATAAATTGCGTTAATAAGAGCAATAAAGCACTTTGCTCCAACGCGTTACAAAAACTTGTTTTTGATAACATATGAACTATAGCGCATACCCACTTCAGACACAATTCGTCATAATCGTCAGCCACTTCATAAAAAAATTCTCAAAATTTTACCAGGTGTGCAGTGGATGTAACGCATCTCCGTAGAATGACGAAGGATATCACAGTGAGTTCCGGCCTCCTAAACAAAAATTATGATTGTTTATGGCGTACTGGGTACCCAGCAAGTGTGCTTGTAGTAGTTACCGAAAAAGGGCTTTCATAAGGCCAAGAAAGGCCACTCTTCCAGCTTTTGCTATGACTGTGCTGCACGTTGCGCGCAGGCCTGGTGGATTGTTTTAAATTCACGTTTTTCGTTATATTTTCCACGATTCCTGGGACGCTCCCTGCGTCCCGCCTTGTGGCGATGGCAGCGGCGACTTCTACAGGCCCACGTGGTCAAATGTCAGCGCCCTCAAGCTCTTCTGTGGCTCAAGGCTCATTGTCCATCACTAGCGACGGCTCAAGAGATGCTCCTGCTCTCGTGCCCATGGACGAAGAACGAACTGCTGGCCCGTCTGGCTACAGCTCAGCATTTGTAAGCTCCGCAAGGAAACGAGGCTCTTGGTGCAGCTCCAGTGAAGACACGGACATCTACTCAGTCGACGGCGACGACTCATCAGATGGCAGCTTCGTGTCTGTGATGAGCCGCAAGGCCAAAAGGAGGCTAATCAAGACGTCATCACCAGCAAGCACGTCAACCGTGAAGGCAAGGAATGAACGCTGGCCGCATACCATTCTCTTCATGCCCGTGGATCCTTCCGCCAGCCTTCAAAAATTGAACAGGCAAGCCATTTCCTATGTTCTTGAGGGAATAGCACAGAATGAAATCAAAGAGGTCCGGCTAAACACACGTAAGAACGTTTTAGCCGTTGACACAACACATGCAGATACGCTGGAGAAGCTTCGAATGATGACAGAGTTTGGAGATGTCAAAGTACGAGCGCTCGTACCGATGACTGGAACCTGCACTGCAGGTGTCATTTACGACATTGACTTGGATCCCAAACACGGATCTACCCATTCTGATAAAACCAGCGTACGAAGGAGTGGTCATTAAGCATATAAGCCGACTCGGGAACAGCCGCTGCGTTAAGCTAGTCTTTGAGGGCGACTCAATCCCTACGCACGTCAAGGTAGGACATTTCCGGCATGTGGCACGGCATTTTGTCCCAAAGCCGCTTCAGTGCCACAAGTGCTTCAAGATCGGTCATGTCAAGGGCGTCTGTGCAAACTCCACCGTATGCCCCAGGTGCGCGGAGGCGCACACGGTAGACACCTGTTGTGCAACAACTTATAGGTGCGGCAATTGTCGAGGTACGCATGAGGCCACGTCTAAGGAATGCCCAAGATTCAAGAAAGAAATGGGTATCCTGAAAGAAATGGTCAGGGATAACTCAACCCATAGAGAAGCTTTACAGAAAATCCGGCGTCGACGTCGCCACCGACGGAAGCGCTCCAGTCATGGTGATATTCATGCACCACTTCGGTCTACACCACCATCAACATCTAGTAGAAAGCCAGAGAGTACAAGAAAACCTCCACCGGCGAAGCCTCTCTCCCCTGAAGACTGGCCGGTGCTTGCGAACGCACGGCCTTCCGAGCAGCCTTCCCGCTCTCTGCTCCCAGTGAAAGCCAATGCTGCTGATGACGAGGCTCCAAAAGCAGATCGTCAAATTATTCCTATGCTGCGATCCATTGTGAGTGTCATCAGAAGTCTTCTGACAAGCATCGACACGCCAACTGCTAGGAGCGGCCTACAGGTGCTGGACGCGTTGAGTCCGGTCCTTGCAAGCCTCCAGTAAAGCCATGGCCGACAATAACAAGTCGTTCCGTCAGGAGGTCAGAGAAGCGTCCATCTTTCAGTGGAACGCAAGAGGTCTGAGATCTCGCATATCTGATTTTCGCCAGTTTGTTCATCTGCACCGATTTCCCATCATGATTATATGTGAACCGAAATTATCGCACCCAATCAGATTATCCGGCTACGAGTCATTTTTCTCTTCAAGTGACATCGAAAGTAGCAAAGTTGTTGTATTTATTCGCCGGGAGCTTACTTACGTCGTCCAGCCAGTGCAACCTCACGACAGCAATCAGTATGTGTGCTTGTCTGTTAAAAAAGGAAAAGTGACATTCGCACTTCTAGGCGTGTATATATCCCCATCAGGTCATTTCGACGCCAACAAACTAGACGGCATATTAAGGGCACATCCGGGTCCGTGGGTTATCACCGGGTATTTCAATGCGCATCATCCCATCTTGGGAAGCTCAAGGCTTAATTCAACGGGACGACGTCTAGCATCATTGGTTTCCAGCCATGGTCTCGTCCTTCTGAATGATGCCAGTCCTACGTTTTTACGAGGCACTACATATAGCAGCTGCCTTGATTTGTCCTTTGTTTCACGCCGATTTGCTACACGGGTAAAGTGGTTTTTGGACATTGAAACACACGGAAGCGACCACATCCCCACTTACCTGAAGATCAAAGGTATTTCGAACACGTACTCCTCTACCACAACACAAAGAATAGATTGGAGTGTGTTCAAGACTCAACTTGAGGATGCTTGTGAAGAAGGCCTGTCCAATGGTCTTCAGCAAGCTATTAAGGAAACTGCACATGCGACTACGCGCACAATAATGCGCTCTTCGAAGTACTCTGAATATGACCTCGAGCTGGAGCGACTTCGTGCGATACGCCGTCGTGCCGAAAGACGATACCGACGCACCAATTCCACAGACGATCTACGGACAGCCCGGCGCATCCAAAAGAAGATACAACGGCGCCTTGACAAATTAGACACCCAACGATGGAGGAAATTTTGTGCGTCGCTAGATCCTCATAAATCACTGTCTCAGATATGGAGAATTGTGCGAGGCCTACGTTCTGTTCCAGAGCAGCGTTTTCCCTTCAAAGCCCTTGCACTTTTTCATCGCCGGCATGAAATTGAGGTAGCAGAAGATTTCTGCGCTATGACCGTGGGCCAGACAGCGTACACAAGCCTACATACAGTGTAATCAAATCCCTCACTCACGGGACCCACGCATGGATCTACCGTTTACATCACAGGAGCTCGATGCGGCGCTCGTCTTATGTAATAAGTCGTCGTCAACTGGCCTGGATGACATCTCATACAAGATGCTGTGCAACCTTGGTAAACGGGCACGAGAAGCACTCCTTAACATCTTCAACGATTCCTGGCAAACTTGGCGTCGTTCCGCAAGATTGGAAGATTAGCCGCTTGGTACCGATCCTTAAGCCTGGCAAATCTCCCCTGGACATTGCCTCTTACCGACCGATCGCACTCTCAAGTTGCGTAGGAAAGGTAATGGAGAGAATGATCTTGGCCAGGCTTGAATGGTACCTGGAATACTATGAGATATATCCGAACGCCATGGCTGGTTTTCGCCGTCACCGAAGTTCGATCGACAATGTTATAGATCTCGTCACATATGTCCAGCAACAAAAGGCAGGTAAACGACTCTCTGCAGCCATGTTCCTTGACGTAAAAGGAGCATACGACAACGTTCTACATGACGCCATCTTCGAAGCCATTGAGTCAGTGGGCCTAGGCGGGCAACTGTACTGTTGGACCCGCAGCTATTTACAAGGGTGGACCTTGTTTGTGAATACTGCAGATGGTCCAACTTCCCAACACCCAACGCATCATGGAGTCCCACAAGGTGGCGTCTTGAGTCCAACCCTCTTCAACCTCGTTCTCATTGGTCTTGTAGAACGATTACCAAGTGTGGTCAAGTCATCCGTGTACGCTGACGACATCTGCGTCTGGACATCTGGCGTGACAAGGCCTCAGGTACGCGCAAGACTTCAGAAAGCTGTGACGTTGGTATCATTATACCTCAAGGACCAGGGTCTGAAAATCTCGCCAGCGAAATGTGCATTGATTGCTTTTAGTCGAAAGCCAATGAGACCATATGCTATATCAATCGATGGCCAAGTCATACCGTATGTCAAGACGCACAGATTTCTAGGCGTATTCATTGATAGAGACCTCTGCTGGGGCCCACATGTGGCCCACTTGAAGAAGAGGCTGACAGGAATTGCTAACTTATTCAAGTATCTCGGAGGAAAAACCTGGGGGACTTCAGTACATGCAATGATGCAATTGTACAAGACACTTTTTCTTGGCTATTTGCGCTACAGTTTGCCTGTGTTGACCAACACCTGTAGAACCAACATTCGGACTCTCGAAAGCATCCAGGCCATGGCTCTGCGAGTTTGTCTGGGGCTACCGCGATGTTCATCATCAGCTGAGACAATCGAGATCGCTAATGACTACCCGCTGAAGACGCATATCATGATGGAAGTGCTCAGAGCACACGTGAGGCATCTTACTCGTGCCCCTGCCCATCATCTAGCTTCACTGCCAGAAGCCCGACCTCGTGCCTCATTCTGCCAGACAGTCTTGTCATATCGCACACACATTCCTGCGGGATATACAACTCCATCGAGGATTTCAACTCCCCCATGGAGTATGACCTGTGCACATGTTGAACTCACGGTTCCCGGCATAGGGTCAAAAGCCCGGCTCTCGTCTCCAGCGCTAAAGCAGCTTTCTCTTCTCTTGTTATATGAGAAATACAGTGACCATACTCATCTGTACACTGACGCTTCAACTAAAGTGGATGGGTCTGCAGGGTCGGTGATCTTTCCTGCAACAGCGACAACGGTGAAGTTTCGTTTATCCCACCAGACATCATCGACAGCTGCGGAACTTGCTGCTCTACGTAGCGCAATTGAAGTCATTAAACACCAAGAAGCCAAGAAATGGAGCGTGTTCACGGACTCTAAGGCAGCACTACAGTGTTTGACATTCGCCTTACGCCGGGGACCTCATGAACAACTAGTGCTGGAAATTAGAGAGCTGCTTCACCACCTCTTCGACGAAGGACACAGAATCACGTTTCAGTGGATTCCAAGTCACTGCGGCATATTGGGCAACGAACATGCCGATGCAGCTGCCCGATCAGCACACGAAAATGGTGAAGAAAAATCTATACCATTTTCAAGGACAGATGCTGCAATGACCATCCGAAAAATCGCTAATGCAGAATTAAAATCCCTGTGGAACACCGAGTGCTTACGGCACACGCGACTGCGTAGACTGGACACGTCTCGTCGACTCCGGCCTCCGTCTGGACTCTCCCGACTCGAGACAACGGTGCTTTGCCGACTATGGCTTGGTGTCGCCTTCACCAAAGCTTTCGCCTTCCGAATCGGCATGGAAGACAGTGCTGCTTGCGGTCATTGCGGCAGCGATGAAACTATAGAGCACGTTCTCTGTCACTGCCCTCGTTACAGCGTGCAAAGACGGCAACTAGCTGCTGCGTTAGCTCGCCTTGACGACAGACCTTTGTCTGAACAATCAGTGCTGGAAAGACGACATGATTTGTGTGCTCACAGAAAATCAGTGAAGGCCCTACTGAACTTTTTGCGTGGCAGCGGCCTATTGTATAGACTGTAGCACCCCAGCTCCCCCCCCCTTTTTTTTTCGCGCGCGTCTATTTCCCTCGCTTTCTTTCCAATCTTTCTTCCCCATTCCCCCTTCCCCTAGTGCAGGGTAGCAAACCGGATTCTCCATTTTCTGGTTAACCTCCCTGCCTTTCCCTCATTTTATTCTCTCTCTCTCTTCACGGAATACCTTTTTCCTTTAACTCACATAATTCGTCACGTCGGCCTTTCCCGCGTTCATACCCCTCCTCCTATCGTTGCCATCTCCTCTTCTCTCGTTCGAATTAAATGAAAGGGGAATTTTCAAATTGACTTTTTTTTTCTTTACTTGTACCTTTGGTTCTACTGATGTATTTTTAAATGCTTTATCTCAGTTGCTTTGCTTTTGCTCCATATTCGGCTCACTTGCTGTATTAGTCATTACGATCTGTATTTGTATAATTAACTAAGGGCCCCACTACAGTTTCTTACTAGAGACCGTTGCCTGTATATATTTTGATGTTGTACCATTTCGTTTTGAAAGCAATACACTGAAACTTAAGCATATAGTCACTAGGTTTGAAGAAATCATTCTGAAATAAATCGAAACAGTTCAAGCCTTGAAGAAGGCTTGCCAAAACGCCGGCTCGAGCACACCACTCCCCTGTTAACGGATTTGTTAAGGGCTGTGGAGGTGCTGACACCTCCACTGTAAAGTTGTCTGCGCCGTGTGGCGCACATGTCTCGCCCCAAGGCCGCATTTCGGGTGACGAGCGCCGGGCGATAGATGGCGCTGTGTTCGCGTTGAGTACCACTGTTGGTAGAGTAGCAGTGGCGGCGGTGCCCCTGTCGGATGGCAGGCCTTGGTGGCGGGCGATGGTTGAGCGAGTCTCTTCTGCGCGTGGTTTGTCATGTTATTGTGTAAGGATGTCCTAGCGTGTTGATAACGATTGATGTATCATTCGGCGGACGATATCGTCGTTGTAAATTAGTTGAATAAATATATGTTGTTGGTTTGTACCGACCGCGTCTACTGTGTCCTTTGACTCGAAGAGCGTGGCGCTCGCTCACGAATTCGAGACCCCACACTGGCGCCCAACGTGGAGCAACGCAGATCGGACGACAGTTTTTGCGGTTCGGTACAAGCTTTTGTGAGAGCCGGGATGGAGTAGGCCTAGGGGGGACTTCTCATTGGTAGCGTCGGCGGTGTGCTTTGTTGAGAGGGAGGAGATTGGTTTTGTAACGTGTTTGAATTTGTCGGCAGGTTGACTTTTTATTTTTTTTTTGCTCGCAAGTGTTATTTCTTATTGGTGTTTTCAAAACCATTGTTGAATTGGGACGAGAGCCATGTGGTCCGCATCCTGGGGTGAGCAAGGCCTAGAGCATGTGGTTTGTAGGCCAGGCCCGAACCGAGTGAGTGCGGAAGCCTCGTGGGTGGTCCGATTTTCTGTAAATGGCTTCTTCTATCTCTTTGGGCTCGGGAAGCCGGGCGTCGTTGCTGACTTTTATTGCGGCTTGACGCCGGGGCGTCGTGACACCGCCCGGGGCGGTGGACGCCGATCGCTCTGTAAGCTGCTGTGTGCGGCGAGTGATAGGGCCACCTAACAGAGTGGATGTCTCCTCGCGGCTGCCTCTTCTGCGCCTAAGCTGGGATGCTGGGTGGATGCCGGTTGTTGTCGAGCGACTCTTTAGGCCTAAGGCTCTGCGTAGCCGCCTGTCGCACGTGGCACTAGGTGGATCGTGGTATTGAGGTGTTGCGCTCTGCTTCCCTCACTTTTTTTTATCTTGCGATGCACGAGTTAGGAAAAGTGATTTTTTTTTTTTTGATGGGCGTCTCGACCGCCGCCGATGTATTAGCTAGCCTTATTGACCATCGTACCACGTGGGCGAAAAGCCCGCAGCTCCCTTCCCTAGGCTCTGCTCCATTGTTCTTTCGAGTTTTTTTTTTATGTATTCAGCGGGAGTGATGTCATCCACGGCCGGCTTTCTTCTGCACATCGTCAGCGTCGCTGGCCAGGAATGCGGTCGTGAGGTCGGGTGATAGAGATGCCTGGGACCTGCGCAACTGCCTGCAGTCCAGCGCTTTCGCGAGTGCTGGTCGCAACTGGAAGACGTGTCGGCGCTAGCGACGGTTCCTCGCGCCGAAGGCAACGTTGCTGTTGCGGGGGTCGGTACTGAGGTGAAGTCGAGTCGGACAGTGCAGCAGTATCGACCAGCGGCGGTGTCGTGGTGCAAGGACATTATGGACATGCGATATGTCACTTTTTTTTGTTAAAACTTGTGTAGCTGACCTTTTTGCTTTCGGGATATGGTTTTACTTAAGGTTAGGGGAATGTGGGGGTGCTGACACACCCACCCCCCCTGTACAGTTGTCTGCGCCGTGTGGCGCACGTGTCTCGCCCCAAGGCCGCATTCCGGGTGGCGACCACCGGGTGATTGATAACGTTGTGTTCGCGTTGAGTACCTTGGTTGGTAGAGAGGTAGCGCCGGCGGTGACCCCTGGCGGAAGGCAGGCCTTGGTGGCGGGCGAGGGTTGAGGGAGAGTCTTCTGCACGTGGTGGTTGCCGCGAACGGTGGTCTCTCGCGGTGGGTCTGCCGTGGACGGCGCCGCGGGCCGCCGGCGGTAGGCCCACGTGGTGAGTCAAGCGCTGGCGATGCCGCCTTGGGTGTGTTATTGTGTGTGTTTGTCGTGTTATTGTGTAAGGATGTCCTAGCGTGTTGATAACGATTGAGGTATCATTCGGCGGACGATATTGTCGTTGTAAATTAGTTAAATAAATGTATGTTGTTGGTTTGTACCGACCGCGTCTACTGTGTCCTTTCACTCGAAGAGCGTGGCGCTCGCTCGCGAATTCGAGACCCCACAGGGCGAAGCTTCTCTTAGTCTAACCTTGTCAGGCGTAACCGGGCAGGCAGGCAGACGGACGGATGGACGCTTCGCCCCACTCTTCATCATTCACTCAGTAGATATGGTGTGCTTTTTTATTTCATGGTCTAGATGGGCCACTTGTGAGCATGCGAGGCACCAAAGCTCTAAGTCGGAATTCGGCAAAGTTGGACTAACTGCAGTCGTCAAACTCGGAATTCGGCAAAGTTGGATTAACTGCAGTCGTCAAACTAATGGATGAACGGTTCGTCCCACAGGGGCTAAATGCGTATTAGAGCGTGTCGTGCGCAAACACCCGGCAATGAAGAGAGCAACGGGGAGGGTAACTGCGCCGCGATCGCCTTCTGTCGATGCTTCACTAAAATGCTCGGTGTGGTCGGCGATCATGAAAAGAAGTTATATCGGCTATACGCCACTGTGAAAGCGAAGCACTATGAAACTAATAAAAGATGTTACGAGAGGTAAGTGCAACGCGCAGTGTGGGTACAGAGTAGGCGCCCTCGCGTTTCCACCATGCCGGCACGGGCGGGCCGAAACCAAGTGAAAGTCTCCGCGAACACGGGCAATGCGGATAACTCGCTTCATTGTGCTGAATTAGAACTACTAAGAATACTGACAACGCTAATAAAAGTAAGCTGTTCGTCAGCGGTCGTGTACCCGCACAGTCACTGGCCACAACTTCAAAGCGATATATAGAAAACAGTAGGCTTCGTACGTCATCGGTATGAAGCTGGCTGCCGGTGTGAGTGCATTGCCGGCGCACGTGAAGGAAATGTCGCATACAATATCTCCTGCGTTAAAGCTCAGATAAACTTGTGCTCTTTTTGCCATGCGATCATCGTTGTCAAACATCACGCGTGAAGGCGATCGCGGATACGAATAATCGTGCGGCTGGCGGTGCACAGAGAGCGACATACCAGCACGATGAATGATGATGATGATATGTGGAGTTTAACGTCCCAAAACCACCATATGATTATGAGAGACGCCGTAGTGGAGGACTCCGTAAACTTTGACCACCTCGGGTTTTTTAACGTGCACCCAAATTTGAGCACACCGGCCTACACTATTTCTACCAGCACGATGAAAGAACCGTGCCTGCGAACGGTCTCGTCGCTGTAAGTATACAGATATTTACATCACTCCGCAAGACACCGCGAACATTGGACACCTACCTATTGTTCATTTGTGACTATAAAATAACAATGACGAAAATTCCCCGCGAGCCGCATGTTGCGATCGCCGGTTGTCGTTTAGCCGTACTCCTCGTAAGCCTAGCGACGCCGTCGGGAAGCCGACACGGTATGGCATCGGCGGGGCGCCTGGCTGCTTCGCCGGCTTTTTTGCATGAGCCCCGCTGCTATGCTTCTGTTTGCGGACTCGTGCACCAGCACTGGGAACGCTGGTTCAGCCGACATAATCGAATGCCAGCTGATAATGCGTTTTCTTTGACTAGCGGGATGGTGAAGATTAGATGGATCCATATTAAAATATCGGTGTACTTCGATGCTATGAATTAGCCTATGTAAATTTTCACGTTATGGTGTCAATGCTTATTGTTTTTTTAACCCGAGTAATAGTCGCCCACTGG
This sequence comes from Rhipicephalus annulatus, assembly GCA_013436015.1. Classification (NCBI taxonomy): domain Eukaryota; kingdom Metazoa; phylum Arthropoda; class Arachnida; order Ixodida; family Ixodidae; genus Rhipicephalus; species Rhipicephalus annulatus. The sequence continues at coordinate 52,656 of WOVY01013203.1, read as the reverse complement.
CACTACATGGGATGTCAAACTACTGTGCTATGTATATCCGATAGGTCTTTCTCTGCAGTGTAGCACGGGCAGAGAAGTGTTTAGCAGTCAGTGTTTACAGTGTTTTGCTTTGAAATAGTAGTGCGTATATATATATATATATATATATGTATGAAGGTATGGGATATGGTACAACGGGAGCGTTGTCAACAAGGATAAATATATTTATTTCCCAACAGTTTCGGGAGGGGTCCTCCCTTCATCAGGGGATGAGTTATACTGACATGAGCTTCCAGAATCCAAACTTCGTTGCTGCCGCGTCCCTCTCACCTTGAAAGACGTTTGCGAGAGTGAGAGGGAACTTGAAAAAGGAAAAAACAAAAAAACAAAAATGGGGAGAAAGAGACGAAAAAAAGAAAGAAAAGAAAGAAAGTATAAAAGAGGAAGAACCACTATCAACACTGAGAACGAAGGCAACTACTGTCCGTCTACATCACATACGGTTCAGACGGACAGTTGCCTTCGTTCTCAGTGTTGACAGTGGTTCTTCCTCTTTTTTACTTTCTTTCTTTTCTTTCTTTTTTTCGTCTTTTTTCTCCCCCTTTTTTGTTTTTCCTTTTTCAAGTTCCCTCTCACTCTCGCAAACGTCTTTCAAGGCGAGAGGGACGCGGCAGCAACGAAGTTTGGAAGCTCATGTCAGTATAACTCATCCCCTGATGAAGGGAGGACCCCTCCCGAAACTGTTGGGAAATAAATATATTTATCCTTGTTGACAACGCTCCCGTTGTGCCATATCCATACCTTCACGAAGACTAACTGGCCCATTGAATTATTACTCCCACTATATATATATATATATATATATATATATATATATATATATATATATATGTGTGTGTGTGTGTGTGTGTGTGTGTGTGTGTGTGTGTGTGTGTGTGTGTGTTGCAGGACCATTATACTGCGCTCTTCAGTGCTGATTAAATTGGTATAAACATAAAATACACTCCACAAGTGCAGGGTCGCCATTTCTTTTTTGCCATTCGTCCAAAAGGTTCAACTGTTAGTCACACTGGAGCATTATATTTGGACGGACATTTAAACCAAGTCGAGTAAGTGCTAGGGCGTAACAGTTGAACCCTTCCAGTTGCTCCGTCAGTTATGCCGAGAATGGTTCAAAATCTGTGGCAGCCCATTTAGTTACTTAAAGAAGCAATGTCATACCCCACTTTAGTCGTTTTCGGCTTAGAGTGAATGATGCAGCGGCCTAACCTTCGTTTATCACCGTGGCTAGGATGATTGTTTTGTCTGTCAGAAGGGGCTATACGCTCTGGTTTTCAAGCCAATCAGAATGCATAGTCGCTGGCATCACTGCCACACGACCAAATGCTCTTTACGATGCGAAATGTCTCGTGTGACGCTGCAGTGGTCAGAGCAGGAGGTCGTCTATTCAGTGTAATAAATGTATAAACGTTTCGTTCACGATGTTTTCACTTGCGCCACAATATAGGTTTATTTCGCAACACATACCAGAGTAAACTACGAGAATGGCAAGCTTCAGTTGTGTGGCAGGGCCATTTCACCATTTTACGCGATTGCATTCCGCACGGTGCATATTCACGCACACCAACTTTGCCGATAAAACTGGTTTAAGAGTAGGGCAAGACAGTGTTTTTTTTTTTTTTTACAGCGAAAGCTGTGTTTACATCACAACAAGGGTCGCTTGCTCTGAACTTGTCCGCCGCCACTGGTGTCCGTAAGCACTATCGCGCGAATTAAGAAAGAAAAGCTGTGTATTGAGAGCGCAGTCACTGATTTATAATATCGCATCTTCATAATATCAAGAACACGATGAAACTCAAACCCGGGTCCCCTGCGTGCCAGCCTAGTATTTTACCGCAGTCATGTCGGTTCTTTAAAACTTCGTTGCAAACAGGTTTGATGTCAAGAAAGGAATGCCGTTAATATGAGTAGTAAAGTGTTTAAGAACAGCAAAGGAACAACCCGGCGTCACTCTAAGCGAATCGCATAACAAGTGGGTCGTCGAATGCTCCAACTCATTACAAAAGCTTCAGGCGTGAGTCTTCGTCGTCTCCAGCCACAGCATAAAAAAAAAATTTGCACGAAACTCTTTCCAAGTGGGTAGCGGGTACTATGCTTCTCCCATGAACAGCGAAGGAGGGCATAGTGAATGCCTTCCTATGTAATTAATCATTTCTTGGCGAATTCTCCAGAGCGAGTCATAAATGCCTCCCTACTACACGAAAACTATGGAGCTAAGAAACGTAAGAAGGGAGCATTATGTCACATGAGTGAAACCATAGTGGCAGCCCAACACGTGATCAAATCGTCAGAGCGTGCAATAGTTTTTGGTACTCTCGATGGTGTTTCCTTTTTGAACCTCCTGCGTGAGTCGGCCTGTCTGCCCCGAACAAGCGCGTTTAGGACAAAGCTACCGGGCGCCACACTTTAGAAGTCTCGGCAAGTCTCTTTGCTTGCGTAATCTTGATACAAACGGTCACGTGTTGGACCGACACTGCTTGCTTCAAAAAGAGTTGGCTTACAAAGGCTGGTGGCGTGAGTTCAGGCCCCTTCCTTTCTTTTTCTATCCACGTCACAATTAGGATTATTTTTGCCGTAGTGGGTACTCTGCAAGTGCGCTTGTAACGGTTACGCAAAAAATTTAAAAAGGGATCTTAAAGGCTGCTCTTCTAGCTTTCGATGTGAGAGTGCTGCGTGTTCCTCTCAGGCCTGGCGGTTTCTTCTCTTGTTTCGGAAATGGAGGCGTAAGGTTACTTTGGCCATTGGCGTATGGTAGACACATTGCAGTTGATGGTAATGGTTGTGCCGAGACGGCTGCTTATTTCACGCGTTCTTGGCGAGCAAGTAGCGACTACAAGTGAACATGAAGGAGATCGTTTTCTTGCTTTGATATTCCTTTTGTGTCCGAGAAAAGAAAAGAAAGCATTTCACAAGCTTTACACTCGCGCGCGTCACGAATATCTTGCCAGTTCCTCGCACGGCGTCACCTTCTCTTTTCTGGAGAAATCAGCGTTTACCGAGCATGACGCTGTCTTTCTCTTTTATTCTTTCGTTTCAAAACGACCCTACTTCTTTTAAGTCGAGTATGCTGCGGCGCTTCGATTGTTCAGACGCGGCGAACGGAGGCCTTGTTTGCATGACTACTTCGCTGGCAGGCGTCGGTATACAGTTAAGCAAATGGAAATGGGTTCTGCGAAAGCGCGCTATGTTTGACGCCGGACACGAGTCCTTTGCGCAGTCTGCTTTTTGGTTGGAGTTGCTACCGGAAGGCCGTGTCGCTTTGAAAGAAAAGTCGCATAGATTAAAGGAGAGTGTTATTGTGGAAGGCGTCTGATGGAGAACATGAAACTTAGGAAAGAGATGCATTGAATGAGAAAATGCACGCCGAACCTAAGGAAAATGTCAGCAGGTGAAAGGACGAAAAGAACCGCTGTTGTTATATGGGGAAGAAAGGAGAAGGGGTTTTTATATGCGGAGACGACCGTCCTCTATGGGGAAACAAAAAAGACCGTTTGACGACCTATAACTAAAACCAAGACTTTCTACCTGGTCCACCGAACCTTTCCTCCACCCAGCGTGAAGCTGAGCAAGATGCAAGCGGTGGTCCTACGACACGACAGCTGCAGACGAATACGTAGCAGCCCAGCCCCTCACTCTTTAACAAACTATACCGCAACATATATATCCGACGAATATATGCAAGATGTGCCATGTTGAGGTTGTCACATTAAATCACATGCCCTGGGATTGTGCCGAAAATCCGCAAAGTGTGAAATCCGGAACGCTGCGGTGGGCCACTGCAGTGTGCCTCGGCGACCACCTCTAGGCCGTCAAGCAGGTCCGTGAGGCGTCGGTCAGGCAAGATCTTGACGTCCCCACGCGGGAGACCTAAGGCCCGGTCGGCAGAGCTCTACCAATAAAGTTGATACCAACAAACTTCGGACAGCGCTAGCCTGTATTCCCCGACGCGTCAGCTCATGTATCTACTTCGGGTTGATGCGGCAAGTACCGCACGTACTAGTACGTATAATCCGACTGAAAGAAACGCGAACAGCGTTAACTGCGGCATGCCTTGGCTGTGACAAGGCAGAATTTTTGCTGTAAGCCGGCGTCAACGTAGCGCTAGAACCTGGCTCCAACGTACGCTCATGCACCGCATGTCTATTTATAAATTGCCTGTCCTACGAACACTCGGAACACACACGCCGTGCAAAAGTGGCAGCCAGAACAAGATTTTAAAATGCTACGGCGACGCCGGCCGAAACACATGCGAATTTGTCTAGGGACAGTCGTGGCGTGTCGCAGTTCGACCGAGTCGAAAGCCATGCTTTCCGCGCCGTTCACATCTCTTTTTATCGGCTAGTAGGCCGTTACAGTTGTACTAAACATGCGCGGCGCGTGCATTCAAGCGTGAGTCTTAATACGTATATCATATTACTGACATGTGGCCTGCGACAGAGTCCGGCAATAGTTTTGTGCGCGTACTAGAGGCATACTGCACGCAAATCGCTGCTGTAAAGTGGAACAGCTGGAGTCGCGCTTGAATAAACGCAATAAGTATACTTAAGGCTGGTGCACACCAGCGACTAGCAGCGGTCGCGCGACCATTTGCGACTGGCGACCAAAGAGCGACTGATGTTCACGCTGGCAGTGCATGCGAGCGACCGGAAGTCACAATACCGGAAAGTCACGTCCGGATCTCGTTATCAGCGAAAACTCTGGAGACCGGCGCCAATCAGCTGATCGCCGCCAGCTGAGTGAGCGGAGCAAACCGAGCGCGCCGCATTTCTTGTTTTTATTCGTTCTCGCCAGCACAATGAAAAAAAAAACAAAAACAAAAATTGAGCATCAAAGATTGGTTCTAGCAGCTTTTCGGCTGCAATCGCGCGACTGAAAAATCGGTCAAGAAGCGACTAGCCAAAGCAGTCGCTTTGCGACCGTTCGCGGCTATTTGTGACCAGTCGCAAATGGTCGCGCAACCGCTGCTAGTCACCGGTGTGCACCAGCCTTTACTCGTACACTTCACTGGGCTTGTAGTTTTTCCTGCTGATTCCGATTATATCCTATAGGGCGGCCAGGCTTCAGCGCTTTTCGTTGTGGACGGAAGTATGTGTAATCGCAAAACACCGCACCAGCACAACTCCCGTGATGCGCTGTGAACTTCACAGGCAGTGCTCAGCAATCTCTTGCTCTTGCGCTGGTTGTTGTCGCATCAGATGACAGCGCAGTGGCACCTAGATGACATTTTATAAGCGGGCACAGCGTGAACAGGTGCTTTTTTTGCATTTTAAACTCCGAGAGCCACTGCACAGCATGCTAGCGAGGTGCGCCTTGGCAGGTCCGAACAAACTATGGCGTCTCTGGGAGCGAGGGTATACCGCCAAAGGCGCTTGGGTGTGAGATAGGCGTGCTCTCGTCTATAGCAACTCCAGAATGAAATCGCAGCATATCCACGGACTGAATTATGCTGAGAAAACGATTTGATATATGGGGTTTAACGTCCCAAAACCACTATATGACTATGAGTGAGAACCGCCGTTGTGCAGGCTCCACAAATTTCGACCACTTGGGGTCCTTTGACGTGTACCCATATCTGAGCCCACTGGCCAACAGTGTTTTGGCCCCCATCGAAAATGCAGCTGCCGCAGCCGGGATTTGATTCCGCGACCGGCGGGTCAGGAGCCGAGTACTTTAGTTACTAGACCACTGTGGCGGGGTGATAGGAGGGGCTAAGCAACCGCCCATGTGTCCATCCGTACGTGCGACCAGATGGATGAATGGACGCCCGGGCGGATGGATGGAAGCACGGACGGACAAATAGAAGCACGGACGAATGGAAGCATGGACGGACGGACAGAAGCATGGACGCATGGACGGGCGGCTGCACGGACGGAGAGACAGACTGACGACTGCACGGACGAACGGACAGAATCACGGACGGTCGGAAGCGTGGACGGACAGATAGATGGACGGGTGGAAGCAGGGACGGATGGACGCATGGATGGACTCACGGATGGATGAACAGAAGCATAGACGCACGGACGGATGGATGGAAACATGGACGGACGGACGGGTGGACAGAGCATGGACGCACAGACGGATGGACGCACGCATGAACTGGCGGATGGACGGAAGAATGTACAGACGCAAGGACGGAAACACAGACTGACGTCCACACGGGCGGACGGACAGAATCACGGACGGAAGCGTGGATGGACAGACAGACGGACGGACAGAAGCGTGGACAGACGTATGGACTGATGGACAGAAGCAGGGACGAATGGATGCACGGATGGACTCATGGATGGATGGGCAGAAGCACAGACGGATGGACGGACGGGCGAATGGACGTACGCATGGGCGGTTGGACACATGTACGGACGGATGGACGATTCGGCCCACTCATCATTATTCACTCCGTGGATATGCTGTGAAAACCACTGACGCCATCTTGCTATATTATTCTCAAAGACATACACACACAGCACCATCTATAGAGAAAGTCATAATCTAGAGGTGGCTATACACTACATACGGAGGAGGTAACGACCCACGGCGTAAGGATCTTCGCCCCTAAAAAAAGGAAAAAAAAACACAACAGTGCAGTCACTGTTTGATGTTGAGGAGAGTGTTCCTGGTCTCCATACATGCGATGTTCCTCGAGTCCCGCAGTGAATATACTTCTCGCCATAGTGACGTTTCTGAGAACTGCTTAGGCTGCTGGCTTTCACAGAGACTGATTGCGCCGTCAGTCGTGGAGAGAAGGAGACCGATTATTCACTATTGCTTTGCTTACTTCTCATCTTACGTCAAAGTGACTTGGAATTCGCCACGTGTGTAGCTTTGGAAGCAAATTTTGCACCTCTGCACCATTGGGTTAAACACGTGAGCGAACGCTGGGCGTGGTCTTGTTTCTCTGCGTTTAAGCGTTTTCGTGCCGTGAGGTGCACTTCAACTGTCGCTATTCGTGGGGCGTATGAATGATAGTCGCTTTCACACGCATGCGTCGCTAATTGCGCTTCTAAACTCGACACCCCGCCCATGTAAAATACCGCTCGTCTGGCCTCGTATCAATTGGTAATGCGTGACGCAACGACAGGTGCGATCAATGCGTTCGTGGTAGCTCGTATGGTTAAAGGACGATGCGAAGGCTGTAGTGGGTGAGCTGGGACTCTTGCTTTGTGATTGACAGCGATGTGGCTTAATCGAGACGTTGCGCCACCACCGGAGATCTTATTGACGATGCTTCCCACTCCGCAAAGGCGTTGCGGCTCTTGCAACAAGCTGGCTATGACGCAACTCGTATAGGCCTACAACGCAGAGCACGAGGCCGAAAAATGCAGGAACCTTCAAGGCACGTTGCAAATACACTCATACGCATTGACTGCTGCACGTAACAGTAGTCATACTGGATGTAATCGTTATTTCATATACGTGGTCAGGCTCAAAATAAAGAAAAATAGGCGAAATTGAAAGACAGCTGGCACTGATCTTCAAACGTACTCTCAACTCAATTACGGTTCGTATTAAAAACTAGCAGAACATGTCTCAGTAAATATCTACTGCGGCAGCAAATGAGTGAGTGAAAGTGGCACGTTAGTTCAGTGCCTGTTGACCTCTTAAACTGTAAACCTAAAAAAAAAAGGGGGGGGGGGGCTCTCAGGTGCAAGTGAAATAATTTTCCTCTACTCCCTCCCTTTCTTCTGGGAATTTTAACCAGTATTGTACGGAAGGACGTTCCAGAAACTAATTCCTTTTTAGAAGAACGATGCAACGCCACCGTTACACAGAGGATCGGTGAAACGGTAACGCGTTACATTTGCGTATTGAACGGCAAGGGGAACGGCGTTCATTTTGTAAACTTTCCTCGGAATTGAAAGCACGCAGAACATAATGACGAACATGGTGGAGTGCCGACTTTGTGAGGTACAACAATCTACCACTCACCTGGCACTTGACCATTCTGCATCCTGGTTTTCACAGTAATGCACCCTCCGGGAGCGCAGGGAAGTGCGTGATGCCGAGACTGCCCACGTGTGGGAAGAACATCTGATTACTTTTCCTTTTAGTATGAACTAGTCTGACAACAATGAAATACTGTTCTGGAGTGTTGACAAACCATGAAGAATTTTAGCTTGACATTATAGTATGATCAAACCCCATTCTAAGGCTGCCTCCAGAAAAGGGCACACTATTTTAACCTTCGCGACTTTTCCGGTCGACAAATCCATATAGCTTCTCTCTGTGCGCGTCTGTGCGTGAATATATTTGTCGGCTTTCATGTGAATGTCCGTGCGTGCGCATTCTTGCTGTTCTGCAGCGTGTCCATGTGACCTTGTTGACATAGTTGAGACACCTGCGAGTGGTTACATGGTGTCTTCAAAAGGGGCGAATGATCATCACAAAACGGGGTCATCTCGCTTATATATATACAGACGAAACAATCGCAACGCTTGAGGCACAAAAGTGAGTGAAGCACCAATGTGCTAACAACCACCGTAATCCCGCGAAGTGACTTCCCACTGCACTTGAATCGTCTTGCGCCACTAAATTATGGTGGCAAAGCTACACTTTCGAATTTTATCACTTGAAAGTGAGCCTGCGTGCAGTGTCAACACCACCTAGACTTTTTTTCAGGCCTCCGCAAGCCTACGTGACGTCATCAGTGTGAGATCTGCCTGGAAGCTGGCTTCACTCAAATGACCGGCACACGTTCACGTTTTGTCGTTCCGCGGCCCAGTTGCACTCGTAGCATTTTTTTTTCTCAGAGGTTTACACCTAGAAGCAGGCCCGTGGCCAGGAAAGAGGGGTTAGGAGGCCCCCTTCCACCCCCACCCCCCCCCCACGAAATCCGGATGGAGGGGGCTGTTTTACTGATAATAAATAGTGAAAATAGGGGTTTGTCAAGGACTTCAACAGGTGCCCCACGACCCGAAAAATTATTTTTGGCTACGGGCCTGCCTAGAAAGAATTTTTGTTAGCAACAGGTGTAAATGTTATAGACCCCGAAACGTTTTTGATATTTACACCTATATTTACAATTGTAGCAGAACCTTGTGATGAGCTCATCGTGCAATGGACAAGTTCACACCTAGCAGCAGAGCAGTGGTAAAGGGAAACGAAAATAAGTCTATTGGCTATAATACCACACGTGAGAAAGTGTGCCTCAGTGAGTTATGATTATACTGAAGTAAGGCGCGTTATCGGACTCGTTGGTTTATGTAAAGTTTTTGAAGGCATTGGAGGGTCTATTTTGCATTTCAGTAAATGGACCAGAAGATTTGTGTCAAAACAAGACTGCAGGTTTTATTATATAAAATGCTTTTAAAAACAAAGCAACAATGAAATAAAACCATTGAACGAGGACTCATGCGAAGTTTTTCACATACGATATTTTCATAAAAAGTAAAATAAAGCAAACATGACATTACCTGTAAAATCTTTTCGACACTTAGTTGACTTATTTTCAGTAGATGCAATTGAACACACACAAAATGGGTTATATATGATCTATTTAAATCTTCAAATGATTCTTCCACATAACAGCTCAAGTGCCAAAAGAAAGGCAATGTTCACAGCAAAAGGGAAAATGTGACAATACTTTAAAAAATTGTGGAGATAAAGCTTTTCGCATTTTTAAAATGATCTTGTAGAAGGTGTTGAAACTGGGAGCTCAATCGATTTGGCTTTATAAACACAAAGGACAAATCATCAGTCATGTGCGAGAGATTACGCCTGGAGTGTCTTCAGATTTCCTTTAGCTGCTTTGGCTTCAGACAGCTTGTTGTTTTCTCGTTTGCAAAGGTTGTTTAACAAAGTGTTGCCTGCTGCACTAAGTATGTACCCCATCACTGCATGTGGCGTATGGCCATTGTCACAAACATCAAAGTCTTCATTCCACTCAAGGAAGAGTGTTGTCGTTGAAACAAGCCTCCAAAGTACTGATGTTATTCTTTTTCTTCTCTTCTTTGTGAGCTTCAGCGGACTGCCTTATTGCCTTCTGTAGCGATTCTCCCTCTAGACGAAGCCACTTCTCTTCAGGACCTTCCCGGACAACAGTAGTAGGACGAGAAAAATACGAAGGGCAGTTCGGAAATAGGCTCGGGATAGCACCAGGCTTGAGTCGTCTCAGCTGAAGAGGAACTTCAAGTACTCGTCCGGTTTTCTCATCTTCATAGGTAGACGTGGTCACAAAATCACTTGTATGAAAGTGCTTCTCACACACCTGAAAAAAAAAGAAAACGAAACAGAGCTTATAGCACAAAAATCAAGCAAGAAAGAGTTAGTGGACATTCGTCAACTACATATCAGAAAATGTGGCTGTATTATTAGGCATTATCATAGTAGCAAGGCCTTGTTAGGCGGCCCAACAGACGAGCGCTGTTTAGTAAATATAACTCTCATAGGATTTGACCAGGCGCTGCAGTCCGTTTAGAGCGACTCAGGCCATCAGCTAGGCGTGAGATTGCGAGGAAAGTACCTGTTTGTCAAGACTGGTCGTGCGAAAACAAAAATTAGGCAAACAGCACGATTACTAATACTGCGTGTCTCATGTCCTTCGTAATATATGCTGGAAGTGCCCCGAAGGCATAGCTCACAAATAATGAAAATTGAAAGGTTTTTAGTTGCATAGCTGAGTGAGTTTACACATGCGTAGGCACCTGCGACAAGTGAAAGAACACACTTACCACAGTGTACTTTGGGGGCGCAAAATCCTTGCGAGGGATCGCTCGCGTCCATGCGGTTCTTTGGTCGGCGTCCATCGGAAACCGATAGACGGGCGCTTTAGGTCCATGAGCATAGTTAGAGTTGCACCCCGGTGCACAGCAGCATCCAGGCATATTGCGTAGTTTACCCAACCATGCTCACACAGCAAGGGAGAAAGAAAAAACAGCGTGAGCGGTAACAAAATGCAACTAGCCTACAACCACAACTACAGTGCCCAGAATATTGTACCACAACAGCCAGCAGAGCGAGCGAGCGCGTAAGATGAATGTGGCCAGACGCACTGTCATGCGCTGCCAACTTCGCTCGGCTGTGCACAAAAATGTTTAAAACGTGAATAAATTAAGGAAATAAGTACATCATTTGAATGATGGAATATTGCTAAGCTTTTTTTTTGTTAGACAGTAGGTAATAATTTTCTACAGTTTGCTTACTGAAAACTTGTTTCGAAGCAAAAAAGATTGTCTGTCTATTTGGCGAACAGAATCCGCAAGCCATTCCGACCTCAGCCAGTCGAGCGTTGCTTTCTCACAGATCTCACAGCAGTGACGTCACGCTGACGAGAAGGAGGCTTGCCGAGGCTTTGAAAAAAAAAAAAAAAACTCTAGGTGGTGTTGGCAGTGTACGCTTCAGACATACTGCAAAGCTTCGACCAAGTTCTTGGGAGTGTTTTTCTTGTCGCGTGTACGTTATCTGCTCCATTGACCAATCGCTCGTTTAGTTTCTCGTGCTTGCCACCGGAAGCTGTCAACAAATCTGTCTTTTGACACTCGGGTGCGTCGATCACAGGGAAGAGGACCGAAACGTAATAGAAGCGGGTGCCGCAGTGGCGCCTGTCCGCTGTCTGCGACGGTTGCATTTGTCTAGGCGTCTGTTTAACATGCTAGTTATTATTGCGGTAACAATTGTCGACACTCTCGGCTGTATTTTGCCACCGTTGTTGGCGTCGCTGTCACTCACCTTATGTGTAAACGTATCTATATATGAAAGTGCATGAAAGAAAAAAATTGCAGCATATCCATGGAGTGAATGATGGAAAGTGAGGCGAAGCATTTGTCCGTTCATTCGTTCTTGCTTCCGTCCGTCTATGCGTCCATCTGTGTGACCGTCCATGCGTCCATCCACCCGTCCGTGCATGCGTCTGTTCGTGCATCCGCCCCTGCGTCCGTTCATGCGTCCATCCATGCATCTGTCTGTGTGTCCGTTCATCCATTTATTCAACCCTCCAAGTACCACCATCACGCATCTTTTCATCATGTATTATCCATATAGAAGCACCGCCATCCAGTGGACATTTCAAGGACTAAACGAGAGGTGGCGCACGCACACTTTCTTACGGCTTGCGCTTCGGGTCTACTTCCCACCTTTAACCACCTCGAATTCATCGTATATACTAGTTCACTGTATTCATGGCACTGCGGCCTAACGCCCGTTAAACCTTTCTAAAACCAAGGAGGTTACGCCCAGCGAGTACAACGTAGCAGCCTTTTCCTGTCAGATAGTGCTCAATGTACATGTCAATGGCTGCTAATGGGAAATCAGAGACAGGAGAATTCGGCTTTTAGTTAACGCTCACGCCACGAACATTTTATTGTTCAACTAAGCACAGGGGAAATCTCCCACCGGCACCACCTTGCAGGTCAAAATGTAACACTGGTTACACACTACGACTACGACTACGATGAACGAACGGGTGCCGCTTTAAAGAGCTTCGCCCCTAAAACCCGGAAAAAGCCTCCGGTGCGCCGAACCGAACTTGGGTCCGTGAGTGCAAGGCGTTAACCACTGAGCCACCAAGGAGCACGTCCTTCAACGTTCAAACGGCAAGCTATCTATACCTACACCTTACCGCTACTGACGGGAATCTGTCAGGGAGAGGGAACTATGGTGTTTTCAGCATTACCAGCAAGATGTCGTAATGAGCGTGCCTAGCAACATCGTCACGACGCGGCAACCGCGCTCTCATCTTCCACGCGCGCTTTGCCCCGCAAAGTGCAGGAAGTCGACGCTCCTCACGCACTCTCATCTCGTGGTAGGGGAGATCGTACGTCTCGAATGGCGTTCGAATTTTACCAGAACGATTCTGTTTTAGTTACCGGTGCACAAAGGTCACTCCAATCGTTGCACAGTCTACGTTTTCGAAAAGAACGCGGTTTTCAGACACAGTGAAGTGGCAACTGAAAATCTTGTTCACATTTATCTGTATCTGAGAGTACTTTTCATACGTCATTTGTGCGTGAAAAACGCGGGGCTCGTTTCGATCTGCTGGCCATTCGGCACGTGGCCTTCCAATTTGTTGCTATCGCATTCATTGCTTCGCCTTTGCGGCAAAGCTGTGACTTTTCCCCATGGCTCTCAGTATATACTTTAATTGTCTTTCTTTTCAAAGCAACCACACCCTTAACATCCGCCATGCAATGAACAACGGACGTACGTCCAGCGACACATTCTTGCTGCACCCAGTGAGCCTGCCTCCACCCTTACTATCTCGATTGACTTAGTTCTTATTTGTGTAAAAAATGGCAGATCCCTGCAGCGCTGGATGGAACGGCTCTTCAACATAGCCAACAAAATTCTAACGACTAAATGAAGCTTCTCTCTCGTATATCAACGTCGAGATAGAATTCTTGTTAAGTGTGAACAAGGGACTTGTATCGTGGACATTTTTCATATTTCATACTGCAACATTGAATTAACCCTCGTTAAACTTCTACATATTGTTGGCTTCGGTGTGGTTTTCTGTGCATGAAACTTTTATGTTGGTGTATATGTGCCACTTTCTACTTGAAGAAAACATGGACGATGCTTCAGCTTCACCCCTAAGAGTAAAACGTAATAGCGTAATCGAGCTCCGTGTGTGTCCCCTCATCATATACTAGCGGGACTTCAGTTATCGGCGGATGCTTCAGCTACGCCACAAAGAAACCAGAATTAGCACACGTAACATTCGCCATTTCAAACTACTACTGCATTCTTGTCCTTTGCTGACTCATACCCAGTGCAGGGGATTGGCCGAGTAGTAGGTGAACTTTTTCAGTATTTTCCTTAGTGTACTAATTCAAACTATTTTGGAATTCCCCCTACGCCATAATTCTTCTTTCTGCAAATTAGGGAAGAATCCGGCACGGCAAACGCGAACCGACGTAGCTGTTGACTCTGTCTGAGCGCTTCGTAATTAGTGGGTTTTTAAAACTACCACTCATTGCGCAATTCTAAAGTACTGGGGCTAGGCGTGACTGTATGCTCCTGCCACTATCTATCTATCTATCTATCTATCTATCTATCTATCTATCTATCTATCTATCTATCTATCTATCTATCTATCTATCTATCTATCTATCTATCTATCTATCTATCTATCTATCTATCTATCTATCTATCTATCTATCTATCTATCTATCTATCTATCTATCCGCCTACGACTTTAGCTGCCCTGGCCGTCTCGATAATGGTAACAATACCGAAATTGATATGGCATGCCACGAGTTTATGAAGAACATATTTGGGTAGTCATAACATGAAAATCATTACATGTATGTCATGAATGTCATGATTCACGCTTCATGGTCCGGCAGCTCTTGCGGTGGTTTCGTTCACATGGCATGTTGCAAAACTGGTATGGTATGACATGATTGCATGGCAAACACAAGCGAATGACCCTAACATGAAAATCATGACGTGCGTGTCATGTAACAACATGACTACATGCCACGCTCATGATGCGCTCGTGGCTGTTTTGCTAGCTTCACATATACCAAATTTGGTATTATGGTACGTCAATGGATTAGCCAGCTTCACTTATACCAAATTTGGTATTAAATTTGGCATTCTGTCTTCAGTTCCGAGCGTCCTCGCTTCACGTGCCCTCGCGCTGTTTGTTCCTCGGTTTCTTGATCCAGCGCGGAAAGCCCAAATAATCAACAATATGTTAAACAGTCGCAAATGTGTTGTAACTTATTTTTTTGTCACGTAGCATTGCCAATAGCAACATGGGTATTAGTAACAATAAGAGCCGTGAGCTGATATACAGCGCGTGCCAGCGAAGATGGCGGCCGTGAACATTACGGAAAAATGACTTTCGGGGAATGTCGCTTCAGATTGTGGTTTACCCGACTAGACGTCTGCATAATAGGCCTACGTATGCACTATTTATAAGATTGAATAGCCAGCACTGAAACCACAAATAACGTTTCACGAACATTAGGGTCTACTTGAAAAGCAGTTCCGAGACCTAGCGTGGCTCTGTGGTAGAATATTTTATTGTCACGCAGACTGTGGTGGTTGGGGTCCTGCTGGGACCATAATATTTATTCTGCGTTCATTGGGTCAATGCTGCTGATGCCAGCTTATAAAGGTGTAGTTCCATAGGGCCAACTTAGCCGGTGGCCACACGCCCCACAAATCCTTAACCAAAACTGATCACCTGCGCAGCAAGAAAACGAAAACATGTGTAGACAACTGGCTTTACGGCAGCCCAACACATGATCCCCCACGTGTCTGTCCTGCCGTCCGTGCACCTGCTTGTCCGTCCGTGCGTCCGTCTAGCTGTACATTTTGGTCGGCGATTCCAACGTAGCCATCATGGACCTTAGGACTTATAGCTTTACCCACTGGAAGTGATTTACTTGAAACACTCTCGAATGAAAACCACCAATGTTCGTTCACACATTTTCTTCGTTGATATAAACTGTCAATCACCTTCAGTTTGTTGCGCTTGACTACATCTGAGCTTAATTTGACAAGACAGCTGTATCGCAAACATTTTTACGTTGAGAAAGTTTGACAGCCATCCCTGCATCCCCGATTGGCCCTTCACGAAGATTATGGTCTTTTTGAAAAGTATATCCGAGGTCTGGCGTGACTCTGTGTTAGAATACTTGGTTGCCACGCAGAATTGCGGGGTTCGATTCTTCTGGAACGCTCACATTTTCTCTTTACATTCACGGGTATGTGCCATTGTCTGGTGGAAAGTGTTTGATGACGTACGTGACGGCATTGTTACATTATTCATCTCATGACCAGAGCAGCCGTATTCGTCGAACCATCTTACCCTTTCATACTAATTATGATATGACACATACACAAAGCATGGAACAGGCACACAGCACTTCTTATTTATTTCGTGTCCCTCTCCCCCACCCCTAACCGCACTCCCAGTTCGCTGAACGATTATGCACAACTAGATGTCAGTGGTCGTTCCCGCATTCACCTCGCAGCAGTGGGAGGCCATAGTCAGGAACACAAGTGTGGGGCATGAAGCAGCCAGAGGCAGCCGCTGTCTCACCAACAGTGGACTCTCGCACGCTAAACTTCAGCTGTGTGTATACGGTACCCAGTAAATCTTCCTGTTCCTCGTGGATATTTTTGGGGCATAAAGCTGCTAGAATTAGTCATGGTGGCGAAAGCGGGGTATGCTTTTCACCTGATCCAGTCGCTTACAACGCAATTTTTTTGAGCTTCATAGTCTGCAAAAGGGCACACAGCAGGCCGGGTCCGGTACTGTTGCTCCTTCTCTATACAAATAACCACGTGGGCTTGTGCGTGTAGGTGCGCCTATTTGCGTGTGAGTTAATTTCGCTATGCAGTGTACGGGGCCGGCGTTATATTTTATGACGTTGTGTCTGTGTGCGCTTGTGCGCGTGTGACTTGGGGTTCATTCCCACTGCCATTCTGCTCCCAAAAACATTACCATGGTTCGAGAAACATTTCTCTATTTTGTTTCCCAGTTCGTCTTGTGCCTCAAGTAGCAGCGACCATCTCTGCGTAGCGCCATCTTCTGTTTGCTCGCTACAGCTTGTTCGGCGTCTCTGTACCAACGCCTTTTTTTTTTCAGTTACAGTGTGTTTTATTCCGGCGAGGGCAGTTGTGGTGTTATCTCAATTCGATGCGGTAGAGAGGCGCGCTCAGAGAGAAACTTTCGTTCAACGTATGACTATACCCCCGAATGGAAGGAGGCTTCGAAGATGTTCGAAAAGAGAACTTTCCCGAGTGGAACGCATCGCAGTGAACGCGCCTTCCGATTTGTTTGCTGGTGTGGCGACGTCTGGCTTCACTTTGCTCCGTTTTCTTGTGCCGCCGTTGTTGAGAAGCGATTCAGGCAAGAGATTCCATCTAAATTACGTTCCACCCGGCTGAACCCCGACAAATACCCGGGCTCCGTGGCTTTGGCCAGACAACCTGTCAGTACAATGGCTCGTGTCCCCGCCACGGGCCATATTCCACCCCCATTTCCCCGTGTGCTTTTTCATCGCTCTATGCCCGAGCCCCTATTCTTTTTTACTATAATGTCAACAGTGACGTCATTCTTTCTGCGTTACGCATTTTGTTATCTGAACGGCCTATAACGCCAAGAATCCAACATACTCGCTCACCGCGTGTCTACACAGATGCCTGCACAATAAAACACATGCATACGCAACTTTTCCTTTATGCGGCGGAAAAACGACAAATGCGACTCTCCCGCCTCACCTGGATAGAGTCACTGGGCCTATCCTTGCCAGCACTTTCATGTTTGAAAACTTCACTCGTGGGGCTGTTGTTCACGCTTGCCTTATTTTAGTTAGTAGGTAATCAATATCAGCACTATTCGCAATGTTCATAGACTGTCGCGCCACCTAGCAGAATTCAGGAGCGTCCTCTCATGGATGATCAGTAGGCAGACGCTCCCAATGCTGCCTTGTTCGGCGGTGTTAGCTGCAGTGTTAACGCGTTAGCAAGAAACAAACACCAACCACTTTGTATGTTTCGTGCATCAGTGAATATACCGGACCGACCGTGACACGATAAATCTGATTCGTTCTTCCAAGACGTGACGTTTTCGTGAAAATACGTGGCAACTCGCGCTTTCGATTATAGCCCTTACAGTACGCATATCAGCTTCGCGAGATTTTCTGCGGCCACTTTGGATAGTAAAATGTTAACGTCTGAACATTTCAGTTAAAAGTCGCCTTGTTTTACGTGCGTATACCATTCCTCAGTGCTTTTGTTGAGTATGAATCCCATAACATCCATTGCACACGGAAATTAGCGCAGGCTCGCGTTTTGCGCTTCCAAACTTTGGCCCACGCTGCGCCGCTTGTTTCTTACGCTAGTTCATAGATGGCAGTACACTGCAAGTGATTCCTTTTTTGCCGGGTATCGGAGCGAAATGATTTTCACAACCCCATATAAACGTGGTGAGTGGTGCCATGTGGGTGTTGTGCGGGGTGAATGACGCGTTGTCAATGCGTTGTCGAAGTCGTTTGGCGCAGAGAATTTCTCAGATTACTTTCAGCAGTGATGTAAAAAAATCATCTTGAAATCGAGAATTTTTCACTGGATGTAAATGGTTGTCAACTCGCTGAGAGTGACAGCGACGATGAACGATAAGCTGCCAGCTCACGAGGAGAGAGATGCACTTCACGTACCGTCGTACGTTAATGTTTTTTCACGCTCTTAAGTCACTTTGATTGTATTTATTGTATTATATGCTTCATTGAGCTCGAAATAAAGGCATGTTTTTTCTTATGCATTGAATGTATCCCAATTACAGTGGATATTACAAAGCGCTGCATGCCGCCAACACGCTCGAGCTCAACCAGTGAAGTGAATGATTAGGGAAATGAAATATGCAGTGCCGGCTAGAGTCCATGCTAACTTTTTTCGTACTTCACTGGTGCCGTCCGAACGACGTTGTTGTGCGACCAATTTTCGCAATTTTGACGTTGCGGAAAGCGTACGCATGTATTCGTTTAGCCATCCTTGTTTCGATCGCGCTGATGAAACTTGCAACATCCAAGTGCAGGGAATTGCGCACTGTTAGAGTCTGATCATGGCTGTGACGCAAGTGTTACTTAATTGGAAGTTAAATGTCTATGTTCTGTTGAAAAAGCAGCAACATGATGCTTACAGCGCAAATAACGACGGCGTAATATCTTTGCATACTATCGCTACGTTAAGCATTCGTTCCTGTGCAGCTCGACGGCGCGCTATTCGCTAGTGGCCTACCACTGCGGTAAATCCTGCAAACAGGCTCGGTACAAATTATCTTGGAGTGACGTTTAGTTCATACGTGAATTCTAGTTCACGCAGTTTTCTGTAGCAAGCACAATATTACGCAAAGCCTCGTTTTTACACGGTTGATCAACTGACACCACCACCCTTCGCACTGCGGTGAGAAATAAGGTAGCAAAGATTCAACAGTTACTATTGGTTTGGAAAGTCCTTTGGCGCGATATATATTCATTTGACGATCAAGAGTTTACCCGGTGAAAGCGGCACGGGGAGTACGTCCGTGCGTCTTATCTTTTCTTATGTGAGTTCATGGGTTGATCATCCTTCCGCAGCCATCTTGGATTGCACGGCGCACCACCTATAGGCCATGGACATTGCGAATAGCAACTTTTCTGTCAATATTGCAACCAACCAGTGCAGATAATCCGAAGTGTCTGGGATCACCATTATATATCCTAATCACCAGCATCACTACCTATAAAATGAGCAGTTTTTATAGATCGCAATAACTGAATTTAGTTTTTTTAAGACGATGGGGTTAAAAAGCTCGTTTTGCAGACATTCCGACGTCGGCGCAGGCGTGATTGGTTTGGAGCGAGGAGCCATCACCTGGTCCGTAATGGAAGAGTCGATAGATATAGAAATAGAGAATAAATAATAGGAAGATCCTGGTCCGAGTGGGGATGTAAGCCAAGCCATTTACGCGGCAAGCAGGTGTTCTACCACGCAGCCATGTGTTTGCTTGCAAATACAGATAAAGGGCCGCTCACTACCCCGCAATTGATAACGTTATAGACCTGGTCTCATCTGTTCAGCATCAAGAAAGACTGAAACGTTTATCTGCGGCGTTGTTCTTGAACGTGAAAGGTGCATACGATAACGTATCACATGAAGCCATTCTGGATGTCATGGAAAATGTTGGATTAGGGGGTCGGGTTTACCAATGGATCCACAGCTATCTGAAAGGCAGAACTTTCTTTGTACAGACGGAGAATGGCACAACAACGCACCATTGCAACCGTCGAGGTGTGCCTCAAGGCGGCGTTCTTAGCCCCACACTTTTCAATCTAGCGCTACTCGGCCTGGTTGATGCACTTCCTGAATCTGTCCATCTATCAATATATGCAGATGACATCTGCATCTGGGCGTCAGGCGTAACACGCCTTCATTTGCGTGCCCGGCTTCAGAGAGCGGAAAAAATAGCGACAAAGTACCTGGAAGAACGGGGACTAGAGCTGTCATCAGAGAAATGCTCGCTTATAGCATTCACGCGTAAGGCTATGAGCACATATGTTATTAAAATCAACGGACACACGATCAACTACGTGAAGACCCACCGATTCCTCGGAGTCATAGTTGATCGCGACCTCTCCTGGAGCCCTCACATCGCCCACATGAAAACTAAACTCACCATGATCACCCACGTACTGAGGTTTCTTGCTGGAAAAACGTGGGGTGCATCGGTACAAGCAATGCTCCAACTCTACACTGTTTTGTTCCTCGGTTATATGCAATACAGCTTACCCGTGCTTTGCGGGATCCGAAGAACAAACTTGCGCGTCCTCCAGTCGATCCAAGCCCAAGCCCCGAGGATATGCCTTGGTCTCCCGAGATGCGCGTCTACAGCAGCGACAGTCATCATTGCGCGTGATTATCCGGTCAACGCATACATCCGCGTAGACGCTTTGAGAATGCACATAAGACATTTCGCTCGGCTTCCATCTCATCACCTAGCCTCACTTCGAACTTCCAGGCCCCACTCAGCGTTCAGCGCAACTGTAGCTCAGCATTGCGCAGTGCTTCCATTGCACTTCACACATGCAGCACAGCCGCCGATACCATTATGGTGCCTACACCCACTCAAAGCCCTTCTTACAATTCCTGGCATCCAAAATAAGAAAAAGTCGTCGCATCTAGCCCTGAAACAGGCCACATTACTTTTCCTGCAAGAGAAGCACAACGGACGCCTTCACATTTACACGGATGGCTCGGTGTCTTCAGTAAGCTCTGCAGGGGCGGTGGTTATTCTGGCGAGGAACATCACAATTAAATTCATGACATCGCATTTGACGTCGTCGACAGCTGCAGAACTTGCAGCCATTCGTGCAGCTCTGGAGTTTATAGTGAAAGAACCTTCGGGAATTTGGTCGATCTTCTCGGACTCGAAGGCATCTCTTCAATGTCTCATATCACCCTTTCGCCATGGACCCAATGAACAGTTAGTAGCTGAAATAAGGCTTCTTCATCACCAAGCAACCGAAAAACAGCACAGCATAGTGTATCAGTGGATACCAGGTCATTGCGGTATATATGGCAATGACCGCGCAGATGAGGCCGCTAGATCTGCACACGATGGTACCCAATACACAGCCATCCCGTTCAAGAACTGACGCAGCTACAAGACTTCGTTCGCTTGCACGTGACCTCACACTGGTACAGTGGAACTCGACAGACTTCACAAACGCGCGCCTGCATAACTTGGATCCCGATCTGCAGCTTCGTCTTCCCCCAAGGATATCTCGAGCTGAGGAGACTCTTCTATGCCGCCTGTGGCTTGGAGTGGCCTTCACGAACGCATACTCTTATCTCATCGGGATGGCCAGCTTTCCTACGTGCACTTACTGCAGTTGCGAAGAAACCATCGCGCACCTTCTGTGTGAGTGCACCTATTTCAACGTGCAAAGACAAGAACTCACTGCAGCTCTGGATAGACTAGACACTCGGCCTTTGTCGGAACAAAGGATTCTGGGTCATTGGCCAAGCCCATCCTCAGCCCAGAAGGCTTTGAAAGCTCTGCTGCGCTTTTTGCGGACAACTGGCCTCAGAGACAGACTTTAGTCTTATACTCTTTGATGTGGCCTTTCCTCTGTCGCAATTTTTTTTGTAATTTCTCCCTCTCTTCGCAACATTCCTTTTTAACATCTATCATTCCCCTCACCCCTTTTCCCAGCACAGGGTAGCCAGCCGGTCTACGAACTGGCTAACCTCCCTGTCTTTCCGCTTAAACTTTCTTCCTCCTCTTCCTCTTCGCATTCAATGACGAGGGAGTGGTTTTCTCCTCTCCTTCTCTACCCTTCGCACACACGATGCATCCTCATCGTCTCGTAGTTATTAAAAGCACGTCAATAATGTCAGCTCTAAGCTCCAGAGACAGTCAGGATTTCCCGCTTCTCGGCTACACGCTGTTATCGCCACTTGCGCAGTGTTACGCTTGGGAGTCCAGACCAAATGTCATTGCCTCTGCATAGGCAACCTGTGTAAAGGCCAGCGAGCGAGCCCGCCTGACGCCATCACCTCAACGACGTCATATAACCCGGCGGCGCCGGTGTGCCTTACGTAACGCACGGCGAGCTCCCTCAACCCACGGGCCCGGTAGCAGCCCGATGATGTAATCGGCGCCATCCAGTCTAGCGAGTCTTACGCAATGCGTGGCAACATCACTCCTCAATGGGTGGAACCCAGCGGCGGTCCCTGACTGGAGTATTCTGACACCACGGCCAGCGGCGGTTTTGATTGGACGCTGCTGACATGGGAACACGCCGTGGCCAATCTGACCTATGCGTCAGAGATAAGACAACAGCATTAGAGCGTCCGAAGAAACCTCGACTTTTCGAGTTCTTTCGCTGTCGGCCCGGCCGGTGACCTTGGCAGCAGCGAGTTTCGGAAAGCGGCGCCCTGCGGAACCGTGGTTTCGGAGTTTCGTAACAGCAGTTGTAAATACATTAAATGAAGTGTTATTTGTAGATCGTGCACGATATTTGTGCGAGACAAGGAAGAACGGATGGGTGGCTACATGGCTAAGCCAGTGCTGGAGACAAATTACATTCTATATTTCGTGTATATAAACCAATCAAGAGTGTGTATGCTATCGATGTCATGGCAGCTACTGTCTGCATTAAATATTCGCGAAAGAAGGACAAGAAATATCAGGAGAGAATATTGCACTCGCTCGTTTTTAGGGGCAAAGCTGCTTAGGGTGTGGGTCGTTCCCTCCTCAGTAGTAGTAGTAGTAGTAGTAGTAATAGTAGTAGCAGTAGTAGTACTAGTGGTAGTAGAAAAACGCACCTCCAGTTTATGAATTGCTCAATAGATTGCGTTGTGTGTGTATGTCATTGGAAATAGTATCATTAGATGGTTTTAGTGGTTTTCGTAGTTGTCAATTTTTTACAGTTGACAGACGGACGCTTCGCCCAACTCATCATCATTGATTACGTGGATATGCTCTTACTTTTTTTCGTATTTTGAGAGCCTATATGAGTGGTCCTTTAAGATATCTTCCTCTGCTGGGAAATACAGTGAAAATAGCTTCCGTGCGTTACACACAAGCACGCGTGCTGTCCACAGGCTTCACAATATATTAGATTATTATCGGAGTAATATTGTATGGTACAAGCGCACATTGCCGTCGGGCTCGAGAACATGTGATTATAAATTATGACTTCGTTGTTTAAAGCCGGCCACCCATTACAGTAGTTACACACAACACTGCGCGTATTTGCTTAAGACCACGTAGTGGGTGCATAACTTGTTTCGAAAGCAGTTCACGCGCATAATTACTCGGGGTTTGAAGCGTGCTAACCATTGCAAAGAATGCAGCCATATGCGCAATCTTGACTCACTCAAGCCATTTTTAAGTTTATCGATTATATTGTAGTAATTCGCATTTTAAACTTTTCGAGTAACAGCATACAAAAATGTATGCATAAGGACAGGATATCGCTATGGCGTTCAACTCTTAAAGGCGAAGCTTAAGTCTACCCAATTTTTTTTCGCTGTCACATCTGTTTATTATAGCAGTCTGTAATGGCGAAGAATTTCCCATTTCTGGCCAAAAATGTGTGTTCATATCGAAGGTGCAGCACTCCATCACAGCATCTTACACGGTTCCATGTCTGCAATTTCTATACTTACTCGTTAGCACTCGGTAGTAGTGTGTAGTCTTGGCTTAAGTTGGCTCTTAGCTGTTATAACGTTAGCTTCGACTAAACTTGATCACATCAGTGAGCTGAACAAGTTGAACAACGAACCTGCTGTAACCGGCCATAGAATGACCATGGCCACCATTATGAATGGCCCACAGTTCGCCCAACCACAAACGGTTGAAATGCGGTGGTGGTAGACCTTGAGTGCGTACAACTTGAAAATACAAATAAAGGAGAATAGCAAGGGTGGCGGCAAGAAGTTCCGAAAAAATGGCAGGGCTATACCGACGTCTGTCAAAATATTTGGTGTCAGCGTGAGTCTTTAGAGTGCTGACAATGGTCTCGTGTGAATCAAGGTAGAAATCACCTAGCTGTAATATAGCTAAAGCGTAACAACTACCTTGAAGAAAAATAACACTTCACAATCGTTCAGTGTTACCTTGCGTGGCCTTGCGCAGGCTACGACAACTTTTTATTTAGTGAGCTTTTAATTTTCAGCACTACTAAAACATATTGTGAAGCCTGCAAAAAAAAGAAGGATATTTATTGCGACTAGCTTCTGTTGCTTCACAGTTCGCAACAACAGTGTTTTGTTTTTAGAAATTTTTCCTCAGTTTGCAAGCATTCCAGTTAGTCAGCAACGCCAATGTCAGCAGCTCTGTGAGAGATATAAAACAGCGAGGAGATTTATATAGAAAAGTGAAGGTGAGAGAGAAGGCATTTTGAACAAGCATCTGGTCTACGCTAAAGAAAAAAGAATTCCTTTCGTTTCCACAGCGACAGAAGTAGCAGTTGTCTTTCTTTGCAATCTCCAACGAGCCGGACTGTGAAACCGGAGATCGCGGAATAAGGAACGCAATAAAGGACAAGCAAAGCAAGCAATTAACGACGAATATAAATGACGCGGCGAGCCGTGGAATGACGACGAACTGTCCATCGAACTCAGTTGTAAACAAGCAGCGTATACACATATTCGTGCTTTGGCTATACACGGCAATGTGTAAGCAGGCGGGTCTTTTTTTTGCTATTATTTGACGACAGCTCCACTGCACCTCTGAACCCACTCATTATATCCTCTTCTCTCTCAGAAAGTCCCTTTACACGCCTCTCTGTTTTTAGGGGCGAAGCTCCTTAGGGCGTGGGCTGTGCGTCCCCTGTAGCCTGTATGTAGCCACCTCTAGTTTAATTCTTGCAGTGTTCACTAGATGGCGGTACCGTCCACTGTATGTAGCCACCTCTAGTTTAGTTCTTGCAGTGTTCACTAGATGGCGGTACCGTCTCCTGTATGTAGCCACCTCTCGTTTAGTTCTTGTAGTGTTTACTAGATGGTGGTACTTGTAGCTGATGATGAAAAGATGCAAGATGTTATAAACTAGAAAGCGGTACTTGTAGTTGATGAAAGACGCGAGATCTTATAAAATAGGAATGATGTCACATATGGCGCGTGCCATTGGTTGAAGGCAATCGTTCGATTTAGTGCGGCGACGTACGCTAGGGGGAGCGATGTAATAAAATCGAGTGGGCAAACTGTACAGAGGATTCATGGTTTACCAGGTTTACCTCCGGAGCTTCGCCCACTCATCATCATTCACTTCGTGGATATGGCGGAATTTTTTTTTGTTTTTTTTTCAGGAGTCGAGCCACGCGGTAGTCGGGTAATGCCTTTACGTTTTTCGGGTCCTTTTGCGCGATATTGCTAGTTTTCATTTTGTGGCAGCTCTGCCGGCTTCCTTCTTTGGAGACGAGGTTACAGTATCATTTGAAGCTGACGCCATTCGAGAAATAAAGGTGTAAGAAAGCATAATGGAAGAGAACCGGTGCGTTCGTATATGCTCGCCCTCTTGCATTTACGAGAAGAAACAAGTGCCCTCTTCTTCTACCCGCTTCATCTGGGCTCGTGGGTCATAGATTTCTGCACAAGTTGTTGAGATTCTCGGTGTGGCCAACGCTCGTCGCCTAACTTTAATGGCTCCGAATCGTGTCGGATAATAAATGGCGCCTCTCGCAAGGATGACGCTCGCCTTGTATGCGCGACCTCGGCAGAAAAAAAAAAACATTCTCTCTTTCTTGAACGCAATCTTCAAATGGCCGGTGTTCAAGAAAGAAAGAAAGAAAGAAAGAAAGAAAGAAAGAAAGAAAGAAAGAAAGAAAGAAGAAAGAAAGAAAGAAAGAAGAAAGAAAGAAAGAAAGAAAGAAAGAAAGAAAGAAAGAAGAAAGAAAGATTGATGTGGAGGGTAGGTCGGTGAAGAAAGACAGAATGTATAACAGAGACATATAGCGTTGACCAGGGGCCCGTTGATTAAACATGAGGTCTCGCCTGTGCGCAACTCTCTCCATATATTCCACGAGTTCTCTGAGTAAATAAACGGAACGTGCCATCCAGCTCGATGCCAGTGGGCAAAGAAATAAGGCCCTTGTTCATCTATCAAGCCCCGCTGGTCAACAGTTTTATTTGCGCCACCGCAGTGGTTTCAGAAGTTTCCGAGGCGAAGAAAGATTGGCCTGGAAAATCAAGAAGGCAAAATTTCTTATGGTATACAAATAAGACGAGAACTTCGGGCACACATTGCCGTAGGCTTGAAAGTGCAGAGAAACTGCCACGCTTGCTGTACCGACTAATGAAATTCAGAAAGAAAAACGGACTCTATTTTCATCAGCTGCCACTTCTGTCCTGTTGATTTATGTGTACTTCGTGGACATTTTAAACGGACTACCCGCTTCAAAATAAAAAAAAATAAATGGACTCCTTTGTCGTCGTACAAATTGCTCGGCGCCACAGATGCGACTCCCATTTTCCTGGAAAATATACGCGTTGCTTCCTCACTGATTCATTTCCGCAAAGCTGCGTCTTATTTTTGTTTCTTTTCTCACTTCCTTCCTCTATATTTATTTCTGCCCATGTTTATGAAACTCGTCCAGAACTGGCATATTTGGATTGAAGAAGAAATTACCGAAGTAGAGTAGTAACTATCTTCTACGTTTAGTCTTTGGACTTTGTAAACAATCTCTACGATAAAATTCTGACTTGTGCGTAAGAGAGTACACACTTCTACTTACTGCATGAATAGTTTTTTACTAGCTAACAAAATTACATAATTATTATGAATTTAGACGTTCAAGTCTTAAACAACGAGAGTCACTTTGCTGTGTCATTTTCTACACATCGCGCTATACCGCCATCGTGACGTGCAGCTTGTATAGCACCCTCATTGTTTTTCGAGCCAGCATGACATCGCCTTTAGGTTATGCTGACGCGACATAGCATCATGCTTGCAGCCGTCGTTCGAAAATACAAATGACACTTAAAAATTGCAATAGAAAAAATTAAATCCTTGTGTGAAAAGTATATCGACGGTCACGCGAACGATCACCCCCCAGTAGCGTTCTGAGTTGCAGATGTTGCTCAAAACAAAAGGGAAGCAAAACACTATCATCGAAATATGGCAAGTTGTGGTTGAGCATACAATACAAATTAAAAAAATAACGTTCCTTCTTCAATAAAGAAACAGAATTGTTTATCCGGGTAATCAGCTGAGGTGAGCTTAGAGTAGCTAAAGGAGTAATAATAAACGATGTAGACAGACTGCGCTGTCATAAAAACAGCAACAACAAGTTGCTATTTCAGAAAAAAAAACATCGTAACTGTCTTCACGCTGGCAGTGCTGACAGATTTTGTTGAAAAAGAAGTTCGCGAGTTGGCAAGCTAGTAATGTAGGTGCATTCTGCTGACAAAAAAAAAAAACGATCGAGAAATGCTGGCAATTTATCAGCGAGAAAAAAAGACGGTTAGGATAGAAACAGACTACAGACATAGAGAGAGAGAGAGAGAGCTATATGATTGGATACGGAGAATTTCGCGAGTCTGTCTGTGCAGGCGCGTATGCTAATCAGGAAAAGAAAAATGCTTGTGCAGAGGCATCGCTGTAGCCAATCATTCTGCAAGTGGGCTGGTGTTTGTGAAGGCAGCTGCTTTGAAATCTGGTTCAAGTATCATATCTTGTATGACTTCAGCCTTTAGAATCATACACCAATTTACCGAATCAGCTGTTAAGGACATTAGACTGTGTACTTGAACGAAGTGCGTTTTTTCACAAATCATATTATTAAAAAGATTGCAAGTAGCTGGACACCTGAATGTTGAAAGAGATTACGCCAACCGCAAAAGCTCGTCTCAAGTTAAAGCTCACTCACTCCTCTGATAGAACAAAGTAGATAGAACAAGAACATAACGATTAGAAGCGTGGAGTTACCGATGTATCAGGTTGATGTGTCAACGCGTTTTCATGATCTTTCGTTTTTTTTTTTGTCTGTGCAAAAACATATTGGACAAACCCCTATCGACATGTGTGGGCTGCTTGCCAAACGTGACTGATACGCTTACCCGCCAGGGTTTTCATTATCATACATCGTTTACGTCAGGTTTTATGCCTGCGGAGATATTGGTGTATCCTCCGTGGTGCCTGACCCTTCCGCAAGTACGCCTTTCTATTCGAGGAATGCAGAGAAAAAAATCAAACTTTGCCTTCGTCAGCCCTAAAACAATTGGACTTGCACCTCCTGCACGAAATGTACAATAACCACGTGCACATATACATCCATGGTTCAACCATAGCGTCTGGTTCTGGTGGTGCGGTGGTGATTCCAGCTAGAGGAATCGCTCTGCGAATCAAGCTGTCACACGTCACTACGTATACGGCGGCAGAACTTGCGGCTTTGCGTGGCGCCCTAGAGTACATCAGATCCTAGAGACTGAGTAAATGGGCTGTGTTTTCCGACTCGAAACCGGCCTTACAGAGCATGCAGTCAGACCTCGACGTGGGTGCCATGAACAGTCAACTTACGAAGTTGTCAAGCTTCTTAACCACGTCACAGAAAGAGGCCACGAGGTCAATTTTTAGTGGCTACCTGGCCATTGTGGGATCAGTGGCAATGATTCCGCAGACAACGCGGCTCGCATATCCCACCAAGAAGAAAGAGCACACCCTTCGGATTCCTTTGTCAAGGACAGGAGCGCGTGGGTGCGCGCAGATTATTGCCACTGTACACTGTCGCACAGTCTGTAGACCACAAGGCGCCGCCCGGTCCTCGTGTTTGCGCGGGGGGGGGGGGGGGGCGTGAAAACAGTAGAAATAATCCTTCCAGGTACCCCACTCCGAAATGCCCATTCGTTACACCGAAATTTTTCTTTTCCTTTTTTATGCGTGGGTTTATGAAACGAGCGAAAACATCCTGAAAGGACCGGGGTTCAGTCCGTGTTTGCGGGGACGTCACACAGGCGCGCAGCGGCCACTGGCGGCCCCCGATTCGTACCATGTGATAAGCCAGTCGCGGCGCTCGAAAAACGCGCAGAAGAGTGATTATTTTTATTATTTCTTGCGCTGCATCAGCGAGAGAAACTGTTCTTGTTTGAAGAGGGAAGCTCGACTCTTCGACTCATGCGATCAACAATGGCTAGCGGTGGCGCATTATCGGCGCTAAGGTGCTCGAAGACTGCACACTTTGGACTTTTTAACAGGCACCTTGTGCTCTTTACATGTAATTTTAAAGCATTTCCAGTTAAGTCTCGACCTGTATTATTTTTTTCATAACAGTAGAGGTACTAATCTTATCAAAACAAGCGAAAATAAGAAAACGGTAATATTGAGAGAAAAAAAAAACTCGCGTTTTTCGACCCGCATCTCCCCTTAAGCAGTTATGAAAACGCTGTCTTTTCTATCGTGTCGTGATTTGAATTGATTGATTATTATGTGGGGTTTAACGTCCCCAAACCACCATATGATTATGAGAAAAGCCGTAGTGGAGGGCTCCAGAAATTTTCACCTCCTGGGGTTCTTTAACGTGCACCCAAACTAGAGCACACGGGCCTACAACACTTCCGCCTCCATCGGAAATACAGCCGCCGCAGCCGCGCTGAGCCTTAGCCACGAGACCACAGCGGCAGGACATGTCGTGATTTGCAAAATCACTCCAAATAGCGCCCTGTCATCTTAAAAAAAAGCGCATGCGCGCGCGCGTGTGTGTATATGTGTGTGTGAGACCGAATACATCATAATATAGCCTATATGTTCGCGTTCTACTTCGATAACCTGTATTCTTGCTTTGCTGCTTCCTTATGTCTTGTGACTTTACACAGCCTAAATAGAAGCAGTTTAGAAGCCAAAGCCAGTTCCACGCCTGTGAAATCGAATAGTGGAGTCCAATAAGGTTTACAGCTGCTCTACTTGGTGACTAATAATTACGCCGTGTGGTGAAGTAGCGCACTTTTTACGGGGACAAGAAACACACGACACTCGCAACTAAAAAAAAGTTTTATTGGGATAGCAATTATATTGACTCTCTCGGCTGGATTTCGCCGCCGCCATCGTCGACATGGACGTGGGCGTCGATGTCATGCACGCAATATGTATATGTATCTGTATATATGAAAACGCAAGAAATAAATAAATATCCCAGAAAAAGTTTCCAGCGCGCGGAATCGAACGTGGGACATCCACATCGTGAACGCGAGGGATTAACCACTGAGCCACCGAGAGGGTTTTTCTTTCTTTATCTGAGCCACCGAGAGGTACCTCCTTAATCGTTTAAACAGCAAGCTATTCATATCTACCATTTACCATTGTTAGCGGGCATCTTGCTGGGTTACTATTGTGTTTGCAGCATTATCAGCAAGATGGCGCAGTGAGCGCGCGGCGGCTCCCATCTCTCACGCGTAGTTTGGCCCGCGTAGAGAATAAGGGGGTGTACACTCGATCACCCGCCCTTATCTTGCATTGAGGAGAGTCGTACGTCTTTGCTAGTCTTTGAGTTTCGTTGGAATGATTCTGTTGTAGTTACTGGGCGCACAAAGGCCGCTGCAATCGTTCAATCGTTTGCATAGCCTCCGTTTGGGAAAAAGGCACGCTTTTCAGACACAACGAAGTAACAACTGAGACGCTTATTCGGGTTAATCCGAACCTTCTTTGTGTTCTTTGTGTGTGAGAAACGCTGGGCACGTTTTTATCTGCTTGCTATTCTGTGCGTGACCTTCCGATTTGTTGCTATCACGTTCATTGCTTCGCACTTGCGGCAAAGCTGTGACTTCTTTTTTTTTTTTTGCCGCGAGTGTCGTGTCCTTTTTGTACCATTTTTCTTTACCTTTCGTCATCTTTTTCTTTCATTGTGCTTCATCTTCATTTATCTATTTCTACATATTCTTCGTTCTTTTATCTTCATTTTCTCTTTGTTTCTCCCTATATTCTCTCGTGCCTTCCTTTTCCTTTTCCTCACTATCACTTCTATTTCTCAACCCTTTGCTATGCCTTATTGTACATGGCTATACTATGGTTTACCTCCTCTTTTTTCACCTCCTCTCTTTAGCATGACAACTCATCACCCTCACTTCATATTGTGATCCCCTTGCTAAACTATGCATCAACGGTGTACAAGCGAGAAAAAATGTACGAGAACAGAAAACCAAACAATGTCTAAACAGGTGTATATTGAGTTCTCTTTTTGTATCCTCGTTCGTTTTTTTATTTTTTTATTTTGACGGGGTTTTACACCATGAACCATTATTAAATGGCCCTTTTTACCTGGCTTACCGATACTATATGATACTTTCTCATTCATTCCTCCTTACTCCTCACCCTATAGTGTCCCCCCCTCCCCCCGGCCCCTCTACATGACTATGCTATATGTTATATGAGCTGCTTGGCATATACCGGCATTCTGTAGCGTACACCTGCCGATTTTTCAGTTTGTGATTGCGGCCTTACTCCAAGCTTTAACTGTATCGCTCTTAAAATTCGTACGACTTGACAGGAAAGGTTTGGTCACAACTTGATGCGAACTTATGTAGGTGTCAATTTTTATGAAACGGTATACGTGAGCACGTGGCCTGCGTGCTCCCGCGGATGCTGGTAGCTAGTTCAAGTGGAAGTGAGAGCCACCACAACCTCTTTCTGCATCATCTAGTGGTGAGCAAAGCAACCAGTCATTGTTGATACGGAACCAGCGGGAAGATTGCTTCTCTCTTCTCTTTCAAGCCTTTCGAACGGACCCGACCTCTTGTGTAGTTACCATGAAGGGGAATGGAATATTGCCGCCGGTTCCATATCATGAATGACTGGTTGTTTTGCTAGCCACCACATGACGCGGAAAGAGGCTCTGGGCACTCTCATTTGAACGAGCTGCGAGCAACCGAACAGGCCACGCGTTCGCGAGTCCCTTTTATAAAAAATCACAGCATATCCATGGAGTGAATGACGATGAGTGGGGTGAAGCATTCGTCCGTCCATCCGTCTGTGTGTCCATCTGGCCGTGCATATGTTGATGCGCCCGATCGCGTTCGATAATGCAGACGGTGCGCGGGTAACACAGACGAGACGCGAGCCAAGGGAAGCCGAGCGCAAATGACTTCAACGCGCCCGCCACTCTGCTTTGTCCATGCCCCACCAACTATCCGCCACGTACGGCGACTATCCAGGAGACTAAGATAGGCACTCGTTCTCCGCGCACTCAGGCAAAGTGCGCGCAGTAGCCAATCGGAGAGTAGCGGCAGAGTAACGTCATCTAGGAAATGAGACGATAAATGGTCATCCGTTTCTTTTGCCTTCTTTTCTTTCTCGTCTCTTTTTCTTTCGATTACGCGTGACCAGTGATAAAGGTTAGACTAAGAGGAGTTTCGCAGCTAAACTTCACAGTGTACAAGTAGCCCAAACGACGGCTGTCTTTGTGCTAGTACCAGAGCAGCGTAACATCTCTCACATAGTAACCACTGACGCACACGGCGTACGCGAGGCATGCATGCTAGTAGCGCTGGCAGTAGGTTAATTTTATAGAGGTCTCCACAAACTTGGTATCTGCGTTATAACCAATGCACTTAGTGTGTTGTTATATGCTTGACGCAGCTGGCACTATAGAGAAGCAAAGAGAGGCTTATCACTCCTGTCAGCGCCACAAACTATCTTTAGGGCCAGTAGTGGTAGCGACGTTAGACGACAAGGCATAAGAGACACTCGGGTGATTAAGCTTGTGGGAAACGCCTTTTCCCCGTTATATAGCAAGCTACACGTGCCACTTTGGCGTGCCATGTAATAGTCTATCGTGGCAGGATGCCCTGTCGTTAGCCGACTACCCTTATAGTTGGGGTGCGTGCATGTCGCACAGATGTGTTGTGCCCTCCGGTGGGCTTCTATACCTTTTTCCTGCAGTAAGCTCTCATTTACATATCGTGGGCTTGTTTTGTTGTTTTTTTTTTCGTTTTTGCTTTCACGCCTGGCTGGGGCATGCGCGTCAAAAAGGTTAAAATTGCCTGTCAGGCTTGAAAGCGTTGCGAAGATGGGCGTCTTTCCGACCATGGACGTGATATGCGTTCGCGACTGGAGACGTCGCAGAGCGCCGCAGCCATGCTTTCACCGGAGGCATCAATTGATTTACGGCGTCCTGTGGTGCGCGGAGGAGACCGCTCCAGCCTCTTACAGGTTTCTTTACCGCGCTGGCTACGATGCGGAATTTATTTCCTGATTTATTGCGTTTTTTGTTAGTTTATTTCTTTTTTACACTCTGTTATCGGCACGTGGCGCATGTTCACTTCTTTCTTTCCGTTCTTTTGCCTTGCCTTCTTCAACGAACGAGAAAAAAAGAGGAAGCAAGCAAGGATGGCTTTTTGTTCCTGTGAACTGTTTTGTTACCTTACTCTTTCGCACACTAGCTTTTAAATGCGAAGCATTTCTTAGCGAACTTCGGTGACTTTGAGCCTATCTATCTATCTATCTATCTATCTATCTATCTATCTATCTATCTATCTATCTATCTATCTATCTATCTATCTATCTATCTATCTATCTATCTATCTATCTATCTATCTATCTATCTATCTATCTATCTATCTATCTATCTATCTATCTATCTATCTATCTATCTATCTATCTATCTATCTATCTATCTATCTATCTATCTATCTATCTAGCCGTCTAAGACTTTAGCTCTCCTGGTCGTTTCGATAATGGTAACGATACCAAAATCACTATGACACAATATGACTGTATGACGAGTATAAGTGGCTTGTCATAACATGAAAATCATGGCAAGTATACCATGAATGTCATTATTTACATTTCATAGTGTTGCTGCTCTTGTGGTGGTTTTGTTCGCATGACATTGCAAAACTGGTGTTGTATGACATCACTCCATGGCGGACATAAGAGACAGGCCCTAACGTGGAAATCATGACATGCATGTCATGAAATTCATGAGTCATGACTATTTATCACGCTCATGGTGTGCTATCCGTCGTTTCGCTAGCTTCCCCTATACCGAATTTGGTGTTACGTGACGTCAATAGATGACGGAGGTATATGACTGGCGCAAACATGATAATAATCAGATGCGTGTCATGTAACAACATTATTACATGCCACACTTCTGATGCACTCGCGGCCGTTTCGCCAGCTTCACATATACCAAACTTGGTATTATGTGACGCGAACGACGAAAAAGGTAAATGACCCGTCCGAACATGACAGTTATGACACGCGTGTCATGTAACAACATTAGTACATACCACACTCATGATGTGCTCGTGGCCGATAGCTTCACATATACGAAATTTGGTATTACGAGACGTGAATGGACTACGAAGGTAAATGACATGTCCAAGAATAATCGTGACATGCCTGTCATGTAAAACATGACTACATGCTACGTTCATCTAGCTCCACATATGCCGTTTCTCTAGCTCCAGATATACCACATTCGGTATTATGTGACGTGAATGGACGACGAAGGTAAATGACACGTCCAAGCATGATAATAACACGTGTGTCATGTAAAACATCACTACATGCTACGCTCACAGCGTGCGCGCGGCCGTTTCGCTAACTCAACATATACCAAATTCGTTACCATGTAACAAGAATAGACGACGAAGGTAAATGACACGTTCAAACATGATAATCATGTCATGCATGTCATGCAAAACATGACTACATATGTTATGCGCATAGCAAGCTCGCGGCCGTTTCACTCTCGATATATAAAAAAATTGGTATCATGTGACGTGAATAGACGACGAACGTAAATGACGCGTCCAAACATGATAATCGTGACAAAGGAGTCATGTACGGCAAATTTTACGTCCGCCTTGTAACGTTGTGCTGATTTTAAATTGAGATGCTAACCTTCCTCATTCGTGCTTCGCATATAGTCGATTCCTACTGTAAATAAGATCTGCCAATTTTTTTCTTTCTTTTTTTTGTTGTTTAAAAACTGTCGAGGTGAACTGCGGGCTGTGTCTGACACAGTGGTAGAAAGGTTCACGCGTGAAAGGCTTTGTTTATTTCAACTCTTCCAAGCAATTTTTCCCAGTAGAATGTTACGCTAAACTTGACAATTTGCCACACACTCCTGTCACCTCATCTATTTTTTCTAGTTACTACTTTCTTTTTCGGTGGTGTGACTGCTGCATAACGGGCTCTTTATTAGTCGCCTGCGCCACTTGAACGCTGTTCTAGTACCGGGCCGAACTGCATTGTTTTGCCTTCGCTGTTGAGCAAAGATTCGTAATCGAAGCGCGCCATCTCCGTATTGACCCCCGATGGTAGCGTACCTTGCGAGGTGTCACTTCGCTAAGCTCGAAGCTCGGCGGCTGCACTTTCGATGGAGGCGGACATGCTCGAGGCCCGTGTGCTTAGATTTGGGTGAACGTTAAAGAACCCTATGTAAACCCGGAGCCCTCCACTATGGCGCCTCTCATAATCATATAGTGGATTCGGGACGTTAAGTCCGAGGTATTATTATTATTATTATTATTATTATTATTATTAATATTATTATTATTATTAGTCGTCTCAAGGGCGAGGGTTTGATTACCGGCCACGGCGGCCGCATTTTGTTGGTGGAGAAACGAATATTTACCTGCACCTATAAAGAAGACCACGAGTTGTTGTAATTAAAACGCAAAAGGTGCTCAATCAGCGGTTTTTATCGATGTACCTCACTGACTACACAAATAACTGTGTACATACTTCATACAGAAACTCTGCCAAAAGAACCATGCTCCTCATACTAGCCCGTGTATTTAACATTGATTCATCACTAGAGGCAGTATTTATAAGCACTAAAAACAGTGTTTTAGGCGCCGAACATAGGTGGGCAACATACTGTTTTAGGCCCTCAAAATCGTTAGTATAGGCACAATAAACTTAAAAAAAAACAAGTTTTCGTTGAAATACGTGTGGAATCTGTGTCTACAACAGGAAAGCAAACAGAAATGTTTAGTTTATGATGGTGCATGGCACCAATCGTTTAGCATAGCCATGCTATTTGTTTCCTGCAAGGTATGCAGAATATGCTATCTCCTTGCCAAGTCCAGCATGGCTATTTAAGGAGACACTAAAGTCAAACAACAATTTAGGTCAGAGTGAAAGCTTAATGTATGAGAACATCAAAAATGACAAAATATCAACAACAGTGCCCTACCGAGATATGAAAGTAAATACACAAGAACACAAGCGCCACAGCAGGACATTTTTAAAATGATCCCGATGACATCAGACGGACTGCCTATAATTATTCATCAGTAATTGACCTAACTGCGCTCAATAAAGAACCTTCCGTATATCAAGAGAAGCAATAAAATGCTGCTTGTTTGTTTCTGCTTGATTCATTGAAAAAGAACCGCTGGACGTTACTATGGGGAATGGTGTTAGTGGTTCAAAAAATCAATTTTGGCATGGTTCCACTCGACAGGTGGTGACATCTGGCTGGGCGCAGTTAAAACAAAAACATGTGCAATCTCGAAGCGACTGGTGGGAAATCGATCAATGGCCGTTGTTGTTGCTGTGGCTGGCGCTGCTTTCGGTCTGCTGCTACTAGCGCATAAAGCCGGGTAACGTTTTGCACGGCAACCATGCGGTGAATCGGTTCGGTCCATGGAGGAAGGAAAAACTGAGGAGAGGCCCTATCCTATCCCAATGCATTGCGAGAAGTGTGGCGGAAGTGACGTCAAAATTATGGGGCAAGTAAACCGGTATGGGGCAAACAAAACAGCAGACGCTCCACGGCGTGCTCTCAGCGCTGTTTCGCTTGTACAGTTCCGGTGTTAACGCATCTTGTATGTTTTGCATGCGGTAAAATGTTGCGAGCATACCGCTCCGAGACTGTTCGTGCGTGGCAGGCCCGAGCGTGACGTGCTGGAATACTTCGTGGAGTGTTTTTGTGCACTGGCACAGAAAGCACCGGTACGTGTCGGAATGAAAATCATTCAGCCCCTGCGCCATCGTATTCGAACTCACCCGGCAGTGACTTACGCATTCTGCTCACCCCAAGGCCTTTTCTCTCTCTCTCTCTCTCTTAGCCATATTTTCTGATCTACGGGCCGATTAGGAGTTCTTTGCTCGTATATGGTGTCAGTGTGGCAATGCGCGGTTTTGAGAGCTTCCTTCGTAGCCAATCCGTGCAACGCCAGCCTAGTACTTGACGCACTTCAGGTCGGTAAAAAGGCACAGCTGTATTGTATACGTGATCGTGCACGTAAAGTGTCTATTTCCAGTGCCCACACAACTAACCCGCAGCAAGCGCACACCGTACAATGCATGCACACCTAGTCCGGTAACAAGAAAAGTTTATTGTCCTTTCGTATGAACGACACAACTTCTAAAAACGCGACACGATGCTTACAACAGTAAAAACGAAAGTTCGCGTGTGTTCTCAGTTGACGCAATGAGTAAGAAACAACGTAGCGTACAGCTGAGAGCATCGCGTGCTAATACCATGCATTATTGATCAGCAGTGAAGCGAACATACGTGAAAAGTGCCACCAGGTACATCCGGCGGGGCACGCGATTCGCACCGAGCATACACTACAGCTTGGCATCGCATAGCTTTCCTGAAACACGCAAGATAAACAGCACTCGTGCATTGCCTCCCTGCCGGCAGAGAACACCTACCACTCAGCTGGCGCCGCTTCGAAGGCCGCTGCGGCGGCTGCTTGCCGGTAATCGCGAAGTGTATAACTGCTTTTCAGCTAGGAGGTAATGCAGGTGTTTGCGATGCAGCGGCATCACGAGTATGACATCATGGCCTCTCCTAAATTTTTCCTTTCTCAATGGTCCGGTCGGTCCGCTTCTTGAGGCGGGTAGTTTGAAGGGCGCTAACCCGATGCAGACCACTAAAACGTCATTTTATTTCAAAATAGTCCCTTCTATGGCACAAAAGTAATACTACGAGGTTCTGGGCCGGTATTTTAACAATAAACGTTGACTTAATAGTTGACTTTAGCGTCCCTTTAAATGCCCATTGTCAAATAAGCACGCTTCTGGGTCTCTTTCTTTACGGCGCGGCTGAGAAGGGCAACACAGAAGCAAAAAGAAAGATCGCTAATATGCTAGAAAGGTTTTTTTGCCTCGTATCATCTTAGTCTAACTACACAGGGTCAATTTGTCCTATGTCTGTGAAACACCAGGTTTAACAATTTCGAACAGGCTAGAGGAATGCAGGCACTGGGCACTCATTTGCCAAGACCTGCCAACTACGCACCCCGAAAAAGTGGAATATCAGACTGATTTCCACTTTAACTTGATCTCGCGGCCACGCGCACTGCATGGTGGGGGTGACGTTAGAACAAGAAATGGTCCTGCGTTCGTCAAAGTAGTATGTGACACTGCGAAAATTATTCGAGATGACGTGTGTAATTTGTGCAATCTGTTGCTTGAAAAGAAGTGTGAAAATAATCGGTTGCTTAAATAATAGTATGAAAGTTTGATGGAACTATTCAAACATTCATAAGAAATCTGTGTGCGTTATTCATTATTTTCTTGTTTACTTCGTATCGAGCGAGTTGCGAGACTAAGCTGCCTCAATTTCATTTTCCTTGTTCTCGCTATTCTTGCAACGTGCCGGTGCCAGTATGCACAAAACTTGACGGGTTTTTGGTGCATCGTCTTTTAGAGCCGTTCCAGCGGTGCGACGCTGTGTATCGTGGTAAAGATAGGTTATGCATGCTGAAACGTGCGAGCTTAGAGCGTTCCATCCCCCATAAACAGGCGGTGTATACAATACAGAGAACGTCGAAACGACATAACACTGGTTGTGTGCATGAACTGGCATGTGATGCGAATAACCTTCCGTGCGCAAGACGTGTTGACGCGTCTGCGTCCGGCTTCGAGTTGCTCCGATACCGAAGTGGGCAAGGAAGGAACTTGGCTTGCGAAAGCTACACCGGGCGTGTGGCAAAGGTTTTAAGTTCACCTCCTCTCATCATGCTTTCGCGGCTTGTAATGAACCAATTAAAATTATAGTGCTACAAAGCTTTTCATTGGGCACACAACTTCCGGCGTCAAAGTAAAATTGCTCATGTGAAATAGTGAAGGGCCGTTTAAGAAGTAAATGACAAACAAAACAGAAACAACAGCGTGGACATTTTGTTTTGTCTACACTGTATACTTTCACCTCATGACACTCCACAATTTCGCATTCATTTTTCGTCGTGCTGCACAGAAGCCCCTCCTGTTTCCTACGCACGCGGGCAGACGCTGAAGAGATGCCGAGCCGACGAGGTGACGAGGATGAATACATGTGTATAGGCTAATCGGCTTTCCTATTGGCTAAGAGGCCTTGTATGTTTGACAGTGCTGAAAGTAACTTAAGATATGGAGTAGAAGTTGGACCCCAAACTTTCCCAAAGCTCAATTTTGCCTGGTATAGCATGACTACTGCTCTCAGACTGTACTTGGAAGCAAAATTTGACGTTAAATAGCATTCATAATGGTACCAATATTGAAATTAGGTATTCAAAGGCACTTATCGGTACTTAGACACCAAAGTCAAAAATAGGCAATTATAGTCACTATAAAATATTATAAAAGTTCTTCCCGGCCTCTACTTCATGCTTATATATCAAAGTGGCACGATAGGAATGGAAAAACAAAGTAAGCATCTGCTTATAGTCCAGTCTCTATTCATCAATAGCCAACAACGCCTTGTTCTTACACAGCATAAAATACGTTTTCGAAGTCGAAAGGATCTTGCAAAACCTCCTTTACACTTCTAGAACGGGATACTTTGTAGATAACCTCTGTGTAAGAGAATCCACGGTTTTCAACTGCTGTAGTATACCTCGTTCTGCATTACTCGTCGCCGCCATCACGAATGCATCCGGTAAGAAGTCCAGCACAGCTGCTGGTGCTCACTGATCACGGTGACCTTGTTCGAGAATTCTCAAGAAGCCCCTCCACATGCGCACGGGTTCGTGAAACATGCGTGCGTTTGACGTCCTAGCAGACAAGTATAAGCATTATTATTCATCTTACGGTGTTAGTAATACCCATGTAGCAGTTGGCGTTGTTATGCATAGCTGCAAGCTGTTTATACATGACGCACACGTGACCCTTCAACATACTTGTGTGCCTATAAGATTTGTACATATTTTCAGTGTCACTTTGTAAAGTTTTTCACACTAAATAGGATTGCGTAGCAGTCACCTTTCCGTGGCATACCTTGCATAACGTCGATTTGCTGTTTATTTCTTTATATTTTTTAAAGACCAGGACCTAAAGAGTACCTGATACAGGGATAACCAGCAGAATCGACGCCGCATGCGTCGGAACACGTGAAACATGGGCGTTACGTCAGAGTATTGAATTCGCGGAGGGCAAGTTTGAATAAAACAAAGATATAAAGTATTCACTCACACTAAATGGCCTATCCTGGCTGTGGCGGCTGCCATTTCGTTTGAGGTGAAAATGCTGTGGTTGAAATTTCCCCAGGTGGTCGAAATTTCCGGAGTC
Organism: Rhipicephalus annulatus; assembly: GCA_013436015.1. NCBI lineage: Eukaryota > Metazoa > Arthropoda > Arachnida > Ixodida > Ixodidae > Rhipicephalus > Rhipicephalus annulatus. The sequence continues at coordinate 12,233 of WOVY01013203.1, read as the reverse complement.
CTCCACTATGACGTCTCTCATAATTACATGGCAGTTTTGAGACGTTAAACCCCACATATCAATCAATCAATGAATAAATAAATAAATAAATAAATTACACTAGTGGGCCTTCTTTCGTTTGCACCAGCTCTTATAACCAATTGCGTGCCCTTATTTTTGCGCTTTTAAGAGTATTTCATCTCTGTAATCACGCTTAGTTAATGGAGACACATGACAAGTAAAATACAAGACACAACGCAAGTGAGCGCCTCTACGTATACTCGTTGCCTTGTGTCCCGATTTCATTCTTCTTGTGCCTGAGCTAAATGAGCGCACTTTTGAGGTTAGATCAAGTCCACCATGGTGGACCAGTGGCTCGGCTGCTCACCCAAAAGTCACTGGCTCGATCCCGGCTGTGGTGGTCGCATTTTGGCAGAGGTCTGTGTACTGTGTCACGTTAAAGTAAGATGCAAGGCAAAAAAATTCCCAAGCATTTCCCCGAGGGTGAACATGGTTAAGTGCGAATGCACGGGGTGATGCTATGATAGGTATTTATTAAATCGCACGATTATATTTATCACACTATGGTGCCTTTATGGTGTAATGGTTCCTGGGAATCGCAATTTGATCACACGGTGGAGTTTACGTTAACTCACTGGCGAATGCCAACGGATTTTAACTTTACTCGCCCTCATAGCGTCACCCCGTGCATTCGCACTTAACCATGTTCACCCTCGGGGAAATGCTTGGGAGATTTATTACTGATGATGATGACTAAAATGTAATTAATGAATTTAAGTGTTGTTTGTCATGAAGCATTTGTACACAGATACATTATATACGAAGTATTATTTATTTACACTTCACGACGCGTCCGGACGAGCAAAGTCCAGGGCTCGCACCCTCTCCCGCGCGGCACGTTCACTGGCTGGAACGGCTTCGGGAACGTCCACTCGCCGTTGACGATTGCGAGCGGCGTCTTGACGCCGGCCTTCATCGCCCTTCTCCGCCTGACGCTTGCGTTGTCGTTCCGCTTCTTGGGCCGCGTTCGCGGCTCGATGCTGACGCCTCATCTCGGCCTCGCGAGCGCGCAGTTCACCATCCGCTGCACGCTTCGCCCGCTTGTCTTCGGCCTCGCGAGCACGAAGTTCGGCATCCGGTGCACGCTTCGCCCGCTTGCACTCGGCCTCGCGAGCACGCAGTTCGGCATCCGCTGCACGCTTCGCCCGCTTACGTTCGGTCTCGCGAGCCCTTCGCAGCGCCGCCTTGTCTTCCAACGTCGGCGAAACCACCGCGGTACCGTCACCTCCAACGACGGGTGCAGTGCTGGCATTCGGTTGTACTGCATTCGTTGTTGATGGTAGCGTTGCCTCCGGGACATCCATCGCACGACCCGCTCTCGACGGGAGACTGAGAGAGAAGGCGGGCGCGCGAGAAAGAGGGGTGCGCGCGCAGCTGCAGCGAGCGAGGAGAGCGGAGGAGCGAGCGAAGGGGGAGGGGGTATAAGGCGCGTTACTGACACCGATATCAGCGTCGCGTCCGTGGCTTATTCGGTAGAGCGTCGCGCTGCGGCCCGCCAAGTCCTCTTTCTTTTAAAGTTAGAGAGAAGACTGCGGACGCCGCCGACGGCGGTGGATGGTTTGGGGTCGCTTATAAAGTGTATTCACACTTAAAAAACAGCGCATTTCCGGAGCCCTTCACTACGGCGTCTCTCATAACTATATTATGGTTTTGAGACGTTAAACCTCAGATACTGAATTGCAGATTAATGAACACCAACTAGCCTACAATCAACGAAGAATTCATGTCTTATTAACTGAAGCGCCCCGCCGTGGTGGTCTAGTGGCTAAGGCACTCGGCTGCTGACCCACAGGTCGCGGGTTCAAATCCCGGCTGCGGTGGCTGCAATTCTGATGGAGGCGGAAATGTCATAGGCCCGTGTGCTCAGATTTCGGTGCACGTTAAAGAACCCCAGGTGGTCAAAATTTCCGGAGCCCTGCACTACGGCGTCTCTCATAATCATGTGGTGGTTTTGGGACCTTAAACCCCACAAATCAATCAATTAATAACTGAAGCTAAGAGATACAAACGAGATTGCCTTGCGAAAAAGACACTTCGCTGCGTGATTTATCTTTTAACACGGCCGTAGTGGGCGAACAGTGAAAAGGCAGTTGATTGGAATATTGTGGGCTATCGCATATTGCAGCCCATCTCAAGCAAGACCTGGTGATAGCTTTGTCAGCTGCTCTTCGGTGGCACTGACTTCAAATGAATCCACTTTTGTGGACGTGGCAGGTTTTCATGTGTGTCGATAGGCAGATCTTCTGTGTATGAACCCACATATACTGATGCATCTGAGAATAAACATTCAGAATAAAGTTAGCGCTCGTCCATTTCTCTGTTTTTTGTATGGATCTGCTATCGCTGTGACACTTTTTGATACAGAAATGTCGATTGATCTTGTGTGAATGGTCACTCGCACAAATCGACCCTGCGAATTCCCATGGCTTTTATAAGCTCCAAACCTATGTGTCGCTGTACTCTCGTGTCTGAGCGTGCAGTATTTGACACGTGTGATCATTTTGGTGTATCTGCGCTAAGTTCCGCTTGTTATTACTAAATCGTCTGCGACTTCGCTGAAACGCCGCGGGCGGATAAGGACCCCGCAATGAAGCCTGGCTGCGATTCCGATCTTCAAATGTGAATAACAGCTGGCTAAGCGAAATGGGCTCATTAGGGCACCCTCTATTTCAGCCTTGAAAGGTAGTCTCGAAACGCAATGAATACGGCACGCTCTCGTTAAAAGACGTGCCCCTCCTCGCCTCATCAATATGCTTTAGCCTTTCTAGTTATATATATCTGCTTTGCAATATTTATACATTTCTCAGTAAGGTGTCGACGTGCTAGGTGACGGACCGAAAGTTGTGCTCCAAACTAGAACAAATCTTGAGACTTTAGGTTCATTGCTAAGGGGTACCTTTTAGGGATAAAGATATTCAAACTTCTTTTTAATAGTTTCTGACGTCAACGTAGTAAATTAGAGGGAACAATAGGAAATTCAGGCGCTTAAATCAACACTGCATGTTTACCACTAACACGCACACAGCCAAAGTAAAGTGTCGTGTGCCTTTTCACTCATTTTCGTGCCCTTTGTTGATGGAACCTGGTATCCCGTATCCCACATTTTCGTTTGATTACGCTGACAAGGAAGGAGTACATTGGAAGTCGGTGGCTTGGTTGGCAGGCGGGCAGGCAGGTAGATGCGTTATACAAATCTATTGTAGAGCGTTTTTCTAGAACATTCTTAGGCAGAATGGAGTGCAGCCGTGATTGCCGCCTTCGGCCTGATTTCTTGTACAGTCAGCGAGCCCCACTCAAGCTCCAATGAGGACGAAGCTCAAGAGGTTTTCCACCTCAAGGCTGCAACGACACGTTGGAACTCACCAGCAGACTGTTGCGCAGCAGGGCCTGGTACAAACTAAAGCCCTGCTGTGTCTCTGCATCGGTATCCAACGTCAAAGCATCCACTCTTATGTTCGAGAGCGTTTCACATCTATATTGATGGGAAAAGCCTCAGCCGTGCTCGCCATCAGATAGCACTTGGAGACACCAGTCCGTACTTGACGTGCTTTCAACTGAGACATGCCTGTCCACGGGTTCCGCCAGCATCGTCTCTGACCAGGCGGTAGTGGATCTGCGTGCGAAGTATTGATTCATTGATTGATTGATTGATTGATTTGTGGGGTTTAACGTCCCAAAACCACCATATGATTATGAGAGACGCCGTAGTGGAGGGCTCTGCGAAGCATTCATTGGCCGAATATATTCACTTGTTAAAAGGCGACTTCTCAACACATCAAGGTTTGTGAGAAGTATGAGGCCACGAAGTACAAGCCTCATCCTATTGCAATGGCTTCCGACATGAATTTCCCACCTGGACTCAGTGCGAATTTGAAAATTGCTGAGTTGAGAACGTCAGGGAGCCCCACCGCGACTACTCTATTGCACAGTATATGTTGCATAATGTCGCAAGAAGGCCAGCCTTCTGGCGTTCTGCGACCAAGGTGATGTAATCAGGGCCACCCGCCATTATCGTCGCCTACACGCGGTCACAAAACATCTCACCATATATGATTCTGTACAACAAGGCTCAGTGCAGACCTCCCGTTTCAGTGGACTGCGTGAAATTTCAAGAACGTTGCTCGCTTTGGAACTCTGTACTCACTCTTTCGATGATAAGTTATAAATATTATATTACACTTATCCCTGCGATTACAAAATAACGTCCCGAATATTGTCGCAGGGTCATGACGCTTACGAAAAAAGAGACAGCTTGTCTAAACTGAAACTGTTTATGTGGCCGAATTTGTGGCTGGTAAACAAAAAATCTGATTACAGCGATACTGGTAGCGGATAAATGAGCGTCAGCCATCGATCAACTGTTCACCGTTAAGCCGCGCTGTCTTTTATACACAACGCATCAAACATTCCAGCTTCATCACTAGTGGTCGCGCAAGCTCTGGAATGATGTATAGTGTTCGAGTTCTGCACACAATCTTAACAAAATGATTTACTACAAACGAGAAGATTCTCGAACACTGAGGCGTGATCCGCGCCGATTATTGCTCACATTATTTCTGGGTTTAAACCAAGCACATCGAAATACCACGTGTGTCAATATAAAGTTATAGTGAGTGTAGTTAAAAGAGCAAATAATAACGAAGTGTTCACTCTGTAAGAGCCTAGTCTATCAGTAGCCCCACGTGAAAGAAGCAAAACAAGTTTAGTACTTGCATGCCATGAAACTTCTCCAAATAGCTTGCACACACATACAAATCGTTTTCTTTGAATAGTATGTAAAACTATCTTATTAAAGACAACTAGTAAGTCGACCTTGATTGATGAAATAGCGGTCCGGAAACCTCGTAGTATTACTTTTGTGCCAAGGAAGTGCTCATCTTGATGTTTATGTTTGAGTGGTCCACATCAGGGTAACGCACTTCAAATTACCCGCTTCAAGCAGAACGTCTCACGTCACTGTTGCCATGCACAACGTTACCAGGCTTTACTGCGTGGCCGCCGATAATAGTAGCAGCAGAACGGAAGCAGCGGGAGCCACAGCAGCAACAATGACCATTGAACAATTTCCTGCCATTGGTTCGGACATGGCAGACCACGGCCGGGCTAGACTGCACCTGCGTGCGCTTCTTTAAGCGAGCGGGCATGTGCAGTCGAGCCCAGTCGTGGGCAGATGTGCTTGGTTCAACTGGAGCTCGCTAGATGGCCAGACCTACTGAGTTTAACCTAAAGCCCCTTGATCTTGGGAAAGTACCGCCATCCGATGTGCTCACCACCACGCGCTAGACCTCCTCTCTTCCTCCTCGCCCCCCTTCTCGTTCTCTCGGTCTCCGACACTTTTTCTGCACGATGATTGGTCTCCTTCGCGGTTGCCCTTCGAGACACGCGGATCTTGCGCTTTGCTTGTGCTTTCTTTTCATTCACGTCATTTTTCGCCGACGCTCTGCGTAACTAGGGTGTAACAAACGTAGCGCGTACTTTGTTTTCTGTTCTTTGTGCGGGCACTAAGCAGTGCTGTTGCGTCTATGACGGCAACAACCACAGTGAAAATAATTACGCACTTTTTATGATACCCTAAGATAAACGCAATGGCTTGCACAAACAGCAGTGGCTGCACAACATTGGCCGAAAAAACTTCATTCCAACAAAGAAGAGTGTACATTGCGAGGTAAGGCGCCTTTCTTATTGCTCGTATCAAAGCATCACCGAATGCTGCATTTGAAAGATTGTTTCGGCCTGCTCATCAGCATACGTGCCTTTAGGGTCGAAGCTCTTTACGCCTTGGGTCGTATGTCGCGTGCCGTCGCAGTCGTCCAATTGCATTGCATTGAATATCAATAAAAACGGTGTCACAGTGTTACAAGCTGCCACTCTAGCGTCGCCAGCGCGAAGTCGGCGACGGGAATGACAGCAGGTTGGTTCGTTCCGTACGCAAGCAGAGACAGTGAAGAGATCAGAGACGTGAGAAAACAAAACAAACTTAGCTCTAGTGATATTGCAGCACACGGGATCTAATACAACACTTCAATACAACTAACAAAATACATCAACACTTGATACAACTAAAAATATATATAAAACCAAAACAATAAACCAGCTTACGAGAGAGAACTATTACAAGCTACACAAACTAACAACAATAGAACTACGGAGTAGAAAGTTCGAAGATATAAACAGATGAAGGCATACGTGTGATGACCGGCAGCGTTGCGTCCCCGACGATCGGATGCGAGAAGTCGAAGAGAGTTCTGGCACGACTGCGATGTCGGCGGTGTTGCAACGCTGGTGGCTCCGGGAGGCTAGTGCTTGCAGGTGACTTCGAGCAGGTTGAGCTAACTCGAGGCGAAGTCCCGATGTCTACGTTGCAGACGTTAATATCGTGTCACAACTAGACGAACGGCTAAGTTTAGGTGGCCAGCCGATACAGAGCCACACTAAAAACTTCTAGAAGAGATGCTTGTTGATCTGTTTCTACACCATGTCGGTCAGCGACTAGTCTGCCTAGCAGGGCAAAATCCTGCGCTTAAATCCCCCTCGTGTCTCCTCGCTCTCTTCCTTGGGGACAAGAGACCTCTAGCTGGGTCCAATCATGCACGTTTAATTGATGGGAAACTCCGCCCCAAAAATATTTTGACCCCACCCCTTTTTAATTGGGAGAGGGCCTTCAACTAGCGAGAGTGACAACCTGTTGGGTTGTTCTCATACGGCTTGGCCACTAGAGGTTTTCCCACGCTTTTCCCCGTGGGAACGGTCAAACCGTTTGGCTCTCAGCCGGTGCGTCTCGTAGTCTAATCCTTGTTCGAGGTACATCGTGGCCTTCTACGACCTTGCAGACGCCGCCGAAGTTACTAAAAGATCAACCGTCGGCGGCGACGTTCTAAGAAGAGCACCCCATTCTGCACTTCTCGGCTCCCTTCCATGCGCCCGCCGTTCTCACGGTCAGCGGGGGAGTACGGCGCCCGTTATTTGCCGTGACGTGGTGTCGCCAAAAATGGCCGTCCGTGACACACAGCATATCCACAGAGTGAATGATGATGAGTGGGACGAAGCGTCCATCAGTCTATGCATGCGTCCGTGTGTGCTTCCGTCCGTCCGTCTATGCGTCCGTCCGTCTGCACGATTCGCCCCAGTCACCATTCACTTCGTGGACATGCTGTGATTTTTTTTCTCGGCTAGTCGTGCGTTGCTTCAAAGTGGAGTTGTCATCAATATGTTGAATCCCTTTGCTACAAACAAGAAGAAAGTTGAATCGTCTAACGTTTTTATATAAAATTATGTCAAGGAAAGTTGCCCTAAATGTACCTTGTTGCGTTCAGCTAGCCACTGTTAGTAATGATCGATCTTTGGCACCTATATTTGAACGAAGTAATGCTTACAAATACAGTTATCTTCCCAGAACAGTACATGAATGCAATTCACTGCGTCATGATATTTTTTCAGTTGACAATTTTGCTATGCCGCTGGAACGTTATCTACCGGGTGATTAGAATGTTCAAAAGCGTTAAAAATTTTGTTACTGTTTTACAGACATGGGACCTCTGTTATAGTATGGATACATATTTTCTTTTTCTGTTACGAATAACTTGATTCTTCTTATTCCCCGCCTGCATGGACCAAAATGCTGGTCTTCCCTAGCTTTAAATAAAAAATAACAAAATAAATAATAATATTCACCTCGCACGCACCTCGGCAATCGTCAGAAATGCACAACTAAAGTCTGATTTTGCTGCGAACAATTACGTGGGATGATACAGCTTCTCGATCGCGCTTTTTGTGACTGTTAGGATTCGTTTACTTGAACGTTTGTTGGAGAAAACAAATGCATGGGTGAATAGAGTTGACACTAATATGTACTCATTTTTTTAAGGGTATTTAATTCGTTATTTGTTTTTGCAGGGGGAATTAACACACAAAATCATGAAAGAGATGATGTCCATCAAAAGAGATAAAGAAATACAGCAGTGCAACAAAAAAAAAGCTATAGCATGGTGATTGCCAGTTAGCCACTTGCAAGGAGACCGTGGCCGCAATCGTTTTGGTCACGCCTGCATTAGCATGCCTTCCATTCCCCAATAAAAAAAAACTATATTATCTTTTATACCAGTGTCCTACGGGTACGTCTGACCGGGATCAGTCAGTCCTGATAGGATTTTTTGGTCGCTATAGATGCGGAGATTATGATGACAATCCTGGTGCAGAGTTTTTCCTCGCTCAAGTAACGCAATCGCTGGTTTCTTTGACAAAAACTTGAAAACACAGTTCTAATGAATCATTTTCTTATGTTTCTGTTATTGTGGTAGGTGAGTCACTGTTGGCGACACTTAGTTGTATTGACATTGCTTAAAGATATTCAGTTTGGAGACCACTGCGCAATGCTACTTTCACGCCGAGACGATAAACCCATGGCTAAACAATCCACCATCCATGAAGTAATTGAAATATGTGACGATGTAAGTACCTGTGTTGTATAGTGGCACACAAGCACGAAAAATAACAAAAATCCGAACACAGGCGGACATGCCACAAGCGGAACTTCATCAGATACATACGTACAGCATGTTATCATACGGCAGAAAAACATCCGGATCGTAGAACGTCTCACAAAAACTTTTATTGAATTAGAATGCCCCACTTATACGACCTTTGGAAGATGCTTATCCTTTAATAAACGTTTTCATCATTGTTCTTAATTTTATTATCACCATTTAAAAAATTCAGCACTACTGTGGCGCCCAAGCGGCCGCAAATGCACCACCTCCATTGAATAGGCGACCAGTAATATGGACAATCGCAGGGAACTGTGGGATACGACGGCTTCCGGTTTGACGCACCACGTGGGTTAGCAGCGGCACGCGCGCATTTTTGTACCGCCCTGTTGAAAAAAAAAAACACCTCTCCGTGCAATGTCAGTGCTTTAGAAGTTGTTTATTTTTGTTTTTGATAACCGTGATAGTGACAATCACAAGCTACGAAAGCCATGAATGGTGGGGAAACTTTTTATCGCACTAAGATTATCTGCAATGCATTTATGCTGCTTGGGGGTACTGTCAGTTTGGTTAGCAGATCAGTCGATACAGAAAACAGATAACAAATCACTATTTTAAAGATCTCAGGAGATGGGGATGAGTGTAGCAGTGTTCAATAAGTTCATTTCGGCATCACTGTTTCGGCCGACATTGTCGGTCAATCGGCATGAAGCGCAGCCCTTATTGATCGAATTGATATTTTTTTTTCTCGCCTTCTGCGCTTTATAAGATGCATTTCTTAGTCGAAGCCAGATGCTTAGCTGCGCGGCACGGCTGCACATAAACAATACAGTCAGACATGACGGCGCCGAATAATCTAACCTTTGCGCTTGTTTAAAGCACTTCTTCCTTTGGTTGCCGTCCTAACACACAGTTTGACCAAGATAAACAAAATTCACTTGTCCAGCTAGCGCTTCGTGTAAACTTACTCACGAGTGAAGCTTTTGCCTATTTTGTCCCTCGTAGTCGTAGTCGTAGTGCGTAACCAGTTTTAAGCTTTGATCCGCAAGGTGGTGCTGGTGGGAGATTTCTCCTGTGCGTTGTTGAACAATAAAATATTTGCAGCGTGCGCGTTAACTAAAAGCCTAATCTTTTTGCCTCTCATTCCAAATTAGCAGCCATTGGCATGTACATTGAGCACTATCTGACAAGAAAGGGTTGCTAGGTTATACTCGCTGGTCGCAACCTCCTTGGTTTTAGAAAGGTTTAGGGAGCGTTGGGGCCGCAGTGCCATGAATACAGCGAACTAGTATATGCCATGAACTCGAGGTGGTTAAAGGTGGGAATTAGACAAGAAGCGCAAGCCGTAAGAAAGTGTGCGTGTGCCACCTCTCGTTTGTCCTTGGAATGTCCGCTGGACGCCAGTGCTTCTATATGCGGAATATATCATGAAAGGATGCGAGATGGTGGTATGAGTGTTGACTAGATGGACGAACGGACACACAGACAGATGCATGGACGGACGCATAGATGGCTGCACGGATAGATGGACGCATGGACGGATGCAGGGGCGGATGCATGGTCGAAAGCAGGGACGGACACATGGATGGACGTGCGGACGCACGAACAGAAGCACGCACGGACGGTCACACAGACGGACGCATAGACGGACGGAGACAAGAACGAATGGACGGACGGATGATTCGCCCCACTCTCCATCATTCACCCCGTGGATATGCTGCCATTCTTTTCTTAGTCTTTCTCTTTCCTTCACAACATTTTTAGATGACTGGTCGTTGCTGCTACGAGCTCACTCGCTCAAGTGATCGCATGTTGCGCCCAAAGCAGCCGGGCGTCGAGTCAGCTCACGTCAGGCTCGGTTATACCACAAATCCGCAATTAAAATGCCCTCTTTGCGATGGGATGGTCATGGACAACGCCCGAGTCATGTGGGGGATCAAGCACGCGAACGCTACGCGGACAGGTGTGCAGCATAGCGCGGTGCCTATCAACAACTGCCTGAACCGCGTAAACACTGTGGAGAAAGCGCGCAAGCAGGACCTAAAAATCACCGTGTTCGTGATATTCCACGCGCCGCAGTTTGAAATAAACAAATAAAAACCTTGAGCGTCGGTTTCAGCATCGCCGACACTTGCAGCGCGTTCCTCAAACACAAAGACGCAACTGTAACAGCTGTTGTTATAGTTCACTCTTGTCCTGTGTATACCATTACCATTATTCTTGGGATGCAGCGCCACGCTGCAAGTATCGAGCTGCTTGAGAACGAAAGCTGGATGGGTGGACCTTCAGGGCAGCACCTACCGAAAGGTACGTACTTGGACTTAGGGCCCGACAATATTGGCAGCGACCACTTACCAATTGTGATTGCCTGGGGCGAAATTTTTAATATGTCAAAGGAGTGCTCCTTTATTGACTGGGACAAGTATCGGTCTTATATGGATGCATGCCCTAAAACAGTCACCCTTGACTAATCTACAAAACATATACGAGAAGCGACAAGGAAGGCAAGCAAAACCTACAAAAAGATTCCTCAAAAGCCTGCGCCAGATAGGCCCCTCTTAAACTTGTGGTGGGCACGCATATATCTGCTTTACATGCATACAGGACAAAAAAATCTGCTCGCAATCGCCTTAAACTTCAGCTTCTTATGAGACAAGCATCAAAGTACGCATGCAGGCTACGTAGGCAACAGTGGCAGGATTGCTGCAATCAGCTACACGGTCGGATAAATAATCAAAGGCTATGGAACATCGTCAAATCATTGGAAGGCCGGGGCAAAACTCGAACGGCCGCTGAAAAACTCTGTTTGGCTTCCCATTCATCAGCACCAGCCGCCGCTGATACGTGCGCCAACACATTTCTTTCCACAACCGGCAAGGCATCCAGAGTATCCAAAGTGGCCAGAGTAAAAACAAAGCAACGACATAATGGATGCTCTCTTCACAATTCAAGAACTCATATTAGCACTAAAGGAGTCAAATTGTAAAACAGCTTCGGGCCCTGATATGATTACCTACAAACAAATACAGCAACTGACAGAGAACTAACTAACCCCTCGTCTTTCCATCATCAACCAAGTATGGGAAGATGGCAATCTCCCTAAAGAGTGGAAACATTCAAATGTTATACCACTGCCTAAACCAAACAAACCTTCGACGACTGCAAGTAACCTTCGGCCAATTTCATTAATTTCAGTAATTGGAAAGGTGATGGAACGAATGGTAAACAAGCGCCTCACATGGATGCTAGAAAATGAGGAGCACTATCACTGGATCCAAACTGGCTTTAGACCCCACCTGTCTACTGAGGACACACTTCGGCGCCTATACGAGGACGTACTAAAGAACCCCTCACCTTATTGGCCGAGCACTATTGTAGGTATTGACGTGAAGAAGGCTTTCGATTCGGTGCCCCATGATACTATACTACGAGAGCTGTCAGAACTGTCTGTTGGTAGAAGGATGTATGATTACGTCCGGAGTTTTCTCCAGGACAGGACATTTTCTATAAAAATAGGCTCTTCACCAGTCAATCATACTCCAACCAAATCGAAGTTCCGCAGGGAGCCGTTATCTCTCCAGCACTGTTTAACATAACAATGCGCCCACTTGCCTTTCTTCTAAGTAAAGTCCAGTCCATCTCGGCGGGAATCTATGCCAACGACGTTACAATTTGGTGTAACGCGCGAGA